>JAWNMG010001159.1:0-307500 GCA_035044245.1 Drosophila nr. fundita | reverse complement strand
AGGACCACAAAAAAGAGAGAGAGAGACAGAGAGAGTGGAAGGAAAAGAGCCATTTATGTACATATGTGCATATACGCACTAAGACCCAAAAGCCCAAGCCAAAGTAAGAGGCTTAGACTCGCAACAATATAATTTTCATTGTTAGGAATAATTTCAGCGTATGGAAAAAATCTCATGTTTTGACCTTTGTCACAAAGAGATGAATTTTGCCACAAGAAACTCAATGTTAAATATCTGCTCAAGGATTCAATATATTCAAAACTATCAACAGCAATCTTTCAGATAAAAATTTAGTAAAATCCGCAGCTGTGAATACATAGCTTTTGAACTGATGTTAAGTGGATAGTGTGGGCTCGGACAATATCTAAAGGACATAAAGAGATACAATTTGACAGCTTTCACAAAAGCCGAATGAAGCCACTTTCAATTCATTATTTACAAATATTTATATTGAAAGCATTCCTGAATATTCCGGATATTACAATCGTTATCGAATTAACTGCAAAATTTGAGGTAGGAGAAGTATTTCATTTTAAGAGCTGATATGTTTGTATTCACAAGCAATATGTTTCGTGCTGAACTATTTGTGGAATATTTATTTTCCGGTCATAATAAATTATGGAAAAAAAATGGAAAAATAAAAGCAATTTATTTCATGCAGCATTCCACGTTGCGCAAAAAGTGACGAACACTTTTTGCGATGTGCCGAATGCCGAATATTAAGGATACGCGGACGACGGACGACGGACGAACTGTCGATTAAATTGTATTTTATTTTATTGCCATCGAATATCTTTACCCATTAAGAAGTTTGTTTAATCATAAAAACAAATTGTTGTTTGTTTGTTTTGCTATATAAAAATGCCACTGAATTTGTTGAAGTCACTTATTGAACTAAGGTTAACTTTTCAGATCCTTGCCTTATATAGTAAGATTGCGCCTTATTTTCAAGTTTTCCCCTTATTGCCAAACAACCCATAAAATTATATTGACTTCAAATTAGTTTGGCATGGTTAACCATTGTTTACCTCGAATTATCAACCAACATGCTTAAATTTTGTATTGTTTTAAGTATGTTCAATCTGGAATAGAAATACTCTTGACTATCAATAATTTTCATGCCGTTTAGCTGTCGTTATAGAATAGATCTGGTCAAGAAATGACATGGAATAATATATATATTCAATAATTTTTGTGGATTGGGCAAAAATGGAATAAATTTTGAGAATATACTCGAATTGGGAATATAATTTCGTATAAGAATCATTTTGTATCGCAGACAAATCAAGCAGTAGTATTACATATATACTTGTATATATAAATACATATATGTATATATATATATATATATATATATATATAATCTTAATCCTAGGGCATATCCCCGTCGAGCAAGCTCGATTCGCGCATAATTATTACTTATTGGTTTTTCCGTTTTGTTAAATACCAGAGCAGCCGCCACACATGCCCTGAAGGTGTGTATTTCCCTATCTCTATCTCTATCGCTCTCTCTCCCTCTCACTCGCTCTCCCTCTCTCTCTCTTTCTCTCTATATATGTCGGTGTGTGTGTGTATGTGACCGGGTGTGCCAAATGTATGAGCTTATTTGTTTTCATTACTCGGACGCGGAAAGCGGTAGAAAAATGCGAGTCAGGTGCAGGACGTCAAATTTGTAAGCATGGCGCAGCATACATAAGGCTTGTGTAATGTTAAATACCCACAGCAAATACATACAATATATATATATATATATATATATATATGCATATATATATATATATATGCATATATATATATATATATATACAATAATTTAATGGTGCCCTTAAAAAGCGCCAACGTTACGCTCAAATTGGCTTGGCCTGCCTTTGGGTTTGAGTTGGGCCTGGCATGCATTTGGCCATTTTTTTTTCTTTAAAAGGGCAATGTTAAATGGAAATAGAGGCCAGGGCTTCCTATTGAATCGCTGGTGAAAGCTTTAGAGGCATTGGATGCATAATAGGTGAGATGGAAAAGTGTTTCATTCATGCGCACGATATCTTGGAGCTGTTCAGCGTAGAATTATGACGGACTGGCGCCCTACACTCCTAGTCCTAGGCAGCAATCATTAACAATGGAAAAACATTTCAGCTGCTAAAAGTGATGAAGTGCCAGCAGCAGCAGCAGCACTAGCAGCAGAAGACAAAACAACAAAAGCTGCAAAAAACAACGCACCGAGAAAGTTGCCAAATGAGAAATCCAAGCAAAACAAAAGCGCACAAAACATGGCCTCAAAATTATTGACAGAAATAACAACACAGGCAACAACCATGCATAATAATAGCAACAGCAACAGGCTGGCTGGAAGGCAGCAGCAGCAGCAGCAACAACCAAACAATAACAGCTAAAACAACTAAAACAACAAAGAGATAAACAAAATGCCATTGTACCAGTGGCACAGACAAACATTTTATAATGCGACAAAAATGCTAATGAATCAGAGAGCAAAAGCATCTAATGAAAAACAAATAAACAATCACACCCACAGACCCAACCAAACAGAATGGAAATGGTAATGAAAACAGCACGCATACATACACACACACACACACACACACATACACAAAAAAAGGAAATCCACGAAAGCGACTGAAGCACAAAATGGTCGCCCAATTGCTCCACGGAACAGCTCACTGGGGATACAAATTTAAATTGGAATCGGATCCCAAAGCGTAACCCAATTGTGCCTTCGAATGGTTCAATTATTATGACTTGTCTGGCTTTGAGATGGGCGCCATTGTCGTATTTCCTGTATGACATCATACAACTTGGCGAACTTTGCATTCTAATCATAAAAAATAATTTTATATATTTATATTCTTGATCACTTGAACAAGAGACCAACTTCAACATTGCATTGGAACAATCAGCCAACTAAACACATTTTTCGAACTCAATTTCCAATTTGGCAACGATCCATTTGTGCATCGCCTGGGGCATTCATTTATTAAGCTACCCATTTTGTTGCTCGATTGTCTTTCCTAATATTCAAAGATATCAACATATTTATTAGTTGTGACAAGAGACACTAAGTAGATTTGGAAGCAAGCAATCAATTTGAAATATAAATTATATATTAGATGTGATAAATATATCAAATGATATTTCCTTGACAGCTGTCAAGCGGCTTTCAAAATTTACCAATGCCGGAAAACTATCTTTTAATGGCATATCGCAACCCAACGTTGACAAATTGGCAGAACGCATAATTGCTTTTAAGCTTGATTTGGAGACACGCCACGTTATTACCAACCAGTCAGTCAGCCAAACAGACAAACAGACAGACAGACAGCAAGACAGTCAATCATTGAGTCAGTTAGCCTAATTGCAATTAGCGCTTGAGCTGAGCATTGACTTAGCGCCTTGTTGCAAGCATCGTCCTTGTCCTTGATACATTTGTAAGTGTATGTGTGTGTGCGTGTGCAACGCCCATGCAGATGTACATATATACAAATGTTGCGTTACATGCGAGACGAGTTGCAAGTTACGAGTATTACTGGAGTACCGCAGTAGAGTGCTTGGAGACCCTCTGGCTGCGGTGCCGCAGAGTTCAATTCTTGTAAATTACTCGCGGACTGCAGGCAAGGGCAGCCAGAGAGACAGAGAGAGAGTGAGGGAGGGAGGCAAATAGAGAGAGAGAGAGAAAGTCCATCAGTCCTGAGCTGATTAGTGTCAAGCTGCCATGCAATGTTGCAAAAATAAACTTTTTGTGGCATACATTGTTAGCCCAAAGATATATATAATATATTATATATAATTATATATTTGGAGAATGGGAATTGCTCCAATTATATTTTTTGAGAATTAAATGCACATTGTTTAATGCATGATTAATCCGAGTTGACGTGTAGAATCCAACCGACTATCCTGACGAGCATAAAATATTATGCAGCTGCTTGTAAGGCGACTGCAACGGGGCCCGACGCGAAGATCACGGCGACCGTAACGGGGCCTGTCGCGAAGGCATTCACATCGGCGCCTAACAACGGCTGGATAACGGCGACTGTAACGGGGCCTGGCGACCGTAACGGGACCTGTCGCGAAGATCACAGCGACCGTAACGGGACCTGTCGCGAAGATCACAGCGACCGTAACGGGACCTGTCGCGAAGGCATTCACATCGGCGCCTAACAACGGCTGGATAACGGCGACTGTAGCGGGGCCTGGCGACCGTAACGGGGCCTGTTGCGGTTGCAGTGAGTATGGACATGAGAGATCTGCGTGATCTGAATATGTCACTATATATATATTATGCATTACATATATATTTAAAATATATAAATTATATGTTTAAAATATATATATATAATGTATTATATATAAATATATATTTTATAAATAATATTAGTTATACTACATAGAAGTCTAATCCGAACAAATCTGCAGCTAAGCAAAAGGGGCATAAGTTGCAAGTTGGCTTAAGTTAGTTTTCGAAACTAGGGGCTTAAAAATGGGAAGCTGAAAGAAAAAGGTTAAAGTCAACTTTGAAAAGCAATTTTGTACGCTCTGACTTAAGTCTTCGCCTTGTGATGAGAAAGCAATGCTGAATTCTCAGAAATAGCTGCGAACAGCTGCCAAAAATGTAAAAAAAAATAAAAAATTGCATAATTAATGATGTAAAAAACTACAACTTATCTGGCAGCTTTCAACTAATATTCATTTGGAAATCTATTAATTAAGGCTAGTAATAATATTTCGCATGAATGCTCAACAATATTTTATACTATTATGCCAAAAATTTGCCTCCAGACTCCTCAGTTCTTCAATTTCACAAATAAAATGATGTTTAAGGAATTTAAAGCTAAAAGTTTAATTGGCTTTTAATTGCTCTGAATAAAATAATCGAATTATGTATTATGCGCATAATCTGGGTGTGATTAACCATGGCAGACTTTCAAGTGGAACCCGGCAGCATTTCGATTTTAAGTGACAACATTTTTGGTTGTGTGTAGGTGAAATGCGAAAATTTAAACAATTTTGCCTAACATTTTGTGCGTGTTGGCTGAAATATTTGTTCAAGCAATTAAGGGGATGGCTTAAGGGCCATGGGGGCGGAATACCACAATATCTAAGCTTTTTCGGGGCTTAATCTCAAAGCCGCACACACAAAGACCGGCGGCTCAAGTAATTATGCATGACATTTGTTGTTGTTGTTGTGGTTGCTGTTGTTGTAGTTGTTGTTGTTGCTGTTGTTGTTGTAGTTGCTGTTGTGTTTTCGACAGTTTTCTGCTTTTTTTTTTTTTTTTTGTTTTTTTTTGTGGCATGGATAGGCGATAAACACACAACGATGCGACGAGAAGACAATTCAAGTGACACAGAAAACAAACACGAATACAAATACAAATACAAATACAAATACAAATGCAAATACAAATACAAATGCAAATATAAATACATATACGAAATACTTATGAACAAAACACGATACACTTGCGAGACATGGGCACATGCATATTTATCATTTATGTTGGCACAAATTTCTGTCTGCCTCGTGAATGACACAAAAAAGGCAATTTAAACTGTGCACGCATACACACTTAAACACACCCACACACACAAACACACACACATGCACACATACATGCACACATACACATTTGCACTCATACGGACACAAACACTTAAGCATGTGAGTGCTGCTCCGCAAACATTGACGTTTCGCATTAGAACCGCAGTCGACGACATTGCCACGCTGCCGCCGCAGGCATTACAACAATTTTATACATATAGGCATGTGTGTAAAACAGTGTATGTAGGCTCCGCACGCCCCTCCCCACCCCCACCCCACATTGTCAACAGGCAACAGCAGCAGCAGCAGCAGCAGCAGCGACTGCGACAGCAACAAAAAGAAGTGGCAGCTCTTATCAGTGGCTACAACAATCAGGCAGGCAGGCAGGCAGGCCGAACCCAGCGGAGCCCAGTGGTGGGGCCACAAAAAAGTAGTCGAGCAATAGAAACAGGAGCCAACGACCCGAACAACCAAATGACAGGCCAGCATACACACACACACACACACACACACACTGGGAGAATCGCAGTGCGTTATCACTTATGAGCTGGTGCTACGCCTACTTGGGCAACCACATCGCACAGTGCAACAAAAACCAACTCCAGCTGCATACATATGTACATATATATATGAAACTGAATAACTGAACATCATTTGTTAAAACTTAAAACAATGTCCGTTTGTCGCTCGATCATAAAAATGAAGCACAAACAAAAATACAAATGAAATAAAAAAAACTTTAAACATATTAACTAAAAAAACTTTATATAAAAGAAGCAAGAACAAGCTCAAAAATTGCGCAAATTGGTAAATTTTCTTTAATTTCTCAAAGTTAGATTAAAGTTTCAAATAATATAAGAAATTGAAGTTTGGCAAAGAGGTGTTCGACTGGAATGATGCAGCTTTTTAATAGCATTTTGTGCCACTGTGCCTGAAAGTGTACAAGTTGTGCACTGTTTCTACCCTGGGCTCAATTAAAATGGTTAAACGGGTCTTACTAAGCTGTGGAAGTGGCAAGGAATCGTCTGTGATGCATACCTGATCAGCATCATTAGCCGAGTCCCTCCGAGATATATTATTGAGAAAATAATCTCATTCAGTCTAAGATTTATATATAATAAAAACTGTTTTTTGTTTTTAATAACGAATGATGTCAGCTTCTTGCCTATATATATATATATATATATAGCCAAGCTTTTTAAGGGGAAATTAAAAAAAGGAACTTAATCAATTAATAAATTATCTATTAGTCGGGCACTCCCGACCACTTAAGTTCGTTGTTGTTCTTTTTCTGTTTTGTTGTGTTAGCGTTGGCTTTCTATAGTGTCAGTGAAAGGGGGTTGGGTAGTGGTCTGCGGGCCAACGACAACTTCGATAACTTTGTGCTCATTTTTATTAGCAGGCGACTGGCTAAAAATTATGGCCAGCATTGTGTGCACGAGGGTCGTCTAATAAGTCAGTGGGTGGCAAATCATATATGTTTATTTGTATGAATAATAATTTACTTTTCAACGTAATCTTTTTCTACAATACTCTAATGATTCTCTCACTTTTTACGTTTGTTTCACAAATTGGCTTTCGTTTAAGTAAAATGTGTTCTTCTACACCCAATAAATCGATCCAAACAGTTGCAAATAGTCCACTTCAAATTTGACATCATTGCTCGATTTAGATAAACTAATAAATTTATACATTTTTTCAAGCATGCTTAAACTAAGCATCAAACAGCAATCAGCTGATAACTTGCACCAAAATGATGGGGAAAACAATGACTTTTCAGTTGACCCTCGAATGTGTGTTTGTTTTTGGTAGTATGCTTGTGTGCGTGCTCGTCCTAATGAGACAATTTTTACTAGTTTTGTATGCGTCTGTTGACTTAAATTTGATCCCTAATGAACTGTCGCTCTGACTTGTTGCTTTATGTCTGCCCAGGCCCCAAATGCCTATAGCGATGGTACCATGAGGTTCCATGGGTCTATACATGTATGTACATACGTATACGAGTACTCATCTCCTTCAACTGTCACATTAGCGGGTCTTTATTGTTGCTGCACTGTTCGTGGTTGTTGTAAGCGTTTCAATTAGTGTTTTTGGTAAACTACAACGCCCATAACACACAAGAGTCACGCCTCCCACTCCTGATGCCAAGGACCATACCTAATGTGTCCTATCCTGCCTGCCTGCCTGTCAGACTGCCAGACTGTCAGTCCGCCAGACTGCCAGTCCGCCTGTATTTGTGGCTGATTAAGTAAGTTTTCAACTCTTTCACAATGAATGTTTGTATGAATATTTGAATTTTACTACTTTCCTTGTCACATACGCACCCCGAACACACTCTCAGTTAGTTGAACATGTTCGGATTTCGATTTGGCTAAAACTGTGGGGCCATGGCGCTCAGTGTTAAGCATGCTCCTGGGACCAGCATATTAAAAGTGCATATGTATGTGTGTGCGTGTGTGTGTACATGACTAAATCATGTTGATGTGGGCCATGTGCACAGCGCTTGAAGTTTCTTTAAATGTATTTGCCTATCATGTATGTATGCATACGTGATGCTATTATATATTACATAAATCAGGGCTACAAACCCGACTACAACCCACTATATGCACACAAATTACCAATTACAGGTCTCAAAACAGATTCACGAAAAGACTTTGGCGTTATCTGAGACTAGAGTTAGCAAATAGCTATACCAAATGATGATATACCTAAAAAAATAAAATAAAAAAATAAAAATATCCTGTTTATTTTTTTAACGATAGGATAATATGATTAGCTTTTACTACAAAGTGTTCTTAACTATGATAAAAGTTAGAACCAGGAATAAATTCCCTGGTTAATTTGTTCACACATATATCGTCTATAAAATCATAGCAATAAAAATCGAAACAAAAGTGCTAAAATGATAAAATGAATAAACTGGAAATTAATGCATTTTTATAGGATATGTGACTGTATTGCAGAGCCAAGAGCTCGACTGATTGCCAATCGACGGTGATGGCCAAATAGAGATCCTTGGCGCTAATCTCAAGTATGCAGGCCATTGACTACGCGATTACTCATGAGAGACAGAGATAAAAACTTGGCCAGCTAATGGCCATAAAAGCAGGCAGGATGCGGGGTGCGGGGCAAGTATCAAATTTGCCTCTGTGCCATAAAAATGGTACTTTTAATAGGCTGGCAAATAACATGACGCAGCGCACACTAAAGAGCCAAAGCTAGAGATTTATCACTATGGCTATTCAACAGAGTTGTAGGCTTAAAGTCAATGCAGTGATCAAGATCTCGGGCAACACCTTTTAGCCACTAAGTACTTAATGTGCAAGCGGGTTTTTTTTTGTTGTTTTCTTTGTTAGAAATAGTCGCAAATAAAGCAATCGCCTGGCTTTCGAGGCCACACTTTAATTTTGGCCAATTTTAATGCACCAATGCCAATGATAATGATGAGCATGACAATGGGGTGCTCATGATTATTTTTGATGACTAATAGACTACATCGCCAATGGAAATGGAAATGGCAATGACAATGGCGATGGTGATGGTAGTGCTTTCTGATGGTAGTGCTTATCCTTATCACTCAAAATGACAACAAGCGTGCACGAAAAAAAATAATAATATATATACTCGTACATATATATATATATATATATATAAAACAATACAAAACAAAATAAAAATTGTATAAATATTTTTATCACGTTATCGATTGCGATTACTGCTTGGCATATCAGTAAATAAATTAAAAGTAACAGATGAGCAATGCATCATAAAACATGTGAGAATGCGCTAGTCGAGAGAGCTCGACGAGCAGATACCCTCAAACAGAAGTTAGGAATGTTTGCCCCATAAGGGCTTGAATCTGCCTCATGCCTTTCACATACTTTGCACAACTATCTAAGAAAAATCAGAATAAATAATATTTGCAAAGCATGCAATACTTAAACGAATTGTTTCAAAAGTATTCGAATCTGTTTGAAAATCGAACAGCTCTGGCTGGGATAAGGCTGGAGGCTGATCGGGGGAACTGGAAAAGCTGGACAAATAGGTAGGTAGGAGACCAGCGAATTAAATCGAATCATTCGAATTGCGATACAAAGTAAAGTGACAAAGGCGTAACAATTAATCAACACACAGGCGCACACACGCACACCATAAGCACACACACGCACACACACACACAGTAACCTTGGCTCAAATGGTTTGCGAAATGCTCCGAAAAAAACTAAAACTAAAAACTAAACTCAGCACATTAAATGAATCGCTGACATTATGCATCGGACGGGTGTACAAAGTGCGGGAATGACAAAACCGACTCAATTTACAACGTATCGAAGCTATCGATGCGTCAATTATTTATTACACGATACACACACACACACACACACACACACACATACACTCACACACCACACACACACCCCACACACACCACACACACACACACACATTCATTGATTTAATTATGACAAGCGATGAGTTTATTTACGATCAATGTAGATTACAAATACATTATCGTTTTCGGGTGAGTGGATTAGTCCGATTATGCGGTAGCCAAAGCCATCCTATCCTATCTAACAGTTCCGGCATAGCAGTCTGCGATAAGGCCAAAATAAGCACGCAATGTATGCGTAAATAGTACATGGCTTTTATCAGCAATATTATGTATTGTACGAGTATATTTTATTATAATACTGTTCGTTCTCATGCTAAATTTAGCAGATTCCTCAAGTTTGACTTTTTGCAATTTGCAAATGAGTTTCGCAATGATTCGTAAACAAATTCCAAACATTTGTTTTTCTCGAACACTTCTCTTCTGATTTGCATCCGAATTACACTCATTTTTTTTTCGCATACATATGGGAGTAGCTGAAATATGTATAAAGGATTCAATCTCTGGGAACACTGTTCATTTTGTGTTTACTCTGGCATCAATAATTAAACTTTGTGCAAAATGCAAACAGTTTTTGTTTATCAGAACTCATTTTCCAAAATTTGCGAACATTGATTGCAAAATAAAATCAAGTAAAAATGCTCTGGTCGGGAAAGGTCGATTAGAAGATACCCAGAACGCAGATGTTTTATAAATATGATAACGATTGCAACACAGGATATGGTCTCTGAGATCGGCGTATTCATACAGACGGACGGACGGACGGACATTGCTAGATCGACTCATCATCTGTTGATACATTATGGAGTCGGAGATGTGTCCTTTTGCCCATTAAACACTTCTGCACAACTTCAGCAAACACTTCTCACTCATTTGTAATGGGCTTAGGGAATAAACTGATTTTAAAATTTACCTAGAAATATAGAAACATTATGCATGCATGGTAATAAACATATTAGGCATTTATGAATTCATTGGAATATTATATTATATTTATTATTTGAATACCTGCTTGAGTACAGCGGCTTCAAAAGTCGAACTGAATTTCGAAAACTGTCTTATTATTTATTTATTTTTTTTGCTTGAACTTAATGCTGTTTTCATTGCCTCTAAGCACACATAGAAAAAAAATTGGAGTACACGCAACGATTTTGAATTCAAATTTCAAATTATGCGAAACCAAAAAAAAAATACAACAAAATTCAAGCACACAAAGCAAACAATAGCACAGAAGTTTAATAATCACACAAAATGCGTTGGTTCGAATGAGTCTCAGATTCAGTAAATTTTTGTATTATTATTTTTTGTTGGTTTTTTTTTTTTTTTTTTGGCTATTTGCCTGCTCGTTGGCTGTTCGCTGTTCGCTGTTAGCCTGTTCGTTTGCCAGTTGTCGTATGCGTTGCGTTGCGTTGCGTTGCGTTGTCGCACTGACAGCAGCAGCAGCTAACAACACGCTGCTTCAAGTTCCCGGGAAAAACTAAACTGTTGTTACACTTGATGCATGCGTTCTAGCAGCGTTTGCCACTGCCACTCTGGCAATACGTTGTACAAAGTCGACGCTCAACGTTCGCCAGTCGACGGCTGGCAGTCGCAAGGCGTAGACGCCACACGAGCGCCGTGCCGAAGCACTGCGCAACGAGCAGACGAGCAGCGTAAGAAGGTGCGCAAAGGGTAAGCCATGTTGCGCCGCAAAGGGGCCCGAAAGAGCCACAAGTGCATGCATGCTACACGCACAAAAAATATCCCTTAAATATTTGCAAATCACCATCAAATTAAATACGTCTTCATAGCAATTAATTTATTACTAAAAAAACAAAGAAATTAAATCAAACAAAGAAGATACAAAACAAGGAAAAATGCTGTAATTTGGAAGTGTTGATTTACGTTCCTTAAAGCGATGCCGACTGCTGCTTATAAAGTATAGCGATTGCGGTTTTATATTCTGTTTTTTCTCAGTGCATGCTCGTGCCACAGAAAGAAAAACAAGCGAAACTCACATAGCAGCTGGCTGCCGACAGCTGTGGCCAAGCGGGCTGGGGAAATGTCGTTGTAAAAGCTTTCCTTTCCTTCGAGAACGAGATGCTGAATGCTCGCTTTTCTCGACGGTCCGCATAAAAGTATGCAAAGCTTTCGGCAAAGCTCTCAACGTTCGTGAAAATGCAACAGCCTCTTATATACAACCATACATACATACATACACACATATGTATGTAGATGCCACGCACACTTTAACTAAAGGGGCACAAGTCACAATTTTACAAATTTCAGGAAAAACACAAAATTGTGTGATGAAGCTCGTCGGCTATCAGCTAACGGACAAAATGTTAATTATTTAAAAGAAGAGGCGTCAACTGAACACGGTCTCCATCCACTTGAGAAGGTTTGCAAGCCATCAAATTCTTAGTTGCCACTATTTTAATGATTATAATCTTGAGTGGCATATTATTTATTTAATGGGGCAGGTGAAAGTAATAAAACTAAATTAATCAGATATCCATGCATATTTATACGTTTTATACTTACTATATATGATATTATTTGTGTGCCACTTGGTTGAGTGTCTGCACAAAAAAAATACATATGTACATGTGCATACATAATCAAGTTAATACAAACTTTAAGCCAATGGATATGTACTCATATAATTATGAGCTATTGTTTCAAGTCCCATGTCGTTTCGATGATCATTCATAATTGAAATATGTTTTTCAACTCTTTTTAAACCTGAACCCACTAAAATGGACAGAACGGTTGTGATGAAGTTAAGCAAATGCAAAAAGGCAAAATGAGTACATCTGCAACCAACAAAGTATATACATATATTCTAGGTAAGTAATATAGGTATATATATATATATATACATATATACTTATTTTATTTTGTATTTTGTATCGTTTTTGGATATTAATGAATTTAAATGAATTTAAATAGAGAGCTGCTTCACAAACGACATAATATAATGGATAAAGGTCATTTTTTCTATACAATGAAGTTGGTTCTCTATGACCGGTGGCTGCCGAAAGAACTATCTAAAATAGTACTCCAATTCGCTTTACTTCGATCAGCAAGAAATCGGATATAATTAGTATATAGAAGCGTTTTATTATGCTTACCAGTTCGCAGACTTTCACTTCACTTCCATAAAAATGCAAACAACTCACAAAAATAATGCTAATTTTGTAATGCAAAGTTCATTTAATGTAATTTTGTGGAAAAACAAAGTAACACTAAATTAGAAAAGGAAAAATAAATGTTTGATTAATCGCTCAATAATATTAATAGATAATTTTAGTTAATTTCAGTTAATTGTGATTTGTACTGCTTCTTAAATGTATCATTTAAGACTATGTGTAATCATTAGCATAAATGGTTTAGGTGGAAAGTGGAAACCACACATCAGCAGGCAGACACCTCTCCTCCTCCTACTTATGCGCCTTGGACATGGTGGTGCTGGAATTCAACATGCTGCGATAGAAACTTTTGAAGATCTTAATGCAACACGGTGCAGGCATAGGAGCAATCGTTGAACTTGTAGATGCGCATCAGGTCGTTGGAGTGCTTGAACATGTTCACTTGCAGCGACACAATGATGAATTGGGCGTTCTTGACGCGCTCCTTGAAATAGAGACTCACAATGGAGGCATTCTTGGAATCCAAAGGTTCATCGATCGCATCCATAAAATACAACGGCGATGGCTTATAATTATGTAGAGCAAACACCAAGGCCAGTGAGGAGAGAGTCTTCTCGCCACCGGACAATCTCGAGATGCATTGCCAGCTCTTCTTGGGCGGACGGACAGTGAACTGGACGCCCTTATTAAATGGATCCATGGAGTCAACAAGTTCAAGATCAGCTTCACCGCCCTGGGTAAACATGCAATACGTTTCCTTCAGTTTGCGTGTGATGATATTGAATCCCTCCATGAATTCGCTGCAGCGGCGTTGGTACACCTCCTCGTACTTGCCGCGCATCTCGTTACGCTTCGAGGTGATGTCCTCGAGCACACGGACGCGATGCAAATAGACCACACGCTTCTCCGTGAACTTTTGCATTACATCCAAATTGGGTTTTTTTTTCAGCTGCTCCCTCAATGTTTTTAGCTTAAACTGCACATCAGACAGTTGCTCCGCCTCCAGTTCCTCGTGTGTGTGCGTCTTCAGTGGTGCGCCTGATTGTGGCTCCGTTTCGCCTGGGATCACTTTCAGCTTGAGCGCATTCAGGTGCGCCTTCCATTGTAGTAGACCCACTTGTATTTCTTTTATTTTGGCTGCAACCGCTTGCAGATTCGTTTCGAACTCGAGTCGTTTAATGTTGCGTTCATTTTCCTGTTGGTTTAATGCATCGATCTCCTTTTTCACATCCGACGATTGAGGTTTGGCCGTGCTGATGGCTTCATCTGTTTCGGTGGCCTGCTGCTCGAGCTCATGCTTACGCTTCTTGGACAGCTTTTCAATCTCGGCCGTTTTGATGGTAATCTCCTCATCGAGCTGCGGCATATTTTCGTTTAGCTCCTGCAATTTTGTGGTCATCTGTTGATGGCTCTGTTGGGCCTCCTCGTATGAGTTCTTGAGTGTCTCATATTTGCGGGTCTCTGTCACTTCCTGCTGCTTGAGTATCTTCATCTTACACTCTTGCACTTGGAGTGCCGCGCGTGCCTCGTTGGCGGCATCCTTGTGACCAATTAGCTCATCGCTCAACTTCAGTCGCTTCTTGGTCGATGGCCCCGATTTCTCAGTGAACAGCGCTAATTGTTTCTCGCGCTCCTCGCGCTTATCCTTCTTACGCTGTTTATTTGTGGTCTTCATGGCGCTTTGGACTTCCGTATAGCTTCGATCCGCACCAACCAGCTTCTTTTTGATGGCCTCGCGCTGCTTGACGAGCGCCTCGTAGGCTCTGCAAAAGGAGTGAAGTGAATGCAAAGGCGATTAGTGATTGAGTCTGCCCGAATTGCAGTTACCCTGGACATTGCTAATTTGCTGCCCTAACTTTTGTAATCCCTTTCAAAAATGCTCTCAAAAATGTTTGCCATATTTATAAGTAGAGAAACTAGCTTTAAAAACTACTCAGAAGATATGCCCTGTAAATCGATGTTTATCAACTAAAAAAATCTATATCATAAATTGGAAATATCAGATATTAAATCAGTTATTAAAAATATGGGGTAGAAATCGAAATTAATCACTTTTTTGACAACGCAAGGAAAGCAAAAGGAAGAAAATAAATCATATAAACGAGGATCTACAGAGCAAATTTAAGAATTCTACCGCACATATAAGACTCGATGTACTTATTAGAAAATTCGGCACAACTCGATATTTATCGATTAAAATAGAAAAGCTAAATCATTTCTTTGATAATATCAGATATCAACATTTTTGAAAAACGTGTGGAAAGCTAAATAATAAATTGAAGGTTTCGGACTCTTCTATAATATTGATGTAGTTATAAAAAAAAACAGCACATACCGATATTTATCGGTTTAAAAACAATACATATTGCATTTACAATAACAAATAATAACTGATATTTATCGATTTAAGAGCCACTATGAAAACGATTAATAATTAAACGAGAAACTATGTAACAAATTCAAGATTTCTAGTCACTTCAGGTACTTATTTAGAAAGAACCGACTCACGTCGATATTTATCGATTTGCGATAATTTACACTAGATCTACATAATTATTTAGTTATTATTTATTAACAAAATACTCATAAAACTCACTCGATTTCCTTCTTAATTGCATCTGTGCCCTCATCATGGTTCTGCAACTCCGCCGAGCAAGTCTCGTGCTCCTTGGTATACTGCTCCAGTTTCTGTTGCTTGAGACTGATGTATTTCTGTATTGCAAAATTCTTGGTGCGTATATAATCGTTCAACAGGCGCAAATACTCGACGGCCTCGTTGTACGGCTGCTCCAGATCCTTCGTCTCTTGCTCCGCCAGCTTGCAGCGATTATGTTTCTCTTTCTCGTCATCCGTCAACTGATCCACAAGCTGACTGATCTGCTTGAGCGGGCGTATATAGCGCTGTGTGCCAATAATATCCTCCAGATACTCCAACATGCCCGCCTTACTCGTTCCGACACGCTTGGGCTTCATCATCGATATGGATTCCACCTCGCCCTGCAGAAGGAGGAACCGATTGTGCTTCAGATCTACAAGATGTTTCTTGAGCAGCCGTGCCACTTCCTTCAGCTGAACCCGCTGCCTATCGATCTGATAGAACGAGGTATTATCCGGCATGGCAGTGCGACTGACGACAAACTCCGAATTGGGTTGCTCGACGCAGATGCCATTGGGCTGATCCTCGACGAGCACGAAATGTACGGCAACCGAGCAACTCTTTTGATTGGGAAATTTCTTTGATTTATGGATGAGCGAGGAGAGTTTCTTGCCGCGTATGCGATTCGCCCGGCAGCCAAAGACGAACATCATCGAATCGATGACGTTGCTTTTGCCACTGCCATTTGGCCCAGTGATCGCCGTGAACGAATTATGAAATGGTCCCAGCGACACATCGCCCGCAAAGCTCTTGAAGTTGTAGTTCTCAATTTTTTTTATTACCAGGCGGGGGCCGACACTCTCCGTGGAGCAGTGTGCGGGCACCGGTGGCGGTATATATATATCACCGAACCGTGTGCCGCCCTCCTCATCATCAAATATTAACGTCTCACCCAAGGCATCAATTGCATCCATGCTGCGTCTCATTGTTTAAACAATCGTCGCACTTATTTAAAAGCCTTAAAACAGTTCGCGTCTCCTGGCGCTAAAATAAAATATATATATAAACAACTTATTCTGTTACGTTTAATATTATTGTGAAATTTACACTTATTCCAAGACAATTAGTTCTTGATGAATTCACCAGCTCACAATTTCACATGCCGTGGCAATAATTGCATCACCAGTGTTGGAAAGGATGTTATTTAACATTCAATGTTGTCATTATATGAGTAATGAATGAGCGTCTAGTGTTAGATTTGCAGTGTTGGAAAGGATGTTATTTAACATTCAATGTTGTCATTATATGAGTAATGAATGAGCGGGCACGGGCAGAACCACCCCTATCTGAGCACTGGCTGGCCGGAGCTGCCCCATGCGGACAAACCGACGCGTAACATCTTTTAGCCTTAATATAATATATATATATATATATATATATGTATGTACATATATATTTATTTTATTTTGTATTTTATATCGTTTTTGGATATTAATGAATTTAAATGAATTTAAATAGAGAGCTGCTTCACAAACGACATATTATAATGGATAAAGGTCATTTTTTCTATACAATGAAGTTGGTTCTCTATGACCGGTGGCTGCCGAAAGAACTATCTAAAATAGTACTCCAATTCGCTTTACTTCGATCAGCAAGAAATCGGATATAATTAGTATATAGAAGCGTTTTATTATGCTTACCAGTTCGCAGACTTTCACTTCACTTCCATAAAAATGCAAACAACTCACAAAAATAATGCTAATTTTGTAATGCAAAGTTCATTTAATGTAATTTTGTGGAAAAACAAAGTAACACTAAATTAGAAAAGGAAAAATAAATGTTTGATTAATCGCTCAATAATATTAATAGATAATTTTAGTTAATTTCAGTTAATTGTGATTTGTACTGCTTCTTAAATGTATCATTTAAGACTATGTGTAATCATTAGCATAAATGGTTTAGGTGGAAAGTGGAAACCACACATCAGCAGGCAGACACCTCTCCTCCTCCTACTTATGCGCCTTGGACATGGTGGTGCTGGAATTCAACATGCTGCGATAGAAACTTTTGAAGATCTTAATGCAACACGGTGCAGGCATAGGAGCAATCGTTGAACTTGTAGATGCGCATCAGGTCGTTGGAGTGCTTGAACATGTTCACTTGCAGCGACACAATGATGAATTGGGCGTTCTTGACGCGCTCCTTGAAATAGAGACTCACAATGGAGGCATTCTTGGAATCCAAAGGTTCATCGATCGCATCCATAAAATACAACGGCGATGGCTTATAATTATGTAGAGCAAACACCAAGGCCAGTGAGGAGAGAGTCTTCTCGCCACCGGACAATCTCGAGATGCATTGCCAGCTCTTCTTGGGCGGACGGACAGTGAACTGGACGCCCTTATTAAATGGATCCATGGAGTCAACAAGTTCAAGATCAGCTTCACCGCCCTGGGTAAACATGCAATACGTTTCCTTCAGTTTGCGTAAGATGATATTGAATCCCTCCATGAATTCGCTGCAGCGGCGTTGGTACACCTCCTCGTACTTGCCGCGCATCTCGTTACGCTTCGAGGTGATGTCCTCGAGCACACGGACGCGATGCAAATAGACCACACGCTTCTCCGTGAACTTTTGCATTACATCCAAATTGGGTTTTTTTTTCAGCTGCTCCCTCAATGTTTTTAGCTTAAACTGCACATCAGACAGTTGCTCCGCCTCCAGTTCCTCGTGTGTGTGCGTCTTCAGTGGTGCGCCTGATTGTGGCTCCGTTTCGCCTGGGATCACTTTCAGCTTGAGCGCATTCAGGTGCGCCTTCCATTGTAGTAGACCCACTTGTATTTCTTTTATTTTGGCTGCAACCGCTTGCAGATTCGTTTCGAACTCGAGTCGTTTAATGTTGCGTTCATTTTCCTGTTGGTTTAATGCATCGATCTCCTTTTTCACATCCGACGATTGAGGTTTGGCCGTGCTGATGGCTTCATCTGTTTCGGTGGCCTGCTGCTCGAGCTCATTCTTACGCTTCTTGGCCGTTTTGATGGTAATCTCCTCATCGAGCTGCGGCATATTTTCGTTTAGCTCCTGCAATTTTGTGGTCATCTGTTGATGGCTCTGTTGGGCCTCCTCGTATGAGTTCTTGAGTGTCTCATATTTGCGGGTCTCTGTCACTTCCTGCTGCTTGAGTATCTTCATCTTATACTCTTGCACTTGGAGTGCCGCGCGTGCCTCGTTGGCGGCATCCTTGTGACCAATTAGCTCATCGCTCAACTTCAGTCGCTTCTTGGTCGATGGCCCCGATTTCTCAGTGAACAGCGCTAATTGTTTCTCGCGCTCCTCGCGCTTATCCTTCTTACGCTGTTTATTTGTGGTCTTCATGGCGCTTTGGACTTCCGTATAGCTTCGATCCGCACCAACCAGCTTCTTTTTGATGGCCTCGCGCTGCTTGACGAGCGCCTCGTAGGCTCTGCAAAAGGAGTGAAGTGAATGCAAAGGCGATTAGTGATTGAGTCTGCCCGAATTGCAGTTACCCTGGACATTGCTAATTTGCTGCCCTAACTTTTGTAATCCCTTTCAAAAATGCTCTCAAAAATGTTTGCCATATTTATAAGTAGAGAAACTAGCTTTAAAAACTACTCAGAAGATATGCCCTGTAAATCGATGTTTATCAACTAAAAAAATCTATATCATAAATTGGAAATATCAGATATTAAATCAGTTATTAAAAATATGGGGTAGAAATCGAAATTAATCACTTTTTTGACAACGCAAGGAAAGCAAAAGGAAGAAAATAAATCATATAAACGAGGATCTACAGAGCAAATTTAAGAATTCTACCGCACATATAAGACTCGATGTACTTATTAGAAAATTCGGCACAACTCGATATTTATCGATTAAAATAGAAAAGCTAAATCATTTCTTTGATAATATCAGATATCAACATTTTTGAAAAACGTGTGGAAAGCTAAATAATAAATTGAAGGTTTCGGACTCTTCTATAATATTGATGTAGTTATAAAAAAAAAACAGCACATACCGATATTTATCGGTTTAAAAACAATACATATTGCATTTACAATAACAAATAATAACTGATATTTATCGATTTAAGAGCCACTATGAAAACGATTAATAATTAAACGAGAAACTATGTAACAAATTCAAGATTTCTAGTCACTTCAGGTACTTATTTAGAAAGAACCGACTCACGTCGATATTTATCGATTTGCGATAATTTACACTAGATCTACATAATTATTTAGTTATTATTTATTAACAAAATACTCATAAAACTCACTCGATTTCCTTCTTAATTGCATCTGTGCCCTCATCATGGTTCTGCAACTCCGCCGAGCAAGTCTCGTGCTCCTTGGTATACTGCTCCAGTTTCTGTTGCTTGAGACTGATGTATTTCTGTATTGCAAAATTCTTGGTGCGTATATAATCGTTCAACAGGCGCAAATACTCGACGGCCTCGTTGTACGGCTGCTCCAGATCCTTCGTCTCTTGCTCCGCCAGCTTGCAGCGATTATGTTTCTCTTTCTCGTCAGCCGTCAACTGATCCACAAGCTGACTGATCTGCTTGAGCGGGAGTATATAGCGCTGTGTGCCAATAATATCCTCCAGATACTCCAACATGCCCGCCTTACTCGTTCCGACACGCTTGGGCTTCATCATCGATATGGATTCCACCTCGCCCTGCAGAAGGAGGAACCGATTGTGCTTCAGATCTACATGATGTTTCTTGAGCAGCCGTGCCACTTCCTTCAGCTGAACCCGCTGCCTATCGATCATATAGAACGAGGTATTATCCGGCATGGCAGTGCGACTGACGACAAACTCCGAATTGGGTTGCTCGACGCAGATGCCATTGGGCTGATCCTCGACGAGCACGAAATGTACGGCAACCGAGCAACTCTTTTGATTGGGAAATTTCTTTGATTTATGGATGAGCGAGGAGAGTTTCTTGCCGCGTATGCGATTCGCCCGGCAGCCAAAGACGAACATCATCGAATCGATGACGTTGCTTTTGCCACTGCCATTTGGCCCAGTGATCGCCGTGAACGAATTATGAAATGGTCCCAGCGACACATCGCCCGCAAAGCTCTTGAAGTTGTAGTTCTCAATTTTTTTTATTACCAGGCGGGGGCCGACACTCTCCGTGGAGCAGTGTGCGGGCACCGGTGGCGGTATATATATATCACCGAACCGTGTGCCGCCCTCCTCATCATCAAATATTAACGTCTCACCCAAGGCATCAATTGCATCCATGCTGCGTCTCATTGTTTAAACAATCGTCGCACTTATTTAAAAGCCTTAAAACAGTTCGCGTCTCCTGGCGCTAAAATAAAATATATATATAAACAACTTATTCTGTTACGTTTAATATTATTGTGAAATTTACACTTATTCCAAGACAATTAGTTCTTGATGAATTCACCAGCTCACAATTTCACATGCCGTGGCAATAATTGCATCACCAGTGTTGGAAAGGATGTTATTTAACATTCAATGTTGTCATTATATGAGTAATGAATGAGCGTCTAGTGTTAGATTTGTAGTGTTGGAAAGGATGTTATTTAACATTCAATGTTGTCATTATATGAATATGTATGTATGTATGCATGTATCCCTATGTACATCTGTGTGTATGTAAGTATGCATGCATCCCTATGTACATCTGTATATCTCTATGTACATCTGTATGTAAGTATGTATGCATGTACCCCTATGTACATCTGTATGTATGTATGTATTCCGGCATCTCTATGTACATCTGCATGTATGTATGTATGAAGGCATCTCTATGTTCATCTGTATGTATGTATGTATGCGTGCATCCGTATGTACATTTGTATATCTCTATGTACATCTGTATGTATGTATGTATGCAGGCATCTCTATGTACATCTGCATGTATGTATGTATGAAGGCATCTCTATATACATCTGTATGTATGTATGTATGTATGTATGCAGGCATCTCTATGTACATCTGTATGTATGTATGTATGCATGCATTTCTATGTACATCTGTTAGTACGTATGTATGCATGCATGTACATCTGTATGTATGTATGTATGAATGCATCCGTATGTACATCTGTATGTATGTGTGTATGCATGCATTCCTATGTACATCTGTATATCTCTATGTACATCTGTATGTATGTATCCATTTTCAATAGGCTGCTAACAAAAACAAAGCACATTTTGTAGTTGTTGTTCGTTGAAATGTCAACAGTTTAAAGTGCTTGGAAGCTGCTGTTATTGTTGATGTTGTTGCTATTTTCATTACTCTTTATATTGCTCTTGATTGTGGCGCTTTCTGCTCTGCTCGGCTCGGCTCGGCCCTTCGTACATGGGTACACAAGTATTAATTGAAATTTTAGTGGCAGACCAATGCAAACAATCGCACGCACGCAGACCGAGGCGCGATAACTCAAACACACACACACACCCGCACAACCGCACACCCGCACACACACACACAAAAAGTCACGCAAACTTCTGCAAATTTTGGAGACACTTTTCGGTTGCCCACTTTGTTGGCAACTTGTTATATAAACTTAATTACCGATTCAGTTTCGTGTTTATTTCTCCATCACCTAAAGAGTTATAATCAGCATAATTGAAATGTGAGTTTGGTTAATTCAGATACTTAATGTACAGCTATAAATCTTGCGATGCAAGTACGTATTTAAGCACACTCACTTATTGACCAAATGCCCATTAATAAAAACCTATCAACCTTTTGCCTATGCTGAACATATAAGTAAAACAATCCATCAATGCTTAAATTGTTAAAAATATAGTTAAAAATCAGGGAATTATTTAGTTTAATCATCCTTGCAGCCGTAGATGGCTCAAAAAGTTTAATTATTCCTATCTCTAAATCGCGTATAGTGTGAAATTAGACTCGCGGAGTCGACGATTAGTTTCGAACTGCCTTTATTTATAAACAATTCTTAAATCTAAATACATACGAGTAATCATAAAACAATACATAGCACTACTGGTAGAACACCAGCAGATATCTTTATTTATGCCGGATCACCAGCATATAATACCCAGTTGAATAAAATTAAGAAGATCAATAAGCTAAACGAAAAAAGAAAAACTTACGAAGTAGATACAAACTATAGAGAAATGCCACTTATCAAATCAAAAACAACAAATCCATTCAGAAAAACAGGTATAATAAAACAGTTAGACAGCAAACATTTCGAAGAAACGAATAGAGGACGAAGAATCGTACATTATAAAACTAAATTTAAAAAGAAAAAGAAAATAAACATAAATAAATATAACAATATTTTCAGGTCAACTCCGGAAGATTCATCTACCAGTCCACCTGCTAATAATTATAATACTTACACTAACAATAACTCAGAGTAACACTCAAAATATAGAAGTAAACCAAGTAAAAGCACCAAACGGATACGTTTTATTTAAGACAGGCTCATTGAGCATACCTTCAGATTTTGAATACCATTGCCTAACAGTAAACCTAACACAAACCGAAAATACTGAACAAGATTTAATATCTCAGACACATGATTTTAGTGTTCTCCCCGAAATAGAATATCTAGTAGAAAAACTTCATAGAGAAATGAACGGAATAAAAATAATCAAAAGACAGAAACGAGGACTCCTAAATTTAGTAGGAAATGGTTACAAATATTTATTTGGCACATTAACTGAAGACGACAAAACAGAACTTACCGAAAAAATTGACGATTTAGAAGCTAATAGCATACAAGTAAACGAACTAATCAAAGTAATAGAAGCAGTCAATCATGGCATAGAAATAATGGACAGCATGACAGAAAAAACACAACAGAACACGAAATTAAGTTTATTAATTTTTAATTTACAACAATTCACTGAATACATTGAAGATATCGAATTAGGGATGCAACTCTCCAGATTGGGAATTTTTAACCCAAAATTACTAAAACACGATCATTTACTACATGTCGATTCCGAAAAATTGTTAAATATAAAAACATCTACTTGGATAAAATCCACAACAAATGAAATCATAATAATATCACATATACCAAAAACTCTGTCACAAGAAACTTTGTATTCAATAATACCCTATCCAGACGAGGAAAAGAATATTTTAACCGAACTAGAGCTAACTATTAGTGATAAATATTATTTACACAAAGTTTAACACTTATTCAGCAGCAAATAAGAAACTAATAACAAACGAATGCATAAACGGTATATTGAAACAAACTCAAGTAGAATGTAAATACACACAAACAAGAAAAAAATATGAAATAAATTTCATAGAACCAAATGTAATACTAACTTGGAACTTACCTAATGTCACACTTAATCAAAACTGTATACCACAAAAAAAAAAATTGGAAAAATTGAAAAAAAAAACAGAGCCGTTAGCATTCTTACAAACTTAAGAACTCATAAGAAAACATACAAGAACTAACGATACTTTATTAATCATAAGCTTAACATTATTAACAATATTGTCAATAGTAATAATAAGCTATTCCTTGTTCAAATTCAAAAATGTACCAAAACAAATACTAATCAAATATAAGAATAGTACAGCAACGACACGACACATCGAAGATGAAGACAAAGCAACCGCCAATTTCTAAGGGATGGGGAAGTGACAGATCTCTCATGTCCACACTCACTGCAACCGCAACCGCAACAGCAGCGCAGAATTAAAACGCCGTTTCGATATAAACATAAACAAATCCGATTCAGCATGAACACATTACACTCCGTCAATGCACTTGATAAAAGCAAACAAAACCCAAGAACCAAAGAGGCAGCGACAAAGCTACAGCAACTCAGCGACAACAGCATAGAAGACGCAAGTGCGAGCTTTCTTCATAGATCAAACCATAGGCATAAGCAGAGTTATATTTTGTACATCTAACGGATAAGACGTGCTTTTAAATAAAGGAATTTAATACTTTGCTAATTAAAACCGTTGTTCAATATTCAGATTGTGCTTTTAATTCTCAAAGCATATAATTGGAGCAATTTCTAATTCTCCAAATATATAATTATATGCATCTATTCTATATAGTGTGTGTGGATGACCCATACACAAGTACACACGCACGTACATATATACAGATATATATGTATATATACATCTATACAAGTGCACAGAGAAAAAAAACACCTGAAGTTAATGTGAAGTTATTGGATAACTATTATAATTATAATTATAATTATGCACAATTAATTACATTTTATTTTTATTTGTATATAGAATAAAGATTATTTTGAATCTGAATTTTCTTTCGAATTATATCTGGTTCAGATTGTAGATGCCCGCCGCGACACTCAGCATGTCCTCCAGGTACCCCCTAAGCCACAGTTGCTGCAAGGCACCGTGATCGAGCATCTTGAATTCGCGAAGTGCCTGGATTGCTTGCAGCATCTGTGTGCGACAGATGGGCTCATTGGTGGGCATTGTCGGCAGCTGCAACTGTGGGACACGCGTGGGCAGAAGTGCTCCTTCAGCCAAGATGAACAGCGTTTGCTGGTTGGCCAATTTGCTCAGCGACGGTTTCGGCTCAGCATCTTCATCTTCATCTTCATCTTCGCCCATCGCATTGGGCTCGCGTTTGATTGCCTCGCCTGGTTCCGCCATCAGCGTTAGATATTTGGGTATTATGTTCTTGAAATTGCTGGCCTCAAACAGTTGCAGATCATCGCAGTCGCCACGAAAGGCATCAGACACAAAGTTGATAATACCTGAAAGCGAATTGAAGTGTTGTTGATATTGATAACAGCTGATGCTCGAATGCAATTGCCACACTCACCATTTGTGGTGCAGAGTATAAACTTGTAAGTGCCGCAACCGAAATTAAGCGTTTCATTCACATCCGTCTCGACGCACTGAATCAACGAACGCACAAGCATAAGGTTGGCGCCTTTGGCCAGTGGCATACCCTTGACTCCAAACATGTGTTTGCACTTGGCCAGAAAATGAGCGAACGCAGGCAGCGTGCCATCCCGGCCAGGGTTCGTTTAAACCTCTGCTCCACTTCCGATTCGCACGTCCCGAAGTGCTGGGCGAGCACCGGGAAGGGCTCGTTGAGACGCAGCTTGCGCAGCGTTATCCAACAGTCCAGATCCGGCAAAAAGCCCATATAGCAACGGCGTCTGAACAGCATCAAATGAGAACTGCGGATGCCCATACACATCATGGTGTCCATTTCAATCGGACTCCATGGCATGCTGCGTAACGGTTGCTGCGGCATATCGCGCTTGAGCTGCTCCTCTTTTAGCACAGCCAAATCCACAGCGGGCGCCGGGGCTGGTTTGCCCCCGGCATAGGTTGCCAAGGATGATGTGCTGGCACCCGACTGCACCACATATTTCGTTGTCTTGACCAGTGGAGCAGCACCAGGTGGTGTAGGCGTGACTCCCTTCATACCGGCTGGTTCTATGCCGAGCGCATTGCTGGTGCCTATTGGCTTCTTAAACACTTCTTCTGACTGCATTGGCCCTGCAGGTTGAAGCACCACACCGGAAGTTACCTGCACAGTTCCTTCCGGTTTCTTGCGATTCTCATCAATAGGAAGCGACATTTTAATGCTTAAATGGGAAAAATTTGCACGAATTTTTGACAGCGTTTTTCTGCAACTGCTGACGCCAAACAAAATCGGCAGGCGACAAGCGATAATCGATAATCGTTAAGTGTTGTAAATATCAATCTAACATTGTCGATTAGCAACAGGGATATCGATACTGTGATCGATATAGATGCAAGCATACATTGAATAAATCTCTTCTTGATTAAACCGCCAATTCAAGCGCATCATACTTTTGTGGCATTCGTAGAAAGGTATCGATAGCGGCAATCGAATACCGCCACATTTGTTTTTGCGATGGCACGCGGTCTTTTTGTTTTTTTGGTTATGCAGAATTTTCACACGACACGAGGAAGCAAAAATGTTGCGGCAGGTCGCGGACGAAAAATTCACTGCGTGATGGCGAGGAGATAAAATAATAAAAAATATCGACTGGCCTCCCACGATAATTTTTTGTGTTGTGCCCCGTTGGATTTTTGGCGCGGCCGTCAGCAAGTCGCGCCGGCGCGTTTTGGATTTTGCGTGGCACACAGTTGGCCACGCCAGCGAGAATTTTTGTTGGATTGGCCTTTTGCTTGTCTGGGCACAAGATTGCGCATCGTTTGTTGGATCCACCACGGCACCGGCGGGAGTACGACGCCTTGAGGCAAATTGCCTGCATCACTCGACCAGCCGCCCAGCAGATCCATTGATATTCGCCGATGGAAAAAAAG
This sequence comes from Drosophila nr. fundita, assembly GCA_035044245.1. Classification (NCBI taxonomy): domain Eukaryota; kingdom Metazoa; phylum Arthropoda; class Insecta; order Diptera; family Drosophilidae; genus Drosophila; species Drosophila nr. fundita. The sequence continues at coordinate 280,528 of JAWNMG010001159.1, read as the reverse complement.
GAGCTCATGTGCAGCGACACGGCCCATCAGGTGCCCAAGGGACAGGTGTCGTCTCACACACCATGACAAAAGCCATCCGCGAGTAAATATCGATCTCCGTAGAGAATCGCAGTTTTGTTAAAACTGCAAAAAAGAATATTTAAATGAAATGTATATAAGTAAAACGCCTGAGCATATACATATATATATATATATATATATATATATATTTGTTACGCTCATAAGAGAAATGCGTAAATGTGCCCACATTGCGAAACTGCCAATAAGACAAGAGCACACATCCAATAAGAAAAATGTAAACTGCTCCAGCGCCTAAGGCGTGGTGCTTCTGCACCCTCACCACTAGTATTTAAGTTAATATTGTATACAAAATGTAGTAGTAAATGTTAAAGTATATATATACACACTATTATATTTAATTAAATAAGTTCTGAAGCATCCTAATAATAACAGCCAAGTAAAGTCCGGCATACGGCATACGGATTTTTGCCAAGCTGTAAGGTAAATCTGTCATTACATGCAAATACTTATATTAGAGCTCTAATAGGGAGGATAGGGATTGAGGATTATTTTTTAAACTTTTTTTTGTGTTTGGCAAGACTCCCAATTCAACTCAGAAATTGAATTGCCATAAAGGAATATGTATATACGAGAAATACATTAAGCTGCCATTTGTAAGGCAACCGCAGTCTCACTCCTCTTACCCCTCTAAAAATAGCTTGAAGCCATGCAAGCCAGCCTCGAGTGTCCAATTTTGGGGGCGCTGCATGAGCCAGCTGTCAGCATCTTGGAGCGTCACATGTTCACACTTGAACACCTATATCGTTGGAAATCATACACTTAGGGTCTGCAGTTATCAAATTTAAACTGATTTAAAGAGCATTTTCATAAAACATTCAATACATTTTCATGCGTTACATCAAGAAATTGAAATCGAATATATTTCAAAGAATATTGCAACAAAGCGTAACATTTCCGTGCTTAAGTCGAGAAATTAATCAGCGTCTTACAATTTTTGTACTTCTGACAAAAATAATGTCGCACAATTCGTAATTGAAATTTTGTGGACAACCATTGAAATGAGTGCCACAAGATTAGAACTTATAATCGCAAGAACTTTTCGCATTTGTTGTAGTTGTTGTCTCAAACTGGCCGCGGTGAAAATCGATACTTAATTTACCTGTTTGCTAAATTCCCGCAGGCAGGCAGGCAGGCAGGCAGACAGTCAAGAGGCAGGGAGGCATGCGGCATGTTTCACAAAGCGAATTTGTGGTGTCGCCGCCAGTTCCAGACGTCTGTTGCAGTTTGTGCTGATCACTGTCCAACGACAATAAATTTGCTTCCACCCAACTATTGTCAGTTTGAATATTTGTTAGCGGTTGTCTTTGCAGTTGCTGTTGCCATTGTTTGTGCCACAATTGCACTTGCAGAAAGTAAAGAAAAATGACTATTTAATAGTTGCTGCTCAACCGTTAATACATCTTGGCTAATGAGTTTACCAAGTGTAAACTTCAAAGTTTCATAGCTGTATATGTCATAGCTGTCACATGTACTATGTATATACTAATATATAATTAAATTAGATTAACCACAACAGTTGGATTTTGTTACATAAACAGTTGTATGAAACTTTTTTATCTTGTATCCACTTAAACTTCAACTTATTTTCCAGAAAATGTTAGCAATATACTCGTATCTCCATAAATCGATTTTTTTTTCATCGAATATGATATGTACACTCCGAAAAAAATAGGCTTGGAATTTAAACTTTGCTCCAAAATGAAAATGCCAGTGAAAACTATTTTTCGGAAATATTTTCAATTCATATGTTTCACATTTTGGAAACATTCTTTATAAATTTGAGGAAAAATGTCATGAAATGCATTTAGTACTGCATATTTTTTGGAGTGTAAATTTGCCACATGCTCACATAAACTATTATCTGGTCATGCGCGTATTACGCATACGCAATGTGACCCCGTCAAATGCACTTGTAATGCACGTCAAGTTATCAAATCCTGGATATATATATACATACATATGCTGATTATACACACACACACACACACACACAGTACACTCAGCCATTATCGCAGCATTTACTTATTGCTGTGCAAGTGGAAGCCAGCTCACAAATGCCGGCAATGCGGCTTGAATGCCATTTTATTAACGTGGCGTTGCGATAAGCGCATTATGTCACCCAGACAAAGTGTCAAAACAAATAACAGCAACATCAACAACAAAAACGAAGCGCTAAGCTCGACACATGGAGGCTGCAGCTGTGGCTGCATAAGCTGCCGGAGCCACTTCCCCTGTGTGGGGTCTGGGCTGTGTCTGTGTCTGTGTCTGTGCACCCTAATCGTGTATATGACCTGTTTATCAACTAATTAAAACGATTTATGACACTGCAATTAAGAACTGTTAGATGGCTGGACAACAAGCAAACTAACGCAGCTAGTCAACCATGCCACCCAATAGCTTCCCAAAGCCTCTCCGCCCCACTCCGCTTGGCTTTATACAGTTTGCATCAAGTGTGTATGCAAATACGACGTTCTTTGAAAAATCCCACTTAGATTTTGGGATATTAATTAATATTAAATACGAAACTCGTTAAATAATACGCGAAAGTGCTCGACTAGCAGATACCAGGAACCCATCAATCATTCAATCAATCAAACAGGCTTATCAGTCTCAATTGTGAGCTGGTAGCTTGGCAGGTGTAAAGGTTTTTATATTATTAAGAATCGCTTGATGCTATATGATTATACGTATTATTGGGGACTTTACGCAGTGCGACCTTTTAGATTAATTGCGCCCCCATTAACACTAATTGCTGCACGAATGTGAGAATCTTTGATGGGCTTAGAATTTCTATATCTTCTGAGCTGACAGAAAGTTTCCCTAAGATGCTATATCTTATTCTGGGTAAGGGGACAAACCTAATATGATAGGCTTTGAGGATTCCTTTTCATTGTCACAAACTCGGCACAGTTCGCTATTGACTATACCTAGAGTATGGGTTTCCCCACCTGCTAGGTAGGATTATGTAATAAAATACCCTATTTTTAGGGAAAATATTATTTGGATCAGTCTAAATAAAATAATATATTTGGCGTATAAAAACATAAATAAGGATGTTAATACTTAGTATGATATCTTTGTTGCGGCGGGGTCCGAGGCTATCGATAGTTGGGGCTGCCCACAACGCCGCACGAGTGGTAGCCCCATGTTCAAAAGAGAGCGCGGGCCCAAAAGCTCCCAAATAACGGAGAATTGTTGGAAGGCAAAGAAAAGAATGAGAGGCTGAACGTTGTAGGTCAAGCCAAAGTCAAGTCAGTCTGGACTAAGCGGCGAATAAGAAAAGACGGCAGCGGTCGGACTCCAACAATATTTTTTTTGGTCTTAATTTTTTTTGTTATGTATATTTTTTTTGTCGCCTTCTTTTTTTTTTTTGGTTAATTTGGTGTTGACTATTTTTTTTTGGCATTCATATTTTTTTTGTAACCTTTTTTTGTGGTTATTATTTTTTTTTTGTTGTTATTTATATTTTTTTGTTGTTATTAGTTATATTTTTTTTTGGTATTAATAATTTTTTTTCGGTTACTATTTTTTTGGTTATTACTATTTTTTTTTGGTTATTATTATTCTTTTTATTTTTTTTTGTACTAATTATTATTTATTTGGTTACTTTTTTTTGGTTATTATTTATATTTTTTTTGTTATTATTTATATTTTTTTTGTATTAATTATTATTTTTTTTTTGGTTACCTTTTCTTTTTGTTTGATATTTGTAATGCAGGGGCAGCATTAACCAGTTCATTACGGCAAATGCTAACATAAGCCCCGTTGTCTAAATAAATAACGAATAGCCAAAAATGAAAGGCTAAGGTTATAAATAAGGGAAGGGGACCCAAAGTGGGTTAGGCGTATGTGAGTGCGAAGATTTTAAGGGTGGGGCACCGATCATTTAATCACCCCCACAGGTAGGGCGGGAGCGCTACGGCAATAACACCAAGCCGCCGTTGGAAGCCGGGTGTAAAATCGTTTTTTTTGTTGTTTGCGTTTTTTTTTTTTGAATTGCCACTGTCCGTTAGAACAGTTGTTTTAGTGATGTGTAGATGTGTAGTCTCGTTTATTGTGCGGTCGACGGGCACGGGCAGAACCACCCCTATCTGAGCACTGGCTGGCCGGAGCTGCCCCAAGCGGACAAACCGACGCGTAACATCTTTTAGCCTTAATATAATAATATATATATATATATATATGTATGTACATATATATTTATTTTATTTTGTATTTTATATCGTTTTTGGATATTAATGAATTTAAATGAATTTAAATAGAGAGCTGCTTCACAAACGACATATTATAATGGATAAAGGTCATTTTTTCTATACAATGAAGTTGGTTCTCTATGACCGGTGGCTGCCGAAAGAACTATCTAAAATAGTACTCCAATTCGCTTTACTTCGATCAGCAAGAAATCGGATATAATTAGTATATAGAAGCGTTTTATTATGCTTACCAGTTCGCAGACTTTCACTTCACTTCCATAAAAATGCAAACAACTCACAAAAATAATGCTAATTTTGTAATGCAAAGTTCATTTAATGTAATTTTGTGGAAAAACAAAGTAACACTAAATTAGAAAAGGAAAAATAAATGTTTGATTAATCGCTCAATAATATTAATAGATAATTTTAGTTAATTTCAGTTAATTGTGATTTGTACTGCTTCTTAAATGTATCATTTAAGACTATGTGTAATCATTAGCATAAATGGTTTAGGTGGAAAGTGGAAACCACACATCAGCAGGCAGACACCTCTCCTCCTCCTACTTATGCGCCTTGGACATGGTGGTGCTGGAATTCAACATGCTGCGATAGAAACTTTTGAAGATCTTAATGCAACACGGTGCAGGCATAGGAGCAATCGTTGAACTTGTAGATGCGCATCAGGTCGTTGGAGTGCTTGAACATGTTCACTTGCAGCGACACAATGATGAATTGGGCGTTCTTGACGCGCTCCTTGAAATAGAGACTCACAATGGAGGCATTCTTGGAATCCAAAGGTTCATCGATCGCATCCATAAAATACAACGGCGATGGCTTATAATTATGTAGAGCAAACACCAAGGCCAGTGAGGAGAGAGTCTTCTCGCCACCGGACAATCTCGAGATGCATTGCCAGCTCTTCTTGGGCGGACGGACAGTGAACTGGACGCCCTTATTAAATGGATCCATGGAGTCAACAAGTTCAAGATCAGCTTCACCGCCCTGGGTAAACATGCAATACGTTTCCTTCAGTTTGCGTAAGATGATATTGAATCCCTCCATGAATTCGCTGCAGCGGCGTTGGTACACCTCCTCGTACTTGCCGCGCATCTCGTTACGCTTCGAGGTGATGTCCTCGAGCACACGGACGCGATGCAAATAGACCACACGCTTCTCCGTGAACTTTTGCATTACATCCAAATTGGGTTTTTTTTTCAGCTGCTCCCTCAATGTTTTTAGCTTAAACTGCACATCAGACAGTTGCTCCGCCTCCAGTTCCTCGTGTGTGTGCGTCTTCAGTGGTGCGCCTGATTGTGGCTCCGTTTCGCCTGGGATCACTTTCAGCTTGAGCGCATTCAGGTGCGCCTTCCATTGTAGTAGACCCACTTGTATTTCTTTTATTTTGGCTGCAACCGCTTGCAGATTCGTTTCGAACTCGAGTCGTTTAATGTTGCGTTCATTTTCCTGTTGGTTTAATGCATCGATCTCCTTTTTCACATCCGACGATTGAGGTTTGGCCGTGCTGATGGCTTCATCTGTTTCGGTGGCCTGCTGCTCGAGCTCATTCTTACGCTTCTTGGACAGCTTTTCAATCTCGGCCGTTTTGATGGTAATCTCCTCATCGAGCTGCGGCATATTTTCGTTTAGCTCCTGCAATTTTGTGGTCATCTGTTGATGGCTCTGTTGGGCCTCCTCGTATGAGTTCTTGAGTGTCTCATATTTGCGGGTCTCTGTCACTTCCTGCTGCTTGAGTATCTTCATCTTACACTCTTGCACTTGGAGTGCCGCGCGTGCCTCGTTGGCGGCATCCTTGTGACCAATTAGCTCATCGCTCAACTTCAGTCGCTTCTTGGTCGATGGCCCCGATTTCTCAGTGAACAGCGCTAATTGTTTCTCGCGCTCCTCGCGCTTATCCTTCTTACGCTGTTTATTTGTGGTCTTCATGGCGCTTTGGACTTCCGTATAGCTTCGATCCGCACCAACCAGCTTCTTTTTGATGGCCTCGCGCTGCTTGACGAGCGCCTCGTAGGCTCTGCAAAAGGAGTGAAGTGAATGCAAAGGCGATTAGTGATTGAGTCTGCCCGAATTGCAGTTACCCTGGACATTGCTAATTTGCTGCCCTAACTTTTGTAATCCCTTTCAAAAATGCTCTCAAAAATGTTTGCCATATTTATAAGTAGAGAAACTAGCTTAAAAACTACTCAGAAGATATGCCCTGTAAATCGATGTTTATCAACTAAAAAAATCTATATCATAAATTGGAAATATCAGATATTAAATCAGTTATTAAAAATATGGGGTAGAAATCGAAATTAATCACTTTTTTGACAACGCAAGGAAAGCAAAAGGAAGAAAATAAATCATATAAACGAGGATCTACAGAGCAAATTTAAGAATTCTACCGCACATATAAGACTCGATGTACTTATTAGAAAATTCGGCACAACTCGATATTTATCGATTAAAATAGAAAAGCTAAATCATTTCTTTGATAATATCAGATATCAACATTTTTGAAAAACGTGTGGAAAGCTAAATAATAAATTGAAGGTTTCGGACTCTTCTATAATATTGATGTAGTTATAAAAAAAAACAGCACATACCGATATTTATCGGTTTAAAAACAATACATATTGCATTTACAATAACAAATAATAACTGATATTTATCGATTTAAGAGCCACTATGAAAACGATTAATAATTAAACGAGAAACTATGTAACAAATTCAAGATTTCTAGTCACTTCCGGTACTTATTTAGAAAGAACCGACTCACGTCGATATTTATCGATTTGCGATAATTTACACTAGATCTACATAATTATTTAGTTATTATTTATTAACAAAATACTCATAAAACTCACTCGATTTCCTTCTTAATTGCATCTGTGCCCTCATCATGGTTCTGCAACTCCGCCGAGCAAGTCTCGTGCTCCTTGGTATACTGCTCCAGTTTCTGTTGCTTGAGACTGATGTATTTCTGTATTGCAAAATTCTTGGTGCGTATATAATCGTTCAACAGGCGCAAATACTCGACGGCCTCGTTGTACGGCTGCTCCAGATCCTTCGTCTCTTGCTCCGCCAGCTTGCAGCGATTATGTTTCTCTTTCTCGTCAGCCGTCAACTGATCCACAAGCTGACTGATCTGCTTGAGCGGGCGTATATAGCGCTGTGTGCCAATAATATCCTCCAGATACTCCAACATGCCCGCCTTACTCGTTCCGACACGCTTGGGCTTCATCATCGATATGGATTCCACCTCGCCCTGCAGAAGGAGGAACCGATTGTGCTTCAGATCTACATGATGTTTCTTGAGCAGCCGTGCCACTTCCTTCAGCTGAACCCGCTGCCTATCGATCATATAGAACGAGGTATTATCCGGCATGGCAGTGCGACTGACGACAAACTCCGAATTGGGTTGCTCGACGCAGATGCCATTGGGCTGATCCTCGACGAGCACGAAATGTACGGCAACCGAGCAACTCTTTTGATTGGGAAATTTCTTTGATTTATGGATGAGCGAGGAGAGTTTCTTGCCGCGTATGCGATTCGCCCGGCAGCCAAAGACGAACATCATCGAATCGATGACGTTGCTTTTGCCACTGCCATTTGGCCCAGTGATCGCCGTGAACGAATTATGAAATGGTCCCAGCGACACATCGCCCGCAAAGCTCTTGAAGTTGTAGTTCTCAATTTTTTTTATTACCAGGCGGGGGCCGACACTCTCCGTGGAGCAGTGTGCGGGCACCGGTGGCGGTATATATATATCACCGAACCGTGTGCCGCCCTCCTCATCATCAAATATTAACGTCTCACCCAAGGCATCAATTGCATCCATGCTGCGTCTCATTGTTTAAACAATCGTCGCACTTATTTAAAAGCCTTAAAACAGTTCGCGTCTCCTGGCGCTAAAATAAAATATATATATAAACAACTTATTCTGTTACGTTTAATATTATTGTGAAATTTACACTTATTCCAAGACAATTAGTTCTTGATGAATTCACCAGCTCACAATTTCACATGCCGTGGCAATAATTGCATCACCAGTGTTGGAAAGGATGTTATTTAACATTCAATGTTGTCATTATATGAGTAATGAATGAGCGTCTAGTGTTAGATTTGCAGTGTTGGAAAGGATGTTATTTAACATTCAATGTTGTCATTATATGAGTAATGAATGAGCGGGCACGGGCAGAACCACCCCTATCTGAGCACTGGCTGGCCGGAGCTGCCCCATGCGGACAAACCGACGCGTAACATCTTTTAGCCTTAATATAATAATATATATATATATATATGTATGTATATATATATTTATTTTATTTTGTATTTTATATCGTTTTTGGATATTAATGAATTTAAATGAATTTAAATAGAGAGCTGCTTCACAAACGACATATTATAATGGATAAAGGTCATTTTTTCTATACAATGAAGTTGGTTCTCTATGACCGGTGGCTGCCGAAAGAACTATCTAAAATAGTACTCCAATTCGCTTTACTTCGATCAGCAAGAAATCGGATATAATTAGTATATAGAAGCGTTTTATTATGCTTACCAGTTCGCAGACTTTCACTTCACTTCCATAAAAATGCAAACAACTCACAAAAATAATGCTAATTTTGTAATGCAAAGTTCATTTAATGTAATTTTGTGGAAAAACAAAGTAACACTAAATTAGAAAAGGAAAAATAAATGTTTGATTAATCGCTCAATAATATTAATAGATAATTTTAGTTAATTTCAGTTAATTGTGATTTGTACTGCTTCTTAAATGTATCATTTAAGACTATGTGTAATCATTAGCATAAATGGTTTAGGTGGAAAGTGGAAACCACACATCAGCAGGCAGACACCTCTCCTCCTCCTACTTATGCGCCTTGGACATGGTGGTGCTGGAATTCAACATGCTGCGATAGAAACTTTTGAAGATCTTAATGCAACACGGTGCAGGCATAGGAGCAATCGTTGAACTTGTAGATGCGCATCAGGTCGTTGGAGTGCTTGAACATGTTCACTTGCAGCGACACAATGATGAATTGGGCGTTCTTGACGCGCTCCTTGAAATAGAGACTCACAATGGAGGCATTCTTGGAATCCAAAGGTTCATCGATCGCATCCATAAAATACAACGGCGATGGCTTATAATTATGTAGAGCAAACACCAAGGCCAGTGAGGAGAGAGTCTTCTCGCCACCGGACAATCTCGAGATGCATTGCCAGCTCTTCTTGGGCGGACGGACAGTGAACTGGACGCCCTTATTAAATGGATCCATGGAGTCAACAAGTTCAAGATCAGCTTCACCGCCCTGGGTAAACATGCAATACGTTTCCTTCAGTTTGCGTAAGATGATATTGAATCCCTCCATGAATTCGCTGCAGCGGCGTTGGTACACCTCCTCGTACTTGCCGCGCATCTCGTTACGCTTCGAGGTGATGTCCTCGAGCACACGGACGCGATGCAAATAGACCACACGCTTCTCCGTGAACTTTTGCATTACATCCAAATTGGGTTTTTTTTTCAGCTGCTCCCTCAATGTTTTTAGCTTAAACTGCACATCAGACAGTTGCTCCGCCTCCAGTTCCTCGTGTGTGTGCGTCTTCAGTGGTGCGCCTGATTGTGGCTCCGTTTCGCCTGGGATCACTTTCAGCTTGAGCGCATTCAGGTGCGCCTTCCATTGTAGTAGACCCACTTGTATTTCTTTTATTTTGGCTGCAACCGCTTGCAGATTCGTTTCGAACTCGAGTCGTTTAATGTTGCGTTCATTTTCCTGTTGGTTTAATGCATCGATCTCCTTTTTCACATCCGACGATTGAGGTTTGGCCGTGCTGATGGCTTCATCTGTTTCGGTGGCCTGCTGCTCGAGCTCATTCTTACGCTTCTTGGACAGCTTTTCAATCTCGGCCGTTTTGATGGTAATCTCCTCATCGAGCTGCGGCATATTTTCGTTTAGCTCCTGCAATTTTGTGGTCATCTGTTGATGGCTCTGTTGGGCCTCCTCGTATGAGTTCTTGAGTGTCTCATATTTGCGGGTCTCTGTCACTTCCTGCTGCTTGAGTATCTTCATCTTACACTCTTGCACTTGGAGTGCCGCGCGTGCCTCGTTGGCGGCATCCTTGTGACCAATTAGCTCATCGCTCAACTTCAGTCGCTTCTTGGTCGATGGCCCCGATTTCTCAGTGAACAGCGCTAATTGTTTCTCGCGCTCCTCGCGCTTATCCTTCTTACGCTGTTTATTTGTGGTCTTCATGGCGCTTTGGACTTCCGTATAGCTTCGATCCGCACCAACCAGCTTCTTTTTGATGGCCTCGCGCTGCTTGACGAGCGCCTCGTAGGCTCTGCAAAAGGAGTGAAGTGAATGCAAAGGCGATTAGTGATTGAGTCTGCCCGAATTGCAGTTACCCTGGACATTGCTAATTTGCTGCCCTAACTTTTGTAATCCCTTTCAAAAATGCTCTCAAAAATGTTTGCCATATTTATAAGTAGAGAAACTAGCTTAAAAACTACTCAGAAGATATGCCCTGTAAATCGATGTTTATCAACTAAAAAAATCTATATCATAAATTGGAAATATCAGATATTAAATCAGTTATTAAAAATATGGGGTAGAAATCGAAATTAATCACTTTTTTGACAACGCAAGGAAAGCAAAAGGAAGAAAATAAATCATATAAACGAGGATCTACAGAGCAAATTTAAGAATTCTACCGCACATATAAGACTCGATGTACTTATTAGAAAATTCGGCACAACTCGATATTTATCGATTAAAATAGAAAAGCTAAATCATTTCTTTGATAATATCAGATATCAACATTTTTGAAAAACGTGTGGAAAGCTAAATAATAAATTGAAGGTTTCGGACTCTTCTATAATATTGATGTAGTTATAAAAAAAAACAGCACATACCGATATTTATCGGTTTAAAAACAATACATATTGCATTTACAATAACAAATAATAACTGATATTTATCGATTTAAGAGCCACTATGAAAACGATTAATAATTAAACGAGAAACTATGTAACAAATTCAAGATTTCTAGTCACTTCAGGTACTTATTTAGAAAGAACCGACTCACGTCGATATTTATCGATTTGCGATAATTTACACTAGATCTACATAATTATTTAGTTATTATTTATTAACAAAATACTCATAAAACTCACTCGATTTCCTTCTTAATTGCATCTGTGCCCTCATCATGGTTCTGCAACTCCGCCGAGCAAGTCTCGTGCTCCTTGGTATACTGCTCCAGTTTCTGTTGCTTGAGACTGATGTATTTCTGTATTGCAAAATTCTTGGTGCGTATATAATCGTTCAACAGGCGCAAATACTCGACGGCCTCGTTGTACGGCTGCTCCAGATCCTTCGTCTCTTGCTCCGCCAGCTTGCAGCGATTATGTTTCTCTTTCTCGTCAGCCGTCAACTGATCCACAAGCTGACTGATCTGCTTGAGCGGGCGTATATAGCGCTGTGTGCCAATAATATCCTCCAGATACTCCAACATGCCCGCCTTACTCGTTCCGACACGCTTGGGCTTCATCATCGATATGGATTCCACCTCGCCCTGCAGAAGGAGGAACCGATTGTGCTTCAGATCTACATGATGTTTCTTGAGCAGCCGTGCCACTTCCTTCAGCTGAACCCGCTGCCTATCGATCATATAGAACGAGGTATTATCCGGCATGGCAGTGCGACTGACGACAAACTCCGAATTGGGTTGCTCGACGCAGATGCCATTGGGCTGATCCTCGACGAGCGCGAAATGTACGGCAACCGAGCAACTCTTTTGATTGGGAAATTTCTTTGATTTATGGATGAGCGAGGAGAGTTTCTTGCCGCGTATGCGATTCGCCCGGCAGCCAAAGACGAACATCATCGAATCGATGACGTTGCTTTTGCCACTGCCATTTGGCCCAGTGATCGCCGTGAACGAATTATGAAATGGTCCCAGCGACACATCGCCCGCAAAGCTCTTGAAGTTGTAGTTCTCAATTTTTTTTATTACCAGGCGGGGGCCGACACTCTCCGTGGAGCAGTGTGCGGGCACCGGTGGCGGTATATATATATCACCGAACCGTGTGCCGCCCTCCTCATCATCAAATATTAACGTCTCACCCAAGGCATCAATTGCATCCATGCTGCGTCTCATTGTTTAAACAATCGTCGCACTTATTTAAAAGCCTTAAAACAGTTCGCGTCTCCTGGCGCTAAAATAAAATATATATATAAACAACTTATTCTGTTACGTTTAATATTATTGTGAAATTTACACTTATTCCAAGACAATTAGTTCTTGATGAATTCACCAGCTCACAATTTCACATGCCGTGGCAATAATTGCATCACCAGTGTTGGAAAGGATGTTATTTAACATTCAATGTTGTCATTATATGAGTAATGAATGAGCGTCTAGTGTTAGATTTGCAGTGTTGGAAAGGATGTTATTTAACATTCAATGTTGTCATTATATGAGTAATGAATGAGCGGGCACGGGCAGAACCACCCCTATCTGAGCACTGGCTGGCCGGAGCTGCCCCATGCGGACAAACCGACGCGTAACATCTTTTAGCCTTAATATAATAATATATATATATATATATGTATGTATATATATATTTATTTTATTTTGTATTTTATATCGTTTTTGGATATTAATGAATTTAAATGAATTTAAATAGAGAGCTGCTTCACAAACGACATATTATAATGGATAAAGGTCATTTTTTCTATACAATGAAGTTGGTTCTCTATGACCGGTGGCTGCCGAAAGAACTATCTAAAATAGTACTCCAATTCGCTTTACTTCGATCAGCAAGAAATCGGATATAATTAGTATATAGAAGCGTTTTATTATGCTTACCAGTTCGCAGACTTTCACTTCACTTCCATAAAAATGCAAACAACTCACAAAAATAATGCTAATTTTGTAATGCAAAGTTCATTTAATGTAATTTTGTGGAAAAACAAAGTAACACTAAATTAGAAAAGGAAAAATAAATGTTTGATTAATCGCTCAATAATATTAATAGATAATTTTAGTTAATTTCAGTTAATTGTGATTTGTACTGCTTCTTAAATGTATCATTTAAGACTATGTGTAATCATTAGCATAAATGGTTTAGGTGGAAAGTGGAAACCACACATCAGCAGGCAGACACCTCTCCTCCTCCTACTTATGCGCCTTGGACATGGTGGTGCTGGAATTCAACATGCTGCGATAGAAACTTTTGAAGATCTTAATGCAACACGGTGCAGGCATAGGAGCAATCGTTGAACTTGTAGATGCGCATCAGGTCGTTGGAGTGCTTGAACATGTTCACTTGCAGCGACACAATGATGAATTGGGCGTTCTTGACGCGCTCCTTGAAATAGAGACTCACAATGGAGGCATTCTTGGAATCCAAAGGTTCATCGATCGCATCCATAAAATACAACGGCGATGGCTTATAATTATGTAGAGCAAACACCAAGGCCAGTGAGGAGAGAGTCTTCTCGCCACCGGACAATCTCGAGATGCATTGCCAGCTCTTCTTGGGCGGACGGACAGTGAACTGGACGCCCTTATTAAATGGATCCATGGAGTCAACAAGTTCAAGATCAGCTTCACCGCCCTGGGTAAACATGCAATACGTTTCCTTCAGTTTGCGTAAGATGATATTGAATCCCTCCATGAATTCGCTGCAGCGGCGTTGGTACACCTCCTCGTACTTGCCGCGCATCTCGTTACGCTTCGAGGTGATGTCCTCGAGCACACGGACGCGATGCAAATAGACCACACGCTTCTCCGTGAACTTTTGCATTACATCCAAATTGGGTTTTTTTTTCAGCTGCTCCCTCAATGTTTTTAGCTTAAACTGCACATCAGACAGTTGCTCCGCCTCCAGTTCCTCGTGTGTGTGCGTCTTCAGTGGTGCGCCTGATTGTGGCTCCGTTTCGCCTGGGATCACTTTCAGCTTGAGCGCATTCAGGTGCGCCTTCCATTGTAGTAGACCCACTTGTATTTCTTTTATTTTGGCTGCAACCGCTTGCAGATTCGTTTCGAACTCGAGTCGTTTAATGTTGCGTTCATTTTCCTGTTGGTTTAATGCATCGATCTCCTTTTTCACATCCGACGATTGAGGTTTGGCCGTGCTGATGGCTTCATCTGTTTCGGTGGCCTGCTGCTCGAGCTCATTCTTACGCTTCTTGGACAGCTTTTCAATCTCGGCCGTTTTGATGGTAATCTCCTCATCGAGCTGCGGCATATTTTCGTTTAGCTCCTGCAATTTTGTGGTCATCTGTTGATGGCTCTGTTGGGCCTCCTCGTATGAGTTCTTGAGTGTCTCATATTTGCGGGTCTCTGTCACTTCCTGCTGCTTGAGTATCTTCATCTTACACTCTTGCACTTGGAGTGCCGCGCGTGCCTCGTTGGCGGCATCCTTGTGACCAATTAGCTCATCGCTCAACTTCAGTCGCTTCTTGGTCGATGGCCCCGATTTCTCAGTGAACAGCGCTAATTGTTTCTCGCGCTCCTCGCGCTTATCCTTCTTACGCTGTTTATTTGTGGTCTTCATGGCGCTTTGGACTTCCGTATAGCTTCGATCCGCACCAACCAGCTTCTTTTTGATGGCCTCGCGCTGCTTGACGAGCGCCTCGTAGGCTCTGCAAAAGGAGTGAAGTGAATGCAAAGGCGATTAGTGATTGAGTCTGCCCGAATTGCAGTTACCCTGGACATTGCTAATTTGCTGCCCTAACTTTTGTAATCCCTTTCAAAAATGCTCTCAAAAATGTTTGCCATATTTATAAGTAGAGAAACTAGCTTTAAAAACTACTCAGAAGATATGCCCTGTAAATCGATGTTTATCAACTAAAAAAATCTATATCATAAATTGGAAATATCAGATATTAAATCAGTTATTAAAAATATGGGGTAGAAATCGAAATTAATCACTTTTTTGACAACGCAAGGAAAGCAAAAGGAAGAAAATAAATCATATAAACGAGGATCTACAGAGCAAATTTAAGAATTCTACCGCACATATAAGACTCGATGTACTTATTAGAAAATTCGGCACAACTCGATATTTATCGATTAAAATAGAAAAGCTAAATCATTTCTTTGATAATATCAGATATCAACATTTTTGAAAAACGTGTGGAAAGCTAAATAATAAATTGAAGGTTTCGGACTCTTCTATAATATTGATGTAGTTATAAAAAAAAACAGCACATACCGATATTTATCGGTTTAAAAACAATACATATTGCATTTACAATAACAAATAATAACTGATATTTATCGATTTAAGAGCCACTATGAAAACGATTAATAATTAAACGAGAAACTATGTAACAAATTCAAGATTTCTAGTCACTTCCGGTACTTATTTAGAAAGAACCGACTCACGTCGATATTTATCGATTTGCGATAATTTACACTAGATCTACATAATTATTTAGTTATTATTTATTAACAAAATACTCATAAAACTCACTCGATTTCCTTCTTAATTGCATCTGTGCCCTCATCATGGTTCTGCAACTCCGCCGAGCAAGTCTCGTGCTCCTTGGTATACTGCTCCAGTTTCTGTTGCTTGAGACTGATGTATTTCTGTATTGCAAAATTCTTGGTGCGTATATAATCGTTCAACAGGCGCAAATACTCGACGGCCTCGTTGTACGGCTGCTCCAGATCCTTCGTCTCTTGCTCCGCCAGCTTGCAGCGATTATGTTTCTCTTTCTCGTCAGCCGTCAACTGATCCACAAGCTGACTGATCTGCTTGAGCGGGCGTATATAGCGCTGTGTGCCAATAATATCCTCCAGATACTCCAACATGCCCGCCTTACTCGTTCCGACACGCTTGGGCTTCATCATCGATATGGATTCCACCTCGCCCTGCAGAAGGAGGAACCGATTGTGCTTCAGATCTACATGATGTTTCTTGAGCAGCCGTGCCACTTCCTTCAGCTGAACCCGCTGCCTATCGATCATATAGAACGAGGTATTATCCGGCATGGCAGTGCGACTGACGACAAACTCCGAATTGGGTTGCTCGACGCAGATGCCATTGGGCTGATCCTCGACGAGCACGAAATGTACGGCAACCGAGCAACTCTTTTGATTGGGAAATTTCTTTGATTTATGGATGAGCGAGGAGAGTTTCTTGCCGCGTATGCGATTCGCCCGGCAGCCAAAGACGAACATCATCGAATCGATGACGTTGCTTTTGCCACTGCCATTTGGCCCAGTGATCGCCGTGAACGAATTATGAAATGGTCCCAGCGACACATCGCCCGCAAAGCTCTTGAAGTTGTAGTTCTCAATTTTTTTTATTACCAGGCGGGGGCCGACACTCTCCGTGGAGCAGTGTGCGGGCACCGGTGGCGGTATATATATATCACCGAACCGTGTGCCGCCCTCCTCATCATCAAATATTAACGTCTCACCCAAGGCATCAATTGCATCCATGCTGCGTCTCATTGTTTAAACAATCGTCGCACTTATTTAAAAGCCTTAAAACAGTTCGCGTCTCCTGGCGCTAAAATAAAATATATATATAAACAACTTATTCTGTTACGTTTAATATTATTGTGAAATTTACACTTATTCCAAGACAATTAGTTCTTGATGAATTCACCAGCTCACAATTTCACATGCCGTGGCAATAATTGCATCACCAGTGTTGGAAAGGATGTTATTTAACATTCAATGTTGTCATTATATGAGTAATGAATGAGCGTCTATCTAACACTAGACGCTCATTCATTACTCATATAATGACAACATTGAATGTTAAATAACATCCTTTCCAACACTGGTGATGCAATTATTGCCACGGCATGTGAAATTGTGAGCTGGTGAATTCATCAAGAACTAATTGTCTTGGAATAAGTGTAAATTTCACAATAATATTAAACGTAACAGAATAAGTTGTTTATATATATATTTTATTTTAGCGCCAGGAGACGCGAACTGTTTTAAGGCTTTTAAATAAGTGCGACGATTGTTTAAACAATGAGACGCAGCATGGATGCAATTGATGCCTTGGGTGAGACGTTAATATTTGATGATGAGGAGGGCGGCACACGGTTCGGTGATATATATATACCGCCACCGGTGCCCGCACACTGCTCCACGGAGAGTGTCGGCCCCCGCCTGGTAATAAAAAAAATTGAGAACTACAACTTCAAGAGCTTTGCGGGCGATGTGTCGCTGGGACCATTTCATAATTCGTTCACGGCGATCACTGGGCCAAATGGCAGTGGCAAAAGCAACGTCATCGATTCGATGATGTTCGTCTTTGGCTGCCGGGCGAATCGCATACGCGGCAAGAAACTCTCCTCGCTCATCCATAAATCAAAGAAATTTCCCAATCAAAAGAGTTGCTCGGTTGCCGTACATTTCGTGCTCGTCGAGGATCAGCCCAATGGCATCTGCGTCGAGCAACCCAATTCGGAGTTTGTCGTCAGTCGCACTGCCATGCCGGATAATACCTCGTTCTATATGATCGATAGGCAGCGGGTTCAGCTGAAGGAAGTGGCACGGCTGCTCAAGAAACATCATGTAGATCTGAAGCACAATCGGTTCCTCCTTCTGCAGGGCGAGGTGGAATCCATATCGATGATGAAGCCCAAGCGTGTCGGAACGAGTAAGGCGGGCATGTTGGAGTATCTGGAGGATATTATTGGCACACAGCGCTATATACGCCCGCTCAAGCAGATCAGTCAGCTTGTGGATCAGTTGACGGATGACGAGAAAGAGAAACATAATCGCTGCAAGCTGGCGGAGCAAGAGACGAAGGATCTGGAGCAGCCGTACAACGAGGCCGTCGAGTATTTGCGCCTGTTGAACGATTATATACGCACCAAGAATTTTGCAATACAGAAATACATCAGTCTCAAGCAACAGAAACTGGAGCAGTATACCAAGGAGCACGAGACTTGCTCGGCGGAGTTGCAGAACCATGATGAGGGCACAGATGCAATTAAGAAGGAAATCGAGTGAGTTTTATGAGTATTTTGTTAATAAATAATAACTAAATAATTATGTAGATCTAGTGTAAATTATCGCAAATCGATAAATATCGACGTGAGTCGGTTCTTTCTAAATAAGTACCTGAAGTGACTAGAAATCTTGAATTTGTTACATAGTTTCTCGTTTAATTATTAATCGTTTTCATAGTGGCTCTTAAATCGATAAATATCAGTTATTATTTGTTATTGTAAATGCAATATGTATTGTTTTTAAACCGATAAATATCGGTATGTGCTGTTTTTTTTTTATAACTACATCAATATTATAGAAGAGTCCGAAACCTTCAATTTATTATTTAGCTTTCCACACGTTTTTCAAAAATGTTGATATCTGATATTATCAAAGAAATGATTTAGCTTTTCTATTTTAATCGATAAATATCGAGTTGTGCCGAATTTTCTAATAAGTACATCGAGTCTTATATGTGCGGTAGAATTCTTAAATTTGCTCTGTAGATCCTCGTTTATATGATTTATTTTCTTCCTTTTGCTTTCCTTGCGTTGTCAAAAAAGTGATTAATTTCGATTTCTACCCCATATTTTTAATAACTGATTTAATATCTGATATTTCCAATTTATGATATAGATTTTTTTAGTTGATAAACATCGATTTACAGGGCATATCTTCTGAGTAGTTTTTAAGCTAGTTTCTCTACTTATAAATATGGCAAACATTTTTGAGAGCATTTTTGAAAGGGATTACAAAAGTTAGGGCAGCAAATTAGCAATGTCCAGGGTAACTGCAATTCGGGCAGACTCAATCACTAATCGCCTTTGCATTCACTTCACTCCTTTTGCAGAGCCTACGAGGCGCTCGTCAAGCAGCGCGAGGCCATCAAAAAGAAGCTGGTTGGTGCGGATCGAAGCTATACGGAAGTCCAAAGCGCCATGAAGACCACAAATAAACAGCGTAAGAAGGATAAGCGCGAGGAGCGCGAGAAACAATTAGCGCTGTTCACTGAGAAATCGGGGCCATCGACCAAGAAGCGACTGAAGTTGAGCGATGAGCTAATTGGTCACAAGGATGCCGCCAACGAGGCACGCGCGGCACTCCAAGTGCAAGAGTGTAAGATGAAGATACTCAAGCAGCAGGAAGTGACAGAGACCCGCAAATATGAGACACTCAAGAACTCATACGAGGAGGCCCAACAGAGCCATCAACAGATGACCACAAAATTGCAGGAGCTAAACGAAAATATGCCGCAGCTCGATGAGGAGATTACCATCAAAACGGCCGAGATTGAAAAGCTGTCCAAGAAGCGTAAGAATGAGCTCGAGCAGCAGGCCACCGAAACAGATGAAGCCATCAGCACGGCCAAACCTCAATCGTCGGATGTGAAAAAGGAGATCGATGCATTAAACCAACAGGAAAATGAACGCAACATTAAACGACTCGAGTTCGAAACGAATCTGCAAGCGGTTGCAGCCAAAATAAAAGAAATACAAGTGGGTCTACTACAATGGAAGGCGCACCTGAATGCGCTCAAGCTGAAAGTGATCCCAGGCGAAACGGAGCCACAATCAGGCGCACCACTGAAGACGCACACACACGAGGAACTGGAGGCGGAGCAACTGTCTGATGTGCAGTTTAAGCTAAAAACATTGAGGGAGCAGCTGAAAAAAAAACCCAATTTGGATGTAATGCAAAAGTTCACGGAGAAGCGTGTGGTCTATTTGCATCGCGTCCGTGTGCTCGAGGACATCACCTCGAAGCGTAACGAGATGCGCGGCAAGTACGAGGAGGTGTACCAACGCCGCTGCAGCGAATTCATGGAGGGATTCAATATCATCTTACGCAAACTGAAGGAAACGTATTGCATGTTTACCCAGGGCGGTGAAGCTGATCTTGAACTTGTTGACTCCATGGATCCATTTAATAAGGGCGTCCAGTTCACTGTCCGTCCGCCCAAGAAGAGCTGGCAATGCATCTCGAGATTGTCCGGTGGCGAGAAGACTCTCTCCTCACTGGCCTTGGTGTTTGCTCTACATAATTATAAGCCATCGCCGTTGTATTTTATGGATGCGATCGATGAACCTTTGGATTCCAAGAATGCCTCCATTGTGAGTCTCTATTTCAAGGAGCGCGTCAAGAACGCCCAATTCATCATTGTGTCGCTGCAAGTGAACATGTTCAAGCACTCCAACGACCTGATGCGCATCTACAAGTTCAACGATTGCTCCTATGCCTGCACCGTGTTGCATTAAGATCTTCAAAAGTTTCTATCGCAGCATGTTGAATTCCAGCACCACCATGTCCAAGGCGCATAAGTAGGAGGAGGAGAGGTGTCTGCCTGCTGATGTGTGGTTTCCACTTTCCACCTAAACCATTTATGCTAATGATTACACATAGTCTTAAATGATACATTTAAGAAGCAGTACAAATCACAATTAACTGAAATTAACTAAAATTATCTATTAATATTATTGAGCGATTAATCAAACATTTATTTTTCCTTTTCTAATTTAGTGTTACTTTGTTTTTCCACAAAATTACATTAAATGAACTTTGCATTACAAAATTAGCATTATTTTTGTGAGTTGTTTGCATTTTTATGGAAGTGAAGTGAAAGTCTGCGAACTGGTAAGCATAATAAAACGCTTCTATATACTAATTATATCCGATTTCTTGCTGATCGAAGTAAAGCGAATTGGAGTACTATTTTAGATAGTTCTTTCGGCAGCCACCGGTCATAGAGAACCAACTTCATTGTATAGAAAAAATGACCTTTATCCATTATAATATGTCGTTTGTGAAGCAGCTCTCTATTTAAATTCATTTAAATTCATTAATATCCAAAAACGATATAAAATACAAAATAAAATAAATATATATATACATACATATATATATATATATATTATTATATTAAGGCTAAAAGATGTTACGCGTCGGTTTGTCCGCATGGGGCAGCTCCGGCCAGCCAGTGCTCAGATAGGGGTGGTTCTGCCCGTGCCCGCTCATTCATTACTCATATAATGACAACATTGAATGTTAAATAACATCCTTTCCAACACTGCAAATCTAACACTAGACGCTCATTCATTACTCATATAATGACAACATTGAATGTTAAATAACATCCTTTCCAACACTGGTGATGCAATTATTGCCACGGCATGTGAAATTGTGAGCTGGTGAATTCATCAAGAACTAATTGTCTTGGAATAAGTGTAAATTTCACAATAATATTAAACGTAACAGAATAAGTTGTTTATATATATATTTTATTTTAGCGCCAGGAGACGCGAACTGTTTTAAGGCTTTTAAATAAGTGCGACGATTGTTTAAACAATGAGACGCAGCATGGATGCAATTGATGCCTTGGGTGAGACGTTAATATTTGATGATGAGGAGGGCGGCACACGGTTCGGTGATATATATATACCGCCACCGGTGCCCGCACACTGCTCCACGGAGAGTGTCGGCCCCCGCCTGGTAATAAAAAAAATTGAGAACTACAACTTCAAGAGCTTTGCGGGCGATGTGTCGCTGGGACCATTTCATAATTCGTTCACGGCGATCACTGGGCCAAATGGCAGTGGCAAAAGCAACGTCATCGATTCGATGATGTTCGTCTTTGGCTGCCGGGCGAATCGCATACGCGGCAAGAAACTCTCCTCGCTCATCCATAAATCAAAGAAATTTCCCAATCAAAAGAGTTGCTCGGTTGCCGTACATTTCGTGCTCGTCGAGGATCAGCCCAATGGCATCTGCGTCGAGCAACCCAATTCGGAGTTTGTCGTCAGTCGCACTGCCATGCCGGATAATACCTCGTTCTATATGATCGATAGGCAGCGGGTTCAGCTGAAGGAAGTGGCACGGCTGCTCAAGAAACATCATGTAGATCTGAAGCACAATCGGTTCCTCCTTCTGCAGGGCGAGGTGGAATCCATATCGATGATGAAGCCCAAGCGTGTCGGAACGAGTAAGGCGGGCATGTTGGAGTATCTGGAGGATATTATTGGCACACAGCGCTATATACTCCCGCTCAAGCAGATCAGTCAGCTTGTGGATCAGTTGACGGCTGACGAGAAAGAGAAACATAATCGCTGCAAGCTGGCGGAGCAAGAGACGAAGGATCTGGAGCAGCCGTACAACGAGGCCGTCGAGTATTTGCGCCTGTTGAACGATTATATACGCACCAAGAATTTTGCAATACAGAAATACATCAGTCTCAAGCAACAGAAACTGGAGCAGTATACCAAGGAGCACGAGACTTGCTCGGCGGAGTTGCAGAACCATGATGAGGGCACAGATGCAATTAAGAAGGAAATCGAGTGAGTTTTATGAGTATTTTGTTAATAAATAATAACTAAATAATTATGTAGATCTAGTGTAAATTATCGCAAATCGATAAATATCGACGTGAGTCGGTTCTTTCTAAATAAGTACCGGAAGTGACTAGAAATCTTGAATTTGTTACATAGTTTCTCGTTTAATTATTAATCGTTTTCATAGTGGCTCTTAAATCGATAAATATCAGTTATTATTTGTTATTGTAAATGCAATATGTATTGTTTTTAAACCGATAAATATCGGTATGTGCTGTTTTTTTTTATAACTACATCAATATTATAGAAGAGTCCGAAACCTTCAATTTATTATTTAGCTTTCCACACGTTTTTCAAAAATGTTGATATCTGATATTATCAAAGAAATGATTTAGCTTTTCTATTTTAATCGATAAATATCGAGTTGTGCCGAATTTTCTAATAAGTACATCGAGTCTTATATGTGCGGTAGAATTCTTAAATTTGCTCTGTAGATCCTCGTTTATATGATTTATTTTCTTCCTTTTGCTTTCCTTGCGTTGTCAAAAAAGTGATTAATTTCGATTTCTACCCCATATTTTTAATAACTGATTTAATATCTGATATTTCCAATTTATGATATAGATTTTTTTAGTTGATAAACATCGATTTACAGGGCATATCTTCTGAGTAGTTTTTAAAGCTAGTTTCTCTACTTATAAATATGGCAAACATTTTTGAGAGCATTTTTGAAAGGGATTACAAAAGTTAGGGCAGCAAATTAGCAATGTCCAGGGTAACTGCAATTCGGGCAGACTCAATCACTAATCGCCTTTGCATTCACTTCACTCCTTTTGCAGAGCCTACGAGGCGCTCGTCAAGCAGCGCGAGGCCATCAAAAAGAAGCTGGTTGGTGCGGATCGAAGCTATACGGAAGTCCAAAGCGCCATGAAGACCACAAATAAACAGCGTAAGAAGGATAAGCGCGAGGAGCGCGAGAAACAATTAGCGCTGTTCACTGAGAAATCGGGGCCATCGACCAAGAAGCGACTGAAGTTGAGCGATGAGCTAATTGGTCACAAGGATGCCGCCAACGAGGCACGCGCGGCACTCCAAGTGCAAGAGTGTAAGATGAAGATACTCAAGCAGCAGGAAGTGACAGAGACCCGCAAATATGAGACACTCAAGAACTCATACGAGGAGGCCCAACAGAGCCATCAACAGATGACCACAAAATTGCAGGAGCTAAACGAAAATATGCCGCAGCTCGATGAGGAGATTACCATCAAAACGGCCGAGATTGAAAAGCTGTCCAAGAAGCGTAAGAATGAGCTCGAGCAGCAGGCCACCGAAACAGATGAAGCCATCAGCACGGCCAAACCTCAATCGTCGGATGTGAAAAAGGAGATCGATGCATTAAACCAACAGGAAAATGAACGCAACATTAAACGACTCGAGTTCGAAACGAATCTGCAAGCGGTTGCAGCCAAAATAAAAGAAATACAAGTGGGTCTACTACAATGGAAGGCGCACCTGAATGCGCTCAAGCTGAAAGTGATCCCAGGCGAAACGGAGCCACAATCAGGCGCACCACTGAAGACGCACACACACGAGGAACTGGAGGCGGAGCAACTGTCTGATGTGCAGTTTAAGCTAAAAACATTGAAGGAGCAGCTGAAAAAAAAACCCAATTTGGATGTAATGCAAAAGTTCACGGAGAAGCGTGTGGTCTATTTGCATCGCGTCCGTGTGCTCGAGGACATCACCTCGAAGCGTAACGAGATGCGCGGCAAGTACGAGGAGGTGTACCAACGCCGCTGCAGCGAATTCATGGAGGGATTCAATATCATCTTACGCAAACTGAAGGAAACGTATTGCATGTTTACCCAGGGCGGTGAAGCTGATCTTGAACTTGTTGACTCCATGGATCCATTTAATAAGGGCGTCCAGTTCACTGTCCGTCCGCCCAAGAAGAGCTGGCAATGCATCTCGAGATTGTCCGGTGGCGAGAAGACTCTCTCCTCACTGGCCTTGGTGTTTGCTCTACATAATTATAAGCCATCGCCGTTGTATTTTATGGATGCGATCGATGAACCTTTGGATTCCAAGAATGCCTCCATTGTGAGTCTCTATTTCAAGGAGCGCGTCAAGAACGCCCAATTCATCATTGTGTCGCTGCAAGTGAACATGTTCAAGCACTCCAACGACCTGATGCGCATCTACAAGTTCAACGATTGCTCCTATGCCTGCACCGTGTTGCATTAAGATCTTCAAAAGTTTCTATCGCAGCATGTTGAATTCCAGCACCACCATGTCCAAGGCGCATAAGTAGGAGGAGGAGAGGTGTCTGCCTGCTGATGTGTGGTTTCCACTTTCCACCTAAACCATTTATGCTAATGATTACACATAGTCTTAAATGATACATTTAAGAAGCAGTACAAATCACAATTAACTGAAATTAACTAAAATTATCTATTAATATTATTGAGCGATTAATCAAACATTTATTTTTCCTTTTCTAATTTAGTGTTACTTTGTTTTTCCACAAAATTACATTAAATGAACTTTGCATTACAAAATTAGCATTATTTTTGTGAGTTGTTTGCATTTTTATGGAAGTGAAGTGAAAGTCTGCGAACTGGTAAGCATAATAAAACGCTTCTATATACTAATTATATCCGATTTCTTGCTGATCGAAGTAAAGCGAATTGGAGTACTATTTTAGATAGTTCTTTCGGCAGCCACCGGTCATAGAGAACCAACTTCATTGTATAGAAAAAATGACCTTTATCCATTATAATATGTCGTTTGTGAAGCAGCTCTCTATTTAAATTCATTTAAATTCATTAATATCCAAAAACGATATAAAATACAAAATAAAATAAATATATATATACATACATATATATATATATATATTATTATATTAAGGCTAAAAGATGTTACGCGTCGGTTTGTCCGCATGGGGCAGCTCCGGCCAGCCAGTGCTCAGATAGGGGTGGTTCTGCCCGTGCCCGCTCATTCATTACTCATATAATGACAACATTGAATGTTAAATAACATCCTTTCCAACACTGCAAATCTAACACTAGACGCTCATTCATTACTCATATAATGACAACATTGAATGTTAAATAACATCCTTTCCAACACTGGTGATGCAATTATTGCCACGGCATGTGAAATTGTGAGCTGGTGAATTCATCAAGAACTAATTGTCTTGGAATAAGTGTAAATTTCACAATAATATTAAACGTAACAGAATAAGTTGTTTATATATATATTTTATTTTAGCGCCAGGAGACGCGAACTGTTTTAAGGCTTTTAAATAAGTGCGACGATTGTTTAAACAATGAGACGCAGCATGGATGCAATTGATGCCTTGGGTGAGACGTTAATATTTGATGATGAGGAGGGCGGCACACGGTTCGGTGATATATATATACCGCCACCGGTGCCCGCACACTGCTCCACGGAGAGTGTCGGCCCCCGCCTGGTAATAAAAAAAATTGAGAACTACAACTTCAAGAGCTTTGCGGGCGATGTGTCGCTGGGACCATTTCATAATTCGTTCACGGCGATCACTGGGCCAAATGGCAGTGGCAAAAGCAACGTCATCGATTCGATGATGTTCGTCTTTGGCTGCCGGGCGAATCGCATACGCGGCAAGAAACTCTCCTCGCTCATCCATAAATCAAAGAAATTTCCCAATCAAAAGAGTTGCTCGGTTGCCGTACATTTCGTGCTCGTCGAGGATCAGCCCAATGGCATCTGCGTCGAGCAACCCAATTCGGAGTTTGTCGTCAGTCGCACTGCCATGCCGGATAATACCTCGTTCTATATGATCGATAGGCAGCGGGTTCAGCTGAAGGAAGTGGCACGGCTGCTCAAGAAACATCATGTAGATCTGAAGCACAATCGGTTCCTCCTTCTGCAGGGCGAGGTGGAATCCATATCGATGATGAAGCCCAAGCGTGTCGGAACGAGTAAGGCGGGCATGTTGGAGTATCTGGAGGATATTATTGGCACACAGCGCTATATACGCCCGCTCAAGCAGATCAGTCAGCTTGTGGATCAGTTGACGGCTGACGAGAAAGAGAAACATAATCGCTGCAAGCTGGCGGAGCAAGAGACGAAGGATCTGGAGCAGCCGTACAACGAGGCCGTCGAGTATTTGCGCCTGTTGAACGATTATATACGCACCAAGAATTTTGCAATACAGAAATACATCAGTCTCAAGCAACAGAAACTGGAGCAGTATACCAAGGAGCACGAGACTTGCTCGGCGGAGTTGCAGAACCATGATGAGGGCACAGATGCAATTAAGAAGGAAATCGAGTGAGTTTTATGAGTATTTTGTTAATAAATAATAACTAAATAATTATGTAGATCTAGTGTAAATTATCGCAAATCGATAAATATCGACGTGAGTCGGTTCTTTCTAAATAAGTACCGGAAGTGACTAGAAATCTTGAATTTGTTACATAGTTTCTCGTTTAATTATTAATCGTTTTCATAGTGGCTCTTAAATCGATAAATATCAGTTATTATTTGTTATTGTAAATGCAATATGTATTGTTTTTAAACCGATAAATATCGGTATGTGCTGTTTTTTTTTATAACTACATCAATATTATAGAAGAGTCCGAAACCTTCAATTTATTATTTAGCTTTCCACACGTTTTTCAAAAATGTTGATATCTGATATTATCAAAGAAATGATTTAGCTTTTCTATTTTAATCGATAAATATCGAGTTGTGCCGAATTTTCTAATAAGTACATCGAGTCTTATATGTGCGGTAGAATTCTTAAATTTGCTCTGTAGATCCTCGTTTATATGATTTATTTTCTTCCTTTTGCTTTCCTTGCGTTGTCAAAAAAGTGATTAATTTCGATTTCTACCCCATATTTTTAATAACTGATTTAATATCTGATATTTCCAATTTATGATATAGATTTTTTTAGTTGATAAACATCGATTTACAGGGCATATCTTCTGAGTAGTTTTTAAAGCTAGTTTCTCTACTTATAAATATGGCAAACATTTTTGAGAGCATTTTTGAAAGGGATTACAAAAGTTAGGGCAGCAAATTAGCAATGTCCAGGGTAACTGCAATTCGGGCAGACTCAATCACTAATCGCCTTTGCATTCACTTCACTCCTTTTGCAGAGCCTACGAGGCGCTCGTCAAGCAGCGCGAGGCCATCAAAAAGAAGCTGGTTGGTGCGGATCGAAGCTATACGGAAGTCCAAAGCGCCATGAAGACCACAAATAAACAGCGTAAGAAGGATAAGCGCGAGGAGCGCGAGAAACAATTAGCGCTGTTCACTGAGAAATCGGGGCCATCGACCAAGAAGCGACTGAAGTTGAGCGATGAGCTAATTGGTCACAAGGATGCCGCCAACGAGGCACGCGCGGCACTCCAAGTGCAAGAGTGTAAGATGAAGATACTCAAGCAGCAGGAAGTGACAGAGACCCGCAAATATGAGACACTCAAGAACTCATACGAGGAGGCCCAACAGAGCCATCAACAGATGACCACAAAATTGCAGGAGCTAAACGAAAATATGCCGCAGCTCGATGAGGAGATTACCATCAAAACGGCCAAGAAGCGTAAGAATGAGCTCGAGCAGCAGGCCACCGAAACAGATGAAGCCATCAGCACGGCCAAACCTCAATCGTCGGATGTGAAAAAGGAGATCGATGCATTAAACCAACAGGAAAATGAACGCAACATTAAACGACTCGAGTTCGAAACGAATCTGCAAGCGGTTGCAGCCAAAATAAAAGAAATACAAGTGGGTCTACTACAATGGAAGGCGCACCTGAATGCGCTCAAGCTGAAAGTGATCCCAGGCGAAACGGAGCCACAATCAGGCGCACCACTGAAGACGCACACACACGAGGAACTGGAGGCGGAGCAACTGTCTGATGTGCAGTTTAAGCTAAAAACATTGAAGGAGCAGCTGAAAAAAAAACCCAATTTGGATGTAATGCAAAAGTTCACGGAGAAGCGTGTGGTCTATTTGCATCGCGTCCGTGTGCTCGAGGACATCACCTCGAAGCGTAACGAGATGCGCGGCAAGTACGAGGAGGTGTACCAACGCCGCTGCAGCGAATTCATGGAGGGATTCAATATCATCACACGCAAACTGAAGGAAACGTATTGCATGTTTACCCAGGGCGGTGAAGCTGATCTTGAACTTGTTGACTCCATGGATCCATTTAATAAGGGCGTCCAGTTCACTGTCCGTCCGCCCAAGAAGAGCTGGCAATGCATCTCGAGATTGTCCGGTGGCGAGAAGACTCTCTCCTCACTGGCCTTGGTGTTTGCTCTACATAATTATAAGCCATCGCCGTTGTATTTTATGGATGCGATCGATGAACCTTTGGATTCCAAGAATGCCTCCATTGTGAGTCTCTATTTCAAGGAGCGCGTCAAGAACGCCCAATTCATCATTGTGTCGCTGCAAGTGAACATGTTCAAGCACTCCAACGACCTGATGCGCATCTACAAGTTCAACGATTGCTCCTATGCCTGCACCGTGTTGCATTAAGATCTTCAAAAGTTTCTATCGCAGCATGTTGAATTCCAGCACCACCATGTCCAAGGCGCATAAGTAGGAGGAGGAGAGGTGTCTGCCTGCTGATGTGTGGTTTCCACTTTCCACCTAAACCATTTATGCTAATGATTACACATAGTCTTAAATGATACATTTAAGAAGCAGTACAAATCACAATTAACTGAAATTAACTAAAATTATCTATTAATATTATTGAGCGATTAATCAAACATTTATTTTTCCTTTTCTAATTTAGTGTTACTTTGTTTTTCCACAAAATTACATTAAATGAACTTTGCATTACAAAATTAGCATTATTTTTGTGAGTTGTTTGCATTTTTATGGAAGTGAAGTGAAAGTCTGCGAACTGGTAAGCATAATAAAACGCTTCTATATACTAATTATATCCGATTTCTTGCTGATCGAAGTAAAGCGAATTGGAGTACTATTTTAGATAGTTCTTTCGGCAGCCACCGGTCATAGAGAACCAACTTCATTGTATAGAAAAAATGACCTTTATCCATTATAATATGTCGTTTGTGAAGCAGCTCTCTATTTAAATTCATTTAAATTCATTAATATCCAAAAACGATATAAAATACAAAATAAAATAAATATATATATACATACATATATATATATATATATTATTATATTAAGGCTAAAAGATGTTACGCGTCGGTTTGTCCGCATGGGGCAGCTCCGGCCAGCCAGTGCTCAGATAGGGGTGGTTCTGCCCGTGCCCGTCGACCGCACAATAAACGAGACTACACATCTACACATCACTAAAACAACTGTTCTAACGGACAGTGGCAATTCAAAAAAAAAAAACGCAAACAACAAAAAAAAACGATTTTACACCCGGCTTCCAACGGCGGCTTGGTGTTATTGCCGTAGCGCTCCCGCCCTACCTGTGGGGGTGATTAAATGATCGGTGCCCCACCCTTAAAATCTTCACACTCACATACGCCTAACCCACTTTGGGTCCCCTTCCCTTATTTATAACCTTAACCTTTCATTTTTGGCTATTCGTTATTTATTTAGACAACGGGGCTTATGTTAGCATTTGCCGTAATGAACTGGTTAATGCTGCCCCTGCATTACAAATATCAAACAAAAAGAAAAGGTAACCAAAAAAAAATAATAATTAATACAAAAAAAATATAAATAATAACAAAAAAAATATAAATAATAACCAAAAAAAAGTAACCAAAAAAATAATAATTAGTACAAAAAAAAATAAAAAGAATAATAATAACCAAAAAAAAATAGTAATAACCAAAAAAATAGTAACCGAAAAAAAAATATTAATACCAAAAAAAAATATAACTAATAACAACAAAAAAATATAAATAACAACAAAAAAAAAATAATAACCACAAAAAAAGGTTACAAAAAAAATATGAATGCCAAAAAAAAAATAGTCAACACCAAACTAACCAAAAAAAAACATGAAGGCGACAAAAAAAATATACATAACAAAAAAAATTAAGACCAAAAAAAATATTGTTGGAGTCCGACCGCTGCCGTCTTTTCTTATTCGCCGCTTAGTCCAGACTGACTTGACTTTGGCTTGACCTACAACGTTCAGCCTCTCATTCTTTTCTTTGCCTTCCAACAATTCTCCGTTATTTGGGAGCTTTTGGGCCCGCGCTCTCTTTTGAACATGGGGCTACCACTCGTGCGGCGTTGTGGGCAGCCCCAACTATCGATAGCCTCGGACCCCGCCGCAACAAAGATATCATACTAAGTATTAACATCCTTATTTATGTTTTTATACGCCAAATATATTATTTTATTTAGACTGATCCAAATAATATTTTCCCTAAAAATAGGGTATTTTATTACATAATCCTACCTAGCAGGTGGGGAAACCCATACTCTAG
Source organism: Drosophila nr. fundita (assembly GCA_035044245.1). Lineage (NCBI taxonomy): Eukaryota > Metazoa > Arthropoda > Insecta > Diptera > Drosophilidae > Drosophila > Drosophila nr. fundita. Next base: position 249,529 of record JAWNMG010001159.1, on the reverse strand, counting down.
GTATAGTCAATAGCGAACTGTGCCGAGTTTGTGACAATGAAAAGGAATCCTCAAAGCCTATCATATTAGGTTTGTCCCCTTACCCAGAATAAGATATAGCATCTTAGGGAAACTTTCTGTCAGCTCAGAAGATATAGAAATTCTAAGCCCATCAAAGATTCTCACATTCGTGCAGCAATTAGTGTTAATGGGGGCGCAATTAATCTAAAAGGTCGCACTGCGTAAAGTCCCCAATAATACGTATAATCATATAGCATCAAGCGATTCTTAATAATATAAAAACCTTTACACCTGCCAAGCTACCAGCTCACAATTGAGACTGATAAGCCTGTTTGATTGATTGAATGATTGATGGGTTCCTGGTATCTGCTAGTCGAGCACTTTCGCGTATTATTTAACGAGTTTCGTATTTAATATTAATTAATATCCCAAAATCTAAGTGGGATTTTTCAAAGAACGTCGTATTTGCATACACACTTGATGCAAACTGTATAAAGCCAAGCGGAGTGGGGCGGAGAGGCTTTGGGAAGCTATTGGGTGGCATGGTTGACTAGCTGCGTTAGTTTGCTTGTTGTCCAGCCATCTAACAGTTCTTAATTGCAGTGTCATAAATCGTTTTAATTAGTTGATAAACAGGTCATATACACGATTAGGGTGCACAGACACAGACACAGACACAGCCCAGACCCCACACAGGGGAAGTGGCTCCGGCAGCTTATGCAGCCACAGCTGCAGCCTCCATGTGTCGAGCTTAGCGCTTCGTTTTTGTTGTTGATGTTGCTGTTATTTGTTTTGACACTTTGTCTGGGTGACATAATGCGCTTATCGCAACGCCACGTTAATAAAATGGCATTCAAGCCGCATTGCCGGCATTTGTGAGCTGGCTTCCACTTGCACAGCAATAAGTAAATGCTGCGATAATGGCTGAGTGTACTGTGTGTGTGTGTGTGTGTGTGTATAATCAGCATATGTATGTATATATATATCCAGGATTTGATAACTTGACGTGCATTACAAGTGCATTTGACGGGGTCACATTGCGTATGCGTAATACGCGCATGACCAGATAATAGTTTATGTGAGCATGTGGCAAATTTACACTCCAAAAAATATGCAGTACTAAATGCATTTCATGACATTTTTCCTCAAATGTATAAGGAATGTTTTCAAAATGTGAAACATATGAATTGAAAATATTTCCGAAAAATAGTTTTCACTGGCATTTTCATTTTGGAGCAAAGTTTAAATTCCAAGCCTATTTTTTTCGGAGTGTACATATCATATTCGATGAAAAAAAAATCGATTTATGGAGATACGAGTATATTGCTAACATTTTCTGGAAAATAAGTTGAAGTTTAAGTGGATACAAGATAAAAAAGTTTCATACAACTGTTTATGTAACAAAATCCAACTGTTGTGGTTAATCTAATTTAATTATATATTAGTATATACATAGTACATGTGACAGCTATGACATATACAGCTATGAAACTTTGAAGTTTACACTTGGTAAACTCATTAGCCAAGATGTATTAACGGTTGAGCAGCAACTATTAAATAGTCATTTTTCTTTACTTTCTGCAAGTGCAATTGTGGCACAAACAATGGCAACAGCAACTGCAAAGACAACCGCTAACAAATATTCAAACTGACAATAGTTGGGTGGAAGCAAATTTATTGTCGTTGGACAGTGATCAGCACAAACTGCAACAGACGTCTGGAACTGGCGGCGACACCACAAATTCGCTTTGTGAAACATGCCGCATGCCTCCCTGCCTCTTGACTGTCTGCCTGCCTGCCTGCCTGCCTGCGGGAATTTAGCAAACAGGTAAATTAAGTATCGATTTTCACCGCGGCCAGTTTGAGACAACAACTACAACAAATGCGAAAAGTTCTTGCGATTATAAGTTCTAATCTTGTGGCACTCATTTCAATGGTTGTCCACAAAATTTCAATTACGAATTGTGCGTCATTATTTTTGTCAGAAGTACAAAAATTGTAAGACGCTGATTAATTTCTCGACTTAAGCACGGAAATGTTACGCTTTGTTGCAATATTCTTTGAAATATATTCGATTTCAATTTCTTGATGTAACGCATGAAAATGTATTGAATGTTTTATGAAAATGCTCTTTAAATCAGTTTAAATTTGATAACTGCAGACCCTAAGTGTATGATTTCCAACGATATAGGTGTTCAAGTGTGAACATGTGACGCTCCAAGATGCTGAGAGCTGGCTCATGCAGCGCCCCCAAAATTGGACACTCGAGGCTGGCTTGCATGGCTTCAAGCTATTTTTAGAGGGGTAAGAGGAGTGAGACTGCGGTTGCCTTACAAATGGCTGCTTAATGTATTTCTCGTATATACATATTCCTTTATGGCAATTCAATTTCTGAGTTGAATTGGGAGTCTTGCCAAACACAAAAAAAAGTTTAAAAAATAATCCTCAATCCCTATCCTCCCTATTAGAGCTCTAATATAAGTATTTGCATGTAATGACAGATTTACCTTACAGCTTGGCAAAAATCCGTATGCCGTATGCCGGACTTTACTTGGCTGTTATTATTAGGATGCTTCAGAACTTATTTAATTAAATATAATAGTGTGTATATATATACTTTAACATTTACTACTACATTTTGTATACAATATTAACTTAAATACTAGTGGTGAGGGTGCAGAAGCACCACGCCTTAGGCGCTGGAGCAGTTTACATTTTTCTTATTGGAGGTGTGCTATTGTCTTATTGGCAGTTTCGCAATGTGGGCACATTTACGCATTTCTCTTATGAGCGTAACAAATATATATATATATATATATATATATATATATATGTATATGCTCAGGCGTTTTACTTATATACATTTCATTTAAATATTCTTTTTTGCAGTTTTAACAAAACTGCGATTCTCTACGGAGATCGATATTTACTCGCGGATGGCTTTTGTCATGGTGTGTGAGACGACACCTGTCCCTTGGGCACCTGATGGGCCGTGTCGCTGCACATGAGCTCCTTTTTTTCCATCGGCGAATATCAATGGATCTGCTGGGCGGCTGGTCGAGTGATGCAGGCAATTTGCCTCAAGGCGTCGTACTCCCGCCGGTGCCGTGGTGGATCCAACAAACGATGCGCAATCTTGTGCCCAGACAAGCAAAAGGCCAATCCAACAAAAATTCTCGCTGGCGTGGCCAACTGTGTGCCACGCAAAATCCAAAACGCGCCGGCGCGACTTGCTGACGGCCGCGCCAAAAATCCAACGGGGCACAACACAAAAAATTATCGTGGGAGGCCAGTCGATATTTTTTATTATTTTATCTCCTCGCCATCACGCAGTGAATTTTTCGTCCGCGACCTGCCGCAACATTTTTGCTTCCTCGTGTCGTGTGAAAATTCTGCATAACCAAAAAAACAAAAAGACCGCGTGCCATCGCAAAAACAAATGTGGCGGTATTCGATTGCCGCTATCGATACCTTTCTACGAATGCCACAAAAGTATGATGCGCTTGAATTGGCGGTTTAATCAAGAAGAGATTTATTCAATGTATGCTTGCATCTATATCGATCACAGTATCGATATCCCTGTTGCTAATCGACAATGTTAGATTGATATTTACAACACTTAACGATTATCGATTATCGCTTGTCGCCTGTCGATTTTGTTTGGCGTCAGCAGTTGCAGAAAAACGCTGTCAAAAATTCGTGCAAATTTTTCCCATTTAAGCATTAAAATGTCGCTTCCTATTGATGAGAATCGCAAGAAACCGGAAGGAACTGTGCAGGTAACTTCCGGTGTGGTGCTTCAACCTGCAGGGCCAATGCAGTCAGAAGAAGTGTTTAAGAAGCCAATAGGCACCAGCAATGCGCTCGGCATAGAACCAGCCGGTATGAAGGGAGTCACGCCTACACCACCTGGTGCTGCTCCACTGGTCAAGACAACGAAATATGTGGTGCAGTCGGGTGCCAGCACATCATCCTTGGCAACCTATGCCGGGGGCAAACCAGCCCCGGCGCCCGCTGTGGATTTGGCTGTGCTAAAAGAGGAGCAGCTCAAGCGCGATATGCCGCAGCAACCGTTACGCAGCATGCCATGGAGTCCGATTGAAATGGACACCATGATGTGTATGGGCATCCGCAGTTCTCATTTGATGCTGTTCAGACGCCGTTGCTATATGGGCTTTTTGCCGGATCTGGACTGTTGGATAACGCTGCGCAAGCTGCGTCTCAACGAGCCCTTCCCGGTGCTCGCCCAGCACTTCGGGACGTGCGAATCGGAAGTGGAGCAGAGGTTTAAACGAACCCTGGCCGGGATGGCACGCTGCCTGCGTTCGCTCATTTTCTGGCCAAGTGCAAACACATGTTTGGAGCGCCTCAAGGGTATGCCACTGGCCAAAGGCGCCAACCTTATGCTTGTGCGTTCGTTGATTCAGTGCGTCGAGACGGATGTGAATGAAACGCTTAATTTCGGTTGCGGCACTTACAAGTTTATACTCTGCACCACAAATGGTGAGTGTGGCAATTGCATTCGAGCATCAGCTGTTATCAATATCAACAACACTTCAATTCGCTTTCAGGTATTATCAACTTTGTGTCTGATGCCTTTCGTGGCGACTGCGATGATCTGCAACTGTTTGAGGCCAGCAATTTCAAGAACATAATACCCAAATATCTAACGCTGATGGCGGAACCAGGCGAGGCAATCAAACGCGAGCCCAATGCGATGGGCGAAGATGAAGATGAAGATGAAGATGCTGAGCCGAAACCGTCGCTGAGCAAATTGGCCAACCAGCAAACGCTGTTCATCTTGGCTGAAGGAGCACTTCTGCCCACGCGTGTCCCACAGTTGCAGCTGCCGACAATGCCCACCAATGAGCCCATCTGTCGCACACAGATGCTGCAAGCAATCCAGGCACTTCGCGAATTCAAGATGCTCGATCACGGTGCCTTGCAGCAACTGTGGCTTAGGGGGTACCTGGAGGACATGCTGAGTGTCGCGGCGGGCATCTACAATCTGAACCAGATATAATTCGAAAGAAAATTCAGATTCAAAATAATCTTTATTCTATATACAAATAAAAATAAAATGTAATTAATTGTGCATAATTATAATTATAATTATAATAGTTATCCAATAACTTCACATTAACTTCAGGTGTTTTTTTTCTCTGTGCACTTGTATAGATGTATATATACATATATATCTGTATATATGTACGTGCGTGTGTACTTGTGTATGGGTCATCCACACACACTATATAGAATAGATGCATATAATTATATATTTGGAGAATTAGAAATTGCTCCAATTATATGCTTTGAGAATTAAAAGCACAATCTGAATATTGAACAACGGTTTTAATTAGCAAAGTATTAAATTCCTTTATTTAAAAGCACGTCTTATCCGTTAGATGTACAAAATATAACTCTGCTTATGCCTATGGTTTGATCTATGAAGAAAGCTCGCACTTGCGTCTTCTATGCTGTTGTCGCTGAGTTGCTGTAGCTTTGTCGCTGCCTCTTTGGTTCTTGGGTTTTGTTTGCTTTTATCAAGTGCATTGACGGAGTGTAATGTGTTCATGCTGAATCGGATTTGTTTATGTTTATATCGAAACGGCGTTTTAATTCTGCGCTGCTGTTGCGGTTGCGGTTGCAGTGAGTGTGGACATGAGAGATCTGCGTGATCTGAATATGTCACTTCCCCATCCCTTAGAAATTGGCTTGTCCTCAAGCGTTCAGTGTAGGGTACAATTGTAAGTCGTTGGTGTTTTCCGCGGTTGCTTTGTCTTCATCTTCGATGTGTGGTGTCGTTGCTGTACTATTCTTATATTTGATTAGTATTTGTTTCGGTAAATTTTTGAATTTGAACAAAGAATAGCTTATTATTACTATTGACAATATTGTTACTAATGTTAAGCTTATGATTAATAAGGTATCGTTAGTTCTTGTATGGTCTCTTATGAGTTCTTTAGTATTGAACAGAATGCTAATCGGCTCTGCTTTGATTATCAATTGTTTCCTAAAATTTCGATTTGTTGTGGTATACAGTTTTGATTAAGTGTGACTTTAGGTAAGTTCCAAGTTAATATTACATTTGGTTCTATGAAATTTATTTCATAGTTTTTTCTTGTTTGTGTGTATTTACATTCTACTTTAGTTTGTTTCAATATACCGTTTATACATTTGTTTGTTATTAGTTTCTTTTCTGTTGCTGAATAAGTGTTATTTTTATGTAAATAATATTTATTACTAATAGTTAGCTCTAGTTCGGTTAAAATATTCTTTTCCTCGTCTGGATAGGGTATTATTGAATACAAAGTTTCTTGTGACAGAGTTTTTGGTATATGTGATATTATTATGATTTCATTTGTCGTGGATTTTATCCAAGTTGATGTTTTTATATTTAACAATTTTTCTGAATCGACATGTAATAAATGATCATGTTTTAGTAATTTTGGGTTAAAAATTCCCAATCTGGATAGTTGCATTCCTAATTCGATATCTTCGATGTATTCAGTGAATTGTTGTAAATTAAACATTAATAAACTTAATTTTGTGTTCTGTTGTGACATTTCTGTCATTCATCATTTCTGTATGCTATTAGCTTCTAAATCGTCAATTTTTTCAGTAAGTTCTGTTTTGTCGTCTTCAGTTAATGTGCCAAATAAATATTTGTAACCTTTTCCTACTAAATTTAGGAGTCCTCGTTTCTGTCTTTTGATTATTTTTATTCCGTTCATTTCTCTATGAAGTTTTTCTACTAGATATTCTATTTGGGGTAGAGCACTAAAATCATGTGTCTGAGATATTAAATCTTTTTCAGTATTTTCGGTTTTTGTTAGGTTTACTGTTAGGCAATGGTATTCAAAATCTGAAGCTATGCTCAATGAGCCTGTTTAAATAAAACGTACCCGTTTTGTGCTTTTACTTGGTTTACTTCTATATTTTGGGTGTTACTCTGAGTGTATTGTTAGTGTAAGTATTATCATTATTAGCAGGTGGACCGGTAGATGAATCTTCCGTAGTTGACCTGAAATTATTGTTGTATTTATTTATGTTTATTTTCTTTTTCTTTTTAAATTTAGTTTTATAATGTATGATTTTTCGGCCTCTATTCGTTTCTTCGAAATGTTTGCTGTCTAACTGTTTTATTATGCCTGTTTTCCTGAATGGATTTGTTGTTTTTGATTTGATAAGTGGCATTTCTCTATAGTTTGTATCTACTTCGTAAGTTTTTCTTTTTTCGTTTAGCTTATTGATCTTCTTAATTTTATTCAACTGGGTATTATATGCTGGTGATCCGGCATAAATAAAGATGTCTGCTGGTGTTCTACCAGTAGTGCTATGTATTGTTTTATGATTACGTATGTATTTAGATTTAAGAATTGGTTATATATAAAGGCAGTTCGAAACTAATCGTCGACTCCGCGAGTCTAATTTCACACTATACGCGATTTAGAGATAGGAATAATTAAACTTTTTGAGCCATCTACGGCTGCAAGGATGATAAACTAAATAATTCCCTGATTTTTAACTATATTTTTAACAATTTAAGCATTGATGGATTGTTTTACTTATATGTTCAGCATAGGCAAAAGGTTGATAGGTTTTTATTAATGGGCACTTGGTCAATAAGTAAGTGTGCTTAAATACGTACTTGCATCGCAAGATTTATAGCTGTACATTAAGTATCTGAATTAACCAAACTCACATTTCAATTATGCTGATTATAACTCTTTAGGTGATGGAGAAATAAACACGAAACTGAATCGGTAATTAAGTTTATATAACAAGTTGCCAACAAAGTGGGCAACCGAAAAGTGTCTCCAAAATTTGCAGAAGTTTGCGTGACTTTTTGTGTGTGTGTGCGGGTGTGCGGGTGTGCGGGTGTGTGTGTGTGTTTGAGTTATCGCGCCTCGGTCTGCGTGCGTGCGATTGTTTGCATTGGTCTGCCACTAAAATTTCAATTAATACTTGTGTACCCATGTACGAAGGGCCGAGCCGAGCCGAGCAGAGCAGAAAGCGCCACAATCAAGAGCAATATAAAGAGTAATGAAAATAGCAACAACATCAACAATAACAGCAGCTTCCAAGCACTTTAAACTGTTGACATTTCAACGAACAACAACTACAAAATGTGCTTTGTTTTTGTTAGCAGCCTATTGAAAATGGAGATGTGTCCTTGATGTATTCATAATGTAATTCGAGTTGACAAACATACATATATAAATATACTCTTGGAAATATTTGAGTAATTGTAAAACTAGCCATACAAAATAAGTCAAAAATAATTAAGGGATGTTGTTAAGTTATCGTTAGATTTAAGTCGTGACATTTGGAACAAAATGTGACCATCTCTATCTCGGGGCACCCTAAATGGGGGAGGGCATTCAGCCGCAGCGGTTAAGATAGCAGACAGCTTTTGGGACGGGCTGTAAATTGTGAACCACAGAACGACAACGCAACAAAACCAGAAACAGAAACAGAAACAAAAACACAAACCAAAAGTTAAAAAAAAGGTCAAGCAAACGTGGTGGCTGTTGTTGTTTAAGTTAATTTGAGCAACAATAAAATAAATTGCTGAACGCTGTTGCCAAAATTTTGATTTGGGTTTCGCTGGCAAAGTGCGACCAAAGACGACGAAGAGGTGGCGATCAAAGGTTACGCTGCTTAAATGTTCATCTTGCAGCCAGAGTATCTATCAAATGTGCTGTGCCATGTGTGGTTATGTGTGTGCGCTTAAGTGTGCACACACACACACACACAGACACACACACACATATAAGTAAAATTCTGTTAACCCTAATACTCGGCCAGCCATCGCCAGGTCGCAGCAACCCTTTCGCCTCCTCGTGTAAGTGCCAGACAAAAGCAAAAAGCAAAAGCCACACGCAGCCATAAAAGCCAGTTATGTATAAAAGTATCTATTAATGTGTGGGTTTGCGTGTGCGTGTGCGTGTGCGTGTGTCTGTGAAATTAAATATGCATGTGGCTCTGTGTGTGTGTGTGTGTGTGGGCGTGTTAGGAGTTGAAAGCGTTATTATGTGCTCATAAATATCTAAAGCAGAAGCAGAAGCAACAGCAGCAGCAGCTGAACAACAACAAGAGAGACAACAAGTAAGACGGGGCAGGACGCAGTATGAAAGGCCTTTAGCGCTTCATTTGATGCCATTGAAACATTTCGGGCTGAAAATTGCAAAAGCTGTGTCAAGAGTGCTAATTAACTGTTGTTGCTGCAACCAGCTGTGGCAGCAAAGCAGCACCAGCAACAACAACAACAACAACAAGAGAACTCATCAATCAATCATCCTCATTGTCTCATTATCATTACCATGCCCAAGCTCTGGCCCTGGAACTAACGCACACACACACACATATACAAGTCTAACAAGCAACACAGCAGCAGCATCGCTATCTGCCCTTCTCCATCTTTGCTGGCGACGTCATCTTACAATTTTCATTACCATCCAAACAATAGCAGCAGCAGCAGCAGCAGCAGCAGCAGCAGCAGCAGCAGCCTAGGAGCGCAATCAAGAAGGTGCCCAAGAGCCCAGGAATGAACTCATTCAACTGAACAGTTTTTTTTCCTTGTCAAAATCTGCGAGATGCATGATTTCATCTGCTGAATGCATTGGATGGATTACTCAAGGTTTTCTGTATACATTTATGGATTCACTAATTGGAAAGAAGGCCAAACAATTTCAAGTAGTTTTCAAATGCATCAATTTATGTTGCTATTTTCTGATAACAATGATTTTCCATATTATTTATATATACATATATTTCAAACACTGATTTTATATTAACACATTCTGGGTTTACTTCGTCTTATTTGTAAATGTACCAAATTATGTTGTTAGTGTTTGAGCAATCAGTTGAATCCAGTGAATTGGGCTGAATAATTAAAGGAATGCTTTGAATCGATATATATATTTTTTTTTTTGGTTTATGTGTGGCGTGTGTGGCATGTGTGTGGCATGTGTGTTGCAGCTGCTAAATTAATTCTAGGAATCTGCTTTGTGTTTAGTCCAGTTGAAATGAACCAATGAAATTTCTATGCTAATATGTGCAACTCACTCAGTTTTAATACAGACAAGAAAATGAATCTTTCAGAGACTAGAAACTATTGTTTATGTTGCTGACTTCGGATTGGATTCGGAGTAGGAGATCTACCGACTTGTGGTATGGAAACATTCCAGGCGAAATGCAAGCAAGTTTTGTTATTCAAATTATTAAAAGTGCCTGCAGCTCAACTCCAAATTACATTTACAGAATGTTTTGGACAAAAGACAGGAATTTCAGTTTGCTTTTGTAAGTGAACTCATTGTTGGTGATTTGAGCTTAGCTGACCATTGACCACATAGGAAATATTTTGCAGTTGTATATATATAAATATACATACATATATGTATATATCGATGTGTGCTTGTGCACATGTGCATAAATTCAAATAAAATTTGATTGCGGCATCTGACATTTAACGTGGCCGTAAAATATGAAACTTTTGCCCAATTACAACCAGAGCAACAACAACAACAAATGCAATCACAAATGGAAGCTATGTGGCAAGCTATGTGGCAGATAATTGAATAAAGCTGCTCAACCTTTTGCGATTGTTATTGATCCAATTGATGGTCAGTTGACTCTGAATGCCTTTTAGCCGCTCTCAACCAGAACTCAGCTCTTAGCAACTGTCGAATCTCGTTGACATCGTCAAGCAGCATCCAAAAGATTCAATAATTCGATCAATTGTAAGTCGATTTTCTTGTGTGGCTTTTGAGGTGATTTTCCTGATAGCACAGTAAAATGCAATTCATGCATTTTTGGTTGTAATCAACGATTTTCCATTTGCTAAAATACGTTTGTTATTTTGAATATTTTTGTTATCCTTAATCATCTCTAAGTATGTTTCGAAAAACGATTTAACTTTTATATATTATTTGAAGTTTCCTTCAAATATTTGCACTAATTTCCAAATGCTTAAATCATTTTTGTCCTAATTATATATTTTTAATGTGGCCAATTTATCGACAGTTTACTTGCTGTCGATTTGTATTCGTTCCTTACAACTTCTCCTTTGCCACCCCCTTCCTATATGTGAAACCAATCTACCAATCCAACAATTCACCAAGCGACCTCATTCTTCACGTCTTTTTTCATGCGCCAGCTAATAATTGAAATTTTAATTGAACGTTTGTGCAATGTTTGTGGCAATGACATAAATAAGGCAACAATTTCAGCCTACCGAAGCTGCATATACTCTTGTATTTGCATTTCACTGACAGTTACAGTTGCTGCTCAACAATTGCCGAGAGAAAATGGCAAAATTGAAAGCTTGGCTTATATTTTTCTTGGCCAACAAATAATAAGTCTCAGGCAGCACATAAACTTATATCAGTTATTATAGTTACATATGTGGCAAGAGTTTCCATTTTCAAAATGTAAATGAGTGACAATATTTTTTTTTTCACATTTCGCGTACAATGCCACAGGCTTCGTAGCCCTTAGGTCACCCAGCCACACAAAGCATGCCCCACCTGTGGCAAACCATATAAGACCAGCGGCAAAACACCGTACTTGTTAAAACTCTTTATTTATTTGAAAATTCCTTTGAAAGGAGCCCAGTGACTGCCAGCTGGCAGCTGGATGACATATGTATACTATATATACCACATACTCATACTACCTGCATATTGAAAGGGCGTGGCAACAATTTGCGCTGCGCCCGCAAAATTCATTAAATGAAAGCGAAATCAATTGAGTGTAAGGTTTTATTGGTATACGACGCACAAATGGATTTATTCATATGTACTAATATGCTTGTGTATTCATATACCTGTACTTATATATATACACACTCGAAAATTGGGACATATTTTTCAAGAATTCTTAAATTGAGCAAAATTCTTCAAAATGTAAATATATATTTTTCATGAAATAAAAACAATCGTTGCAAATTTTGACTTGCAATTGCGGGCTGCGTTCTGTTTGGTAAAGGAAAGGATTTTGAAGTTGTATAATAATTTCCATCACAATCCCATTTTCCTATAATCTGACATGCATTTTCATCAATGACTTGTACTTTTTTTTTTTTTGAGTGTATTTACCATACTGTAGCTGTTCAGCGTGCATACGCAACGTTTACGCAATGTTTAACGAGCACCAATGAAATTTTTATGAGAGCTTCATAAAATGATTGTAAAGCCGGCCAGCTGTAATGTGAATATACATATATATACATGTATATATATATATATATGTGTGTGTGTGTGTGAGAATTTGGGCTTACCTTAATAATTCAATGCTCAAGCGAAGCATTTAAATCACATGAAAATTAATCACGCGTCTTCTTAACCGCAATCAGAAACAATTTTACACTTGCAACACAGTTTATATCATCTTATCAAACGCACACACACGCACACACACACACACACACACACGCACGCAAATACATACATAGACACATACGCAAACACATACGTGTGAGAAATGTATCATTAAAAATTTATTCAGAGTTTATTATGATTGAACTGTTTCCATTTGGCATGTGGCACCCGCACAGCATTAATATAATCCCAGCGCAGAGCGTCAGCAGAACAAACCAGACAGTCGGACTCGGTTGAACTTATGCATGTATGTACATCTCTACATACTACACATACGTATATCCATAGATGCATAGATATATAGATAGATGCTTGGATAGATGGATGGATGGATGGGTGGATGGGTGGATAGACAGTCAGCCACAGGCAGACTTCATTTACATGCTGCACACAAGCGCAGAGTAGGAGATGATACAGAACAAAGCAAACGAGCATTGGATCCAAATGGACACATACTGCAGAAAGAAAGAAAGAGAGAGAGAGAGAGAGAGAGAGAAAGAGAGAGAGAGAGAGAGAGAGGGAGAGAAACAGACAAATAAATTTAAGTCGCTGTTGCCTTTAGCTGGAGTTAACTTAGCTTATGTTTGCGAATCGAAGATTTATTAAATTTGCCAATGTTGACCAATTTTATAAATTTTAAACAATTTATTCAAATTCAGTTTAAGCAATTAAAAGCTTGCGTGCGGACTTGTGGAATATGTGATTTAAGGTGCGAGCTTGAAGCGGAGTTAATATAATAGCAATGATAATAATTATAATAATAATAATAATAATAATAACAATAATAGATGTATATTGTACAAGCAGTTAGTGCACATTAGTGAACATACAGATGTACATAGGGATGCATGCATACAAACATACATACAGATGTACATAGGGATGCATGCTTACATACATACATACAGATGTACATAGATCTGTATGTTTGTATGTACATACATACGTAAATACATATGTCCATAGAGATGCCTGCATACATACGTAAATACAGATGTACATAGAGATGCCTGCATACATACATACATACAGATGTACATAGGGATGCCTGCATACATACAGATGTACATAGAGATGCCTGCATACATACGTAAATACAGATGTACATAGAGATGCCTGCATACATACATACATACATACAGATGTACATAGAGATGCCTGCATACATACATACATACATACAGATGTACATAGAGATGCCTGCATACATGTACATGGATCTGTATGTATGTATGTACATACATACGTAAATACAGATGTACATAGAGATGCCTGCATACATACGTAAATACATATGTACATAGAGATGCCTGCATACATACATACATACAGATGTACATAGATCTGTATGTAAGTATGTACATACATACATACATACAGATGTATATAGAGATATACAGATGTACATAGAGATGCCTGCATACATACATACTTACAGATGTACATAGATCTGTATGTAAGTATGTACATACATACATACATACAGATGTACATAGAGATATACAGATGTACATAGGGATGCATGCATACATACATACATAAAGATGTACATAGGGATGCATGCATACATACATACATACAGGTGTACATAGAGATTCCTGCATAAATACATACTTACAGATGTACATAGATCTGTATGTAAGTATGTACATACATGCATACATACAGATGTACATAGAGATATACAGATGTACATATGGATGCATGCATACATACATACATAAAGATGTACATAGGGATGCATGCATACATACATACACACAGGTGTACATAGAGATTCCTGCATAAATACATACTTACAGATGTACATAGATCTGTATGTAAGTATGTACATACATACGTAAATACAGATGTACATAGAGATACATGCATACATACATACATACAGATGTACATAGAGATGCCTGCATACATACATACATACATACAGATGTATATAGAGATGCCTGCATGCATACATACACACAGATGTACATAGGGATACATGCATACATACATACATACAGATGTACATAGAGATGCATACATATGTATGCATGCATGCAGCCTACATTGATTTGCATGTAAAAAGATGTGATTGTTCTGGTGCCCCATTGAGCATTACAAAAGCCTTGGTGGGCGTGAACGGGCAACAGAGAATGGCGGTAGCGAACAGGTGGGTGGGGGGGGGGGCGTGGTCTTGTGCTAGGTCGTGGCATAGTCACACACTCTGACAAATCCATTTAAGCTGCGCTGAGTTTTTGCTGCATCCATTGCGTACTCACTCTTCAGCAGTCCTTGTGCGACGTGGCCACAGTTGAATTGTGTGTAAAAAGACACTCTCATACTCTGTTAGCGAAGCAAGAAGAGTATATTGTTTTCTATGGAAGGCTCGTCATGGTGAGTCGGTAAATTGACAACACTTCTGTATGTTGTATACACTTGAAAACTAAATTGTAAATCATTATAATTCAATTCCTACCGAACCTTCCGAAACTTCCGAAATTTCTCCCAAAAATCGTGTGAGATCTAATCGACTACCGTTTGAAAGATAATTTATGGATACAACCCACTTGTATAGTAGTATTACAGTACGACGCAGTCGGTTTAGTCCAAATGCAATTTTCTCACTTGTTGAAAATTAGATTTGAGACCAGAATTTCAACAGGCAGCGCAGCAGAACAGCAAATAAAATCAACTTGCATCCCATTAAGTGGACCAATTGGTTTGCATCTTCTTCTTCTTCTTTTTTTCTTAAATGCGATTTGCAGCTTCAACGCTGTCAATTGAGTTAGTTGTGTGTAAGATTCAAGCTAGCCCTGTATTCCAATTGAATATAGGTTGAGCGGAGCTCTCTGAATGTCTCCTTCGAGTACTGCGGTTTTCCCTCAATAATTGTCCTTGCTCATATACAAAAAGGCTTTCAGCAAAAAATCAACTCTGTTCAGCAATTACAATTTACAAAAAAAAATGGATAATTACTTTATGCTCTTCAGTAAATCGGGGGTTCATATATTTGAAAAGTCTTTCACAAATGACCTGTTTTCATTTCACTCTTCAGTTATTTTTACTTACTTAATTCGGCTTTCCAAATTGCAGTAAATTTAAGCACGTGCAATTTTAGCCAACTTTTGCCTGTTGCCCTGAAACCATACCAAAAGTGAAGCTCATTGTGTGTGTGCTTCTGACTGGACTTTAATTCAATTGTTTTTCATGGCCAGCTGTCAGCTATCAGCTCTCTCGGCTGCTACTTTTGCCGCTTCTGGCCACTTGGCCAACTGACTGACTTCTGAGTGTGTCTGCCTTGTTGGGATTGCTGTGAGCGCAGTGAGTGCCAAAACTTTGTGTTCAAAATGACGCCTGTTGATGAAATTCCTTGCCATCCTTGCATCCAGCAGCTTCTGGGTGGACAATCAATACGTACACCACTTCTGTGTCATCCATGCACTTAATGCTCTCAATTTTAAGGAGTTTGCTGCACTTTTGCATATTTCCATCAAATGGAAACATTTACTCTTGCTTCTTAGCATCTTAATTACGTTAAATAACCAGTGCGTATACGTAATGTTAGTTGAATGGCTTGTTGGCCGGTTGCTGTCAGCTGGCAACTGTATAGGGCACTTTTTCAGCTATGCAGCTCAGATCAAGAATCGGACATTCTTTGTTGGCTTGAATTGAGCTAGTTGGACACGGTCGCACGTCAAATGACCCTTGAGATGCCAAAGTTTGTCAGCTATGCCTGCTATTCAGGCGCACTTTGCCTGAGATTAAATACCAAGGGGCAATCAACGCATGCCAAAGCGTCTGTCAAGCGTTCTCCGTTACCAAGCAGCATGGTAAAAGGTGGCCCCGATTCCGATTCCGATCCCGATGTCTGTTAGCATGTGCATGTCATCGAAGCGTTAGCCAGACGGAAACACTGAACGAAGCAAATCAGGAAGGAAGCCACTGAAATTCCTAACAATACTTTGACATTTCATTTCACTTGGTGCCTACAGCCACGCCCCAAGCAACAAGCACCAGCATCAGAAGCACAAAAATAGGCACCAGGATTCTAGCTACATATATCCTTGGCACCACAACTCTCGTTTCGACATCTGCTACGAATTTATTTTGCCACGCCTACAACTCTGCAAGCATTCCACTGCCTTTTTGCATTCCCTTGCTTTATAAATATTATATTAGATCTGAAATTCATTAGGAAAGACGAAAAGTGCACATCTTATACTTTAATATATTATTATTATAAATAGAAAAAACTGATGAAAAAGAAAGAGAAAAACAGACAAAACTAATTTGTTTACATCTACAAACTATTTAATTAGCTCACAGTATTACTCTGACTAAAAGAATACATTAAAAATATGAGAGAAAATATAAGAGAAAACACTCGAAAAAATAACATTTAACAATTTTTAGTATTTTTCGAGGCTGGACAACTGGGCAGCCTGCATTTGAGGCTGCAGGGTATTCAATCTTTAACAATGGCTTTGCTGCTTGGTGTACTTCTCTGTTTATTTATTTTTTTTTTGTTTTTGTTTTTTTTTTTCTCATTTGCGCGTGTTTTTGTTTGGCATACTTGACAAAGTAAGCAAATTGTTTAAGATTGACAGCTGGCCGGGTGCAGACCACAGAAGCCAGCTATAACATTATGCCAAGATGGACCCCTCTGACGCTGGCACTTACAATCGATGTGATTTGAATGCTGTAATGAGGCCAGTGCCTGTCCGGGCTCCGGGCTCCGGGCTCCAGGCTCAAGGCCTGTGACTGTGCTTGTTTTACACAATTGTAGATGGCGGCAACGTTGCCAATAAAGTTCAGCGCCATGATTCATCATTTTGTTGTTGTTTTTCACTCTTGCCCCCAAGCAGTGAAAAGCAAGCTGATGTCTCAAAAAAGGGCAAACCCGAACAGAGAAGAGTTTGGCGGCAAGTGCAAGTTTGTGGCAAGTTTCGAGTACTCCTCTGGTTGTTTATCGGCGAAACCTTCAAAACTTTATAAAAATGTACAAAATGAAATATTAAGCCATTAAACTGTTTGGGAAAACATCTTAAAATCACTTATCTCTAATCGTTAGTTTTATAAAATAAATTGAACGCTTTGAGTTCTCTATGCCATCGATATTTTACAGACAGAAATAAAGACTTCGTAATTTTATGCGCTGCTGATTATGCCCCAAAATGTTGACAGGTAAGAAAATGTCATAAAAATTTATGGGCTCTGTTTTAAATGACTAAATGAGAGTTGTGGGTAATCAACAAGTGATACGCATAAGCACGATGCGTGTTGCTCCACAAACTGTGGCAGTGGGGCAATATAACGATGTTGTTGTTATGCTGCGTCCTGTGACTTGAGTTATGTGTGCCATCTGCCATGGAAGCAACAGCAACAGCAACAGCAACAGCAGCAGCATCGAAAGCGAGGCAACAATCGATTTTCTTGGCTTAAGTCGAGTAAAACTCAACCTTAAAAAAAGCGCTTAAGTTTTATTGTATTCCAATCTCATTAACTTCTTTTATTATTATTTGTATTTTGCTTGCTGCTATATCTCGCTCTCGCTCTCGCTCACTCCCTCTGTCTGTTTCTCTCTCTCTCTCTCTCTCTGTCTCTCTCCTATCTTGTCCCTCTCCTTATCTGTGAGCATTTCTGTTTTCGTTGCTGCCTTCGCGTTTGCTCCAATTTACGCTTGTCCTTTTTTATACCCTTGCTGGGGGTATTACAATCTTGTCATCAAGTAGGAAACGCTTCAAAGAAAACAATTTCGACCCCACAAAGTATATATATTCTTGATCAGCGCCAATAACTGAGATCACTAGAGCATCTGGCAATGAAATGGTTTTTCAATCTTAATTTGTATATGTTTTGTACTGATAGGGTATTCAATCTTCGGCTTTGCTAAAATGCTGCTGTTTGTGTTGCTGCTGTTTGTGTTGCTGCTGTTGTTGTTGCTGTTGCTGACTGTTGGTGGCAGCGAGCTCGACAGCTACGCTTGGCGCAGGCTGCCAACAAAACTGTGCGATTTTGTGTGCGTGTGTGTGTGTGTGTGTGGGTGTGCGTGTGTGTGTGGGTGTGGGTGTTTGGGTGTGCGTGGGTGGGTGTGCGTGGGTGGGTGTCCGTGGGTGGGTGTGCGTGGGAGTGTGCGTTCAAATAAAATCGCATAAAATAAAGCAATATCCTTCACTTATTTGACATTTTGGGGCAACATTAATGAGGCTTGTTGCCGCTCGTATTAATGTTGGGTTTGTTTTTGTAGTTGTTGCCTGTTGTTGGCTTCTTTTGGTCTTTGGCCACATTTTGGCATCTTGACATCTTTTGGGATCGACGGTCGTGCACATAAATCGGTTGCTTTGGGCCGTTTTAAATTCAATAAATATGTCAATCTGATGATTAATGAGCCGCCATCATGACCATGACAAAATGAATCGAAAATCAGGCAGATTTATGTACATTAAGCTGCCACGCCTGCCACTTTTGCATTAAGTGTGCGCCCTTAGCGCATTTGCACTCATTTCTAAATTAGTCATCAATAGCAGCACGAGCTGAAGTGCCGCCGTCCATCGACCCCTCTGCTCGTCTGCTCTCAAAGGCTGCATATTTTGCATATTGATTGACTGTACCGCGTCTCGTCCCCTTGCCTAAATCCCCGACATCATTAACGGTCGCCAGTGTCTTATCCACGACCCTTGCCCGATGGTTAGTTGCGGCTTATGACAGCCTCAATATTCGTGGTGTCAGCCAACACCAACTGTTTGCTCAGCTACATCCCCATACTTATTCTCATTCTCATTCTCCATCTCAATCTCAGTCTGCGTCTCAGTCTCATCGTCATTCTTATTCGCATGGTGGCTGGCAGTTCGACTTGTTTGACTTTTGTTGCATTTTGCATACTGTACTTTGATTTGCATAATCTTAAGCCTTTGCACTCGCCGGGGGATTTCAGAGGACACGCCCAATACAAGAGAGCTCAACATACACAAGCACATATCAACATATATACATACATATATGTGTCTACACACGATTTCTACATTCCAATCTAGGCTTCTGTTTGTACCCTGTTGTGTTCACAGTCGCATCTAAACATATTTGCGAAACGTGTCTATGTACATATATACTAAAAGTGTCCTTATGCATCCTGGGAAATATCCTTACACCTAAGTACTTATGTTCAGCACACTCTCATTCATCAGCCATTTGGGGACTTGCGGAACTTATATCCATTACACAAATTACCAATTTCTACAGGTTAATTATGTATATATGTATTTAATTATATATTTTATTCACCAGTCTTAAACCACTTTAATTAAGGAGTAACAAATTAATCGACCCAAAAGCGAATAGCTGATTAACATTTTTATATATTGTGATAAGTATCTCTCCTTCTTTCGCATTTTTATCTGAACAAATGAGCTCTCTCGACTACGATATACTCTGAATCCAGCTCCAAATATCCGTTGAAAAAGCTTTGCACTCCCAATTGTCAGCAGGTGTGGAAATGCTCTCATTTCTTAGTGCCTGAACACACATGGAGTCTACGCAAAATCCCTGCGCCTGTTGAGAGCAATGAGTTCAAACTCAGAATGCGCCCTGAGTGTTTCCCATCCGATCTTGATGAAAATTGTGCAGTTGATCACTGAAATATCAAGATAAATTTTAAAATTTTGGCTTTTATTGCTATCGCAAATCGATATAGATCGTTAATCGGGGCCAGTTATCGGGCCTTCTTTAACTTAAGATATGTTCACCTGCACCTAGACATGCACCTGGACTTGCACCTAGATATGCACCTAGACATGCACCTGGATATGCACCTAGACATGCACCTAGACGCACCTAAACTTGCACCTAGATGTGCACCTAGACATGCACCTAGACATGCACCTAGACATGCACCTACACATGCACCTAGACGCACCTGGACATGCACCTGGACAAGAACATTCGCACACAAGTGCACATTGCGGTGCAGGGCTGGCTGACAAAGCCGATTAGTTGCCCACGGGATTAGTGGAGGAGGGAGAATTCTTGCCAATGGGGCGGGGTCTGGGCAGGCCCATTGCGTGGCAAAGGTAGCTACTTGCAGACCGGTTGTGTGTGTTGTTGCCAGTGCCTCTGCTTGTAGCGCTTTGTAAAGCATTTAGATGCCTCCATTGTTTTGTTGCTTTGTGTTTTGTGTGTTGCGCATTAAGGAGGTGGAATGTGGGCGCAGATTGACTTGCGGCAGACCCTAGGGTGCATTCTGCTAATTTACTGAGCCATAGCTCAGTATTGCTTTGTTAGTTTTCAATCAAGACTTGTTTATCAGTGTTGCATGCCACAAAAGCTAATGGCTAATAATAAGCGCGCTGCCAGCGCGCCGAAGCTTAGTGCAATGAAAAGAACAAGCCAAAGGAAAAATCAGCAACAATCAATACCGAAAAGCAACCATCTCAAAAGGGAGCGCAGTGTTCATGCTCCATGCGCAATTTATTGAAGGTTGCATGGGGCACATTGTGCCACATTGCGTATACGCCACGGGTGCGTCATGCTCAAATTCTCCTTGTTGTGCTGGCAGTCAACTTGGGGCACACATATTTTTAGCACTGACCTCCATTTCACACATACTTGGCCCCTTTCCAAACTATCGGCATTCAAATGCAGCAGTCCCTAAACTACCCATGACAGCTCCACCGAAACACTGGCCAACATTTTCAGCACAAATACAATGGCCATGGCGCGAGCACAACACAATGAGTTACTTGGCTATCTAGAATGGTTTGCTGCCAAATGTTTCCCAATTCGATGCAGAGCCAAAACCGCTTTGTCTCATACAAGGCAATGTTGTCCTTTAGGTGAAATTATTGATTTGCTGTTTTTATGCTTTGATAGCGAAGGTTCCATAAAATGTTGGTTTCCTGCAACGTCCGACATCCTGTCTGTCCCTCCCGATGAACGCAACTTTGAAACTTGGAACTTGGTCTGTTTGGGGAGCTACGTTTACTAAGAGGATAGGAAATCGATAAAAATCGATAATCACAAATCGATAAAGCCTCATATCTATGAATTGGCTATATCTCCCGCAGTTCTTGAGCAACAGCCCTCAAATTTGGTAAGTATTTTACTAGTAGCCGAATTAGCCGAATTGCCTCCAAAATGCATATAGGCCCATATCTACCGCAATTTGATAAACAAACTTGAAGGATAGCTTATTAGGAATCTCCTTCAAAGATCAGTATTTCTTGGCTGTTCTGCGGCACTTGTCTTGAGTTAGCCTTACTTGTGGTAGCAGAGCATTTCGCAGTCGGTTATGCACGCCTGCAATGCTCTCACTTGTGGTGCAAGAGATCGGCTTATTAAATATGAAAACTAAGCACAAACCTAATCTTGAGACAATATTATATTTGGAAGTATATATTTGGTTGATTTCTTAGAAGCATATTCAAATACAAATCCTTTTTTTTTGTAGTGTGGAGTGTTGATGCCATTCTGAACTCTAACTCAAACCTCAATTTCTCAATTAATAGCTTTTATAGACAAATAGCATTTACTTCTTTATGAAACTGCCTCTTTTGGTAATGCACACTTATTCTTTTCTATTTATGGATCTTACTTAATAGTAGGAAGTTTTCATTCGGGGCGGAAACAACGCATTTTATTAACAATTTTCTAGATCGCAAAATTGGTATTCATGTGCCTTTTGTGGTTAAGCATTCACTTTGTTCATTATCGATTTGAGGTTTGTCCTTGAAATTGGTGTAATCCTTACAAGTGCATATACCCTTCGTAATACCTTGATAACGGTAACACAAAGAGAAATGCGACAGCGAAATCTAAATCTAAATCCAAATCCAAATGGAAAGCAATTGGTCTCGGGTTGTGCTGCGACCCAACTTGAAACAATGCGAAATCACAGCGGCGTTTTATGGCAGCACGCACCAGCACACGCACACACACACACACCCGCACACAAGTATGTATACATAAATGTCGTTGGAAGTTTCCAAGAATTGTGGCAGTCGCGAAAGTCGAATACACTTTGTGCCACAAATAGAAAATAGGCGAAACCGATTTTGGCCAGATTTCGTGACTGTTGAGTAGTATTCAATTAATTATTGTCAAATTAAACGTAAAATATCAAAAGCTATTTATAATGCATGAGCATATCGTGGCAGCAGAACTGGAACTGCTGCGAAGGCACTTAAATGGGCACGTGTTGTGTGTGTGTGTGTGTGTGCGTGTGTGTGTGTGTGCGTGTTTGCTGGATGCTTGCGGCAACGGAAGCGTCAGGAGAATCGTAGACATGTCGTCAATGTCACAAGCTAAACAACGGCAACAACAACACACACACACAGCGACTACCACAAGCAACAAGCAGCAACCAACAGCAGCAGCAGCAATAACAACAACAACAACAACAACAACATCAACAACAACAACAACAACTTGAACATTAATGTTGGTTTCTTGGCGCCTCGCATTCATCATCATTGCACAGGCAACACCTGTGGTCTACGGACGCTGGAATGACACCTCTCAACGACACCAGAAAGCGGCTGTCTTCGCTGTTGGCGCCTGTCATAAGCAGTCAGGCAGTCAGGCAGTCAGGCAGGCAACAATGTTGCCGATGCCTGCTGCTCCTGTGCCCCTCCTTGTTGCCAGTCGGTGGTATTGCCTTTGCTTTGATTGCTCGGCAAGCGAGTGAACGCAGCTTCAACGCATAAAATCTACCTAATCCACTTAGGCATAATTAACGTTAATAACATCATGTATGTGTGTAGCTAGAAACGTGTGCGTCTCGAAGGAGGGGGCACGAATGTGTGTGGCTGTGTGTGTGGGCTTAGCCACACACACACTCACACATACAGACGACAATTCTGTATAGCTGCGTGCGTGCAAAACATTGTTGCTCGCCCGCCTCGAGTGGCAGGCAGCTTCACGTTACTTTGTCTTTGTGCAACAATCTCGCAGTAAGTGCAACCCATATATATGATTGCAGGACCAGTGCAGGTACAGTTGCACGCACTGCCTCCTGCCACGTGTCAACTTTGTTGCTAAAGTCCACACACCCATGTGTCGCTTCAATGCCCGTTGCAATTGAATCTCGAAGGCTTTCAGCTGCAAGCCACTTAGCTAGGCACATCAGGCTGTCAAAGGCTGTCTGACCAAATCCTGGCAACGGCAGGTAAATTGGTTTTATTTTGGGCATAATGCCACAGACATGTTTGCACATGATGATGTTGCATCCCAGAACTTCCTTGGATGCCAATTAACGCCAATTAACGCAAATCAAGAAAAACCAGAAAAATCGAAGGCACATCGAGGATTTTACACCTGCCGACATATATTCTTTAGACCGACCGATTTTGTATATAAAAAGAATGGTCATGGCTAGACCGACTCGGCCAGTGATGCTGATCAGGAATATATTTGTATATATATACTTTACAAAAATTGATTGCGTTTGCTTACCTCTTCGCCAACATATTTCTTTGAGCCAAGACCTCTTTCAAGATTGCTTTCAAGTTCTTAAATTGCAATATTTATCTGTGAAAATAAGCTTAAGCCCGATCGGATGTTGCTGACAACCTTTCCCAGATCTTGCCAGATGTGTTCCTTTGTTGATTGCTATTTAAAATCTTCAGACAGATTCAACTGTTTTCCATAAAGATATGTGGTTGTCTTACTCAAGATGTGACAGCTAAATGGTTGAAGTGCAACTGACAAGTATGTTAAATAATTTATTTTTTATTTATTATTTAAATTGAAACTCGCTGTGGATGATTCCCCCCCCCCCCCCCACACTCCGATGCATATAATATAAAGGGACTTACTATATAAATGTTATACGACAATTGCATTGAGTCGCAGCGCTTGTGGATCAAGGAGCTGCCACAAAGTGAGCCCAGATTCCAAATGGTGCCATTATCGTGAGCTAAGTCGTTTCTAAATAGAGCTCGAGCAATGGTATTATCTGTGTGCCACAGATGTAGCCATATGTGCAGCATCTGACTGTGGCATAAAGTGTATAAGTAGTTTTCAGCTAGCTGGTGGCAACACAGAATTTAAATAAATGCTTTCCAAGCCCGCCTCGAGCGTGAGGCAAGTATTTTTTTCCTTCTGAATTTGAATGTTACAAGCAAGGGGCGCGATATGTTGCCACACCAAGCTGCTGATGCTGTCAGTTGCATGGCATTGGGTTGTTCGCCAGGAGGAGTAGTGTTTAGCTAGTTTGAAGTCTTGGGCATACTTGCAATCTGGTAAATTGTTTCCAAAGAATGCTTTGGAGTTTATTGTTTGAAAAGTGTGTTGCTCATCAGCGGAAAAGCTGCTTGTGTTAGCAACAGCAGCAGCAGCAGCAGCAGCAGCAGCAGCCGTTGGTTGCATTTTGCTTTGCCTCTATTGCATTCCATTTATCAACTGTCTGGCGACACACGCGGCGTATGATTAATGCGCACCGGATGCCAGCAAGGCGTCTGCCCTTTTCCCTGTCTCTGTGTGTGTGTGTGTGTGTGTGTGTATGTATGCATTCCAAAAAGCGCAGTGGCTGATGTAGCCAAGCGTGGAGCCAAGGGTGGCGACATTGCCAAATGGTCTGCATCAATCAGGTCGCCCAGCCAGGCATGCGTTGACGCTGTAGCTGAAAGCTGAGAGCTAAAAACGGAAGCTGGCGCACTCGGCGTATGCGTGACATTAATATCATGCGATGAATACTGGCGCCAACTGTATTCTGGTGTCAACTGTATACTACGCTTCCTGCTTGCCTACGCACAATACTCGTACACCAATTTCGACATACCTGTTGTAGCACGGGGAGCGGGCCATTGTTACGGTGCAGGAAGCGGCACAGGATATCATTACGGCCAGCTCGAGTGGCTGTGGGCCTGGCAGCCTAATTACACATTAGCTGGATACATTTGCCATGCTAAATGACATTGAAACTGCTGCCAAAGTCATGGCGCATCGTTCGAAATTGGCAAATCCATGCCGCACCGTGGTGCCCATTCCCATCGAAGTCAACAGAAATCACATTACAGCACACTGTGCGCCATTGTGGCACATACGAGTATTTATATGCCAAAGTTGAAATTAAAGGTCATTTTACGATGCACACGCTGCCTCCTGAATGCAGCTTACTCATCCTTTAGTCAGATACCTGGGTATACTGGCTATGCCATTGGATATATCTGAAGTCGCTCTCAACTTGTACAGATTTGTTTTCCGTGTTCCATCCATGTTCGCTGCTTGATTGATTGATTTTTCCACAGAGACATTGAAGTCCCTGAAATGCGATTTTGGGAACAATCGTATTTGCCATTCCGGCGTAGTCAAATATTGGTTGATAACTAATTGAAAATAAATAAGTGCTCTAAAGTAAGGCATGAGATTTGTATGAGAATTAAGCTGTGGCAGCTGTCAGTTGAATACCGTCAATATAAGTACCCAGATTGTCTTGTTGCAAGCACGACGAATTTCTTTATAATATAATATAATAATATTGGAAGTTGGATTATAAGCTGTATTAACTGAAAATTATAATATATATTATATATATTATTTTTGCTCAATTTGCAAAAATACTCGATTTGACTACTGTGCGTTTATTTTTTTATTGACAGCCTTTTGGTGATGTCTGCTCCTTCAGTTTGGCTTAGTTTCAGTTTCAGTTTCAGTTTCAGTTTCGATTTCGTGGCATTATTTTTGGCAAAATGAATGTCACGGCTTGGCTAGACATGCAGAGAGCGGGGGGAGTGGAGGTGTTGGTTGTTGAGGTGTGTCTTATTTGTCCACTTGGTTGGGGAGATGACGACTGTTTCGTTTATGACTCTCAGCTTCTGGCTTTAGTCTGTACTTTCACCTGCACCACCGAGCGCTGTCTTCTGCCCCTTTGCTGGGATTGCCCCGGGTCGTGTATAAACATTTTTTGCTTACCTTGGTATATTTGGACTGTTGTCCACTGTCCAGCAAAGAATGCGAAAGTACTCCACGTAAGGAATTCTGGTCACTTCGGAGGGCGTTTGCTTTTACGCTGAGCCACGCAGTTTAGCGTCATTGGCAAATCGCTTTATCATCAGCACCTGTTCGTGGGCGGAGAGCATGTGACTTTGAGCCTGCTTTGGTATTCTGATGGGCCCCAATGATATGGGTTCCTTAGCGGCATTACCACTGATATGTTTACACTCTTCAGCCTCTTCAGCTTGCCACCCCCCTTTGGCTGGTCATGTTTGTTCGCGCATTGGCTTTACTTTGGATCTCATATCGTTTCGTTTCGTTATTTCTTTCGTGATTTGTTTGTATGTTAAAATTGTTTGCATATTTCTTATGCGCATTTCTACGCATCAGCCGATTTGCGCCTAAAATAACACCTCATGCGACTCCCTCTGGTGTGTACATACAACATATTGGTAAATTGCAAGAGAAGAGATCGCGGAGTGATGCCAACTTTCCAATCATCTCTTATACCCTATGCATACCCAACAACCAATCCATAATAGATGGCCTACAATATTGATATGCAAGTAGCTGAAAAAATGCTTCGATTTTCAAACATTTTTCATTTAAATTCTTGTCGAATTTTTTCTCTTGATGAAAAGCAGATGACTCTCCTTTGAGTATGAGAATTTGAATTAATCTTTCTGAAATAATAAGTATGCGTTGCAAGGGTATTTTGTAGTCGAGCTGCCCGATAACTGTGGCCAACTGTGAGCAATTTGAATTTGTGCGATGGTGTCTCCCTATCTAAGGGCAAAATTGTGGCAATTTGGCATCTTTTATCATTTATTTGTACATGTAGATACTTTTCCTGGCTTCTGCTCTGCGCACTTTTCTTCGCCTGAATTAAATACCCTATTTAAATAATAATGGGTATATCGCGTATCTACTTTATTTCAAATAAAAGACATGTTGTTTAGTCCAAAATATTGAGCAAAAATCAGTTAATACACTGAGAAATTATTGAATAATTGATTGGACATAATGCAATGTTTGCACACAGGGCATCTCATAGTCGAGCACATGAGTGGCTTACTTGCTTTTTTCAATTTTTCGAGAGTTATATTTATTTAGCTTGTTGCTTTGTGGCAAAGCCTTTAAGTAGTTTATTGCTCGGTGCGGCTCTTGTGGCTGTCGCATCAGTTTGAGCGATTTGCCAAATTTGGTTGAAGGCAGCGAACTCGAGTTGACGTCAAACAATTGAGCACAATACAATTTGTCTGTGGCTTGGATACAATTTGAATTTCAGCCCTGGCAAATGTGTTTGCCATTTGAGCTTTAAGTCTATTAAATGGATGGATGGCATGCAAAAACTCTTGTTCTCGCCGCAGACTTGGCAGAGAATAAATGCTTGTCAATCCAATAAGTTATCTCTCTCGATTGGGGCCATCCATTGCTTGTCCGCAATACTTGGCAATATTAATTGCTCTGTTAGTACTATACATATATATGAATTTACTGATTGGCAGTTGGCGAGAGTACGAGTAGTTTTTGAATTTTAAACAATTGCTTGAACGAGTCCGAAAATCAATTGAAAAAACATCAACAACATTGTAACTGAAACGATATAAAAATGTATGTGCTGAGCATGGTTAAGGATATTTTCTAGCTAAAAAAAAAAAGAAGCCGAACGACAGTCGTTAAATTCTGCTGACCTGGCCAAGGACTTGGGGTTTTCTTGTGGAGACTCCGGGTGCCCCAAGCGCTGCGACTGTACCAGCTTAAGCTTGGTGAATGCCCTTTTCAACATATATACATATATACATATATACATATACACACTTATTATGCCAACTTGAACTGGATGAGGCAGAGGTGGCTGAGTTGATTATGGTCAGGTTGGGGCGTGCGCCATACTGGGGCAAGGGCGAATGCAGGACTTACATTGTGTATGTAGAGCTGATGCTGCGTAACGATAACAAACCATTCTTTGGCGGCCCACGTGCAACTTCATTGAACAGGAAACTTGTAAAACGGCGAACCCAAAAAAAAAAAAAATAAATAAAAAAAATAAAAAAAAAGCGCACAACAACAGACAAATACGTATAGAAACGCAAATACAAGTACAAAATGAGAGCGAGCTATGTGATGCGATGCGAACTTAAAGATACAATTTAGTGGGCGCTCCGCCTGAGTTGGGATTAGGATTAAGCATGTTGGCATGGCAAGAGACGTGCTTTGTTTGCTACCTTTCAATTCTTGGCCTGGCCCATTGCCCATCGCTCATCGCCCATCCACTCGAAAGTTTTTTAATATGGCATCCCATTTGGCTGGCCAAACCCATCGACTCATCGACCCAGCAAAGCGGATGTTTGATTTGCGTTCAAACGCGTTTTGCGTTTCATATATTTTTCTTACCTGCAGCATTCGAACATTTCCAGCTAACAGAATACCTCAAAATGCTTGCAGTATAAATGCTGGCGCCTGCGTTTGCCATACATACATACATATATACAAATATATATATATATATATATATATATATATATATTTTGCAGATGAGTTGTGTCCTTCGCTGCGTTCGTTTGGCGTTGACCTGACCCAATGACTTCGTTTCTATTTACTTATTTTGGCGTGGCACAGACTCCATGGCGCTGGCTGCTGCTCTACTTTTTGTTGCAAGTATTCCGTCGCAATGATGAGGTTGGGCAGCCCGTAAAGTGCTCTCGTCCTGCTGCATATTTCCATCATCACCAACATCATCATCATCATCACCAACATCATCATCATCATCATTATCATCATTATCATCATCATCATCAGCAGCAATTGTTCTTGATTCGAGGAATGCGAATGCGAATGCTCTTATCGCAGCTATTTTGAGAAGTTCAACTGACGCCTGTCGACAGTGGACAATGGATAAGTGTGGTGGTCAAAAGGATGGAAATTGCCAGTATATGTGGTAATTGTTGGGCAAATATAAAGACATACATGTACATACATATGTGCATATGTATATACATATGTGTGTACACGTACATGCTTACACACAATTCCCCAAAGCCACTGCAATTTCCCCTTCTAAATAATGAGCGCAAAAGCTCTCCATGAACTTATTCAGCACCATATTATGCAGGGATGAAGCTTTCGAGTGAGCTTAAAGCTTAAATAGGTGTGCTACATGGCTAAAAGTTAAGCAGAGACAAAGCCCTTAAACATATCAAAACTCAGCTTTCGGATGACATATTTGGCCGGAATAAATAAAATGCAGTCAGTTAGACTTAAAGCTGAATAACTGGTCTGAATTGAAACAGAGGGAGAGCCGCGCACATGGCTATATCGAGTGGGTTTTTGACGCTAATCAGGTATAAACACATGTAGTAAGTCGAAGATGTGTAAATAATAAAATAATATAATAATACCACAATTTCAAAACATTAGTTTCACATTTTAGTGACACTCGTCCCCATCTTATGCTTGTGATAAATGCTTGGAAATGACTGGGACTGGAACAGCAGCAATTATTAGCGCTGCAACTGCAACTGCAACTGCAACAGCGGCTGCTTACACAATGAGGTTAGCCGGTGCAATTTTTGTACTTGGAGTACTACTCATATGCAAGAGCATCTTCAGCAAAACACAAATAAAACACAGACTCATGCCACCAACCAGGCGGTTGTGGTGGCTTCTTATTAAAGATGAAGTAATAAAATTGCGCAGCTCACACTTTCAGTTAAAGTTGTGGACGGCGATGCTTAAGAATGACCTCAAGCCACCTGAGTCGCGACCCGAACCCAACTCGAACCCGAGTTCGAGCCCGAGACGGTGGCCCTTGCGGAAGCAAAGCGTTGGCTGCATTGTTATGGCAGCTGTTGCGGCATTCAGCTTTTGACTTTTGCAGTGTCAGTTGCACGCAGAAGATGCGGCACATCGAAAAGCGGGTGCCTTTGTGGCAGCCGGTTACTCCATGACGCCATGACTCCAGTGGCTGTCGCACTCTTGCGAAGTGGCAGGCAAGCTCATGAAATGGCAACCCGATGCCGTAATGCGAGTTGTTTTGTGGCAAGGTGGCTAGTTCCCAATGAGTCAAGTAGATCTCTCCTTCATGGTGTCAAACAAAATGCGCCGTCTTTTCGGCTCATTCACAAACCTGCTGCGAACTCCTGTTCGGCTGTGGCCAACTGCCGCCGCTCGCCGTTCGCCGCTCGCCAAACAAATTAACGATGCAAATTGTGCATAAGTAATGACCAACACCAAATTGGACAGTCAAAAAAGCATTGATGGCAGTGCCTTAAGCTGCCCCAGGCAGATGCCGAATCGTCTACACCGGCTGTGGACCCAGTTGGATACACTTTTTCGGGCTTAGTCAGCGAATGCAACTGGGACTCTGATCGGTATTAGCTATGGCTATGGCTAAACAAACATCCAGAGTTATATGGATGCACAGTGGGAGGGTGAATGAATACTTCAACTATAGTTAACTGAATCAATTTGATGGGAAAAACATAATTAATTTTATTTTATTTTTTTTTTAATGTAGCAATTTATTTTAATATTAATCAACCTAATGAAAAGTTATAAAATATTGTTTTGTGCAAAGTATAGATAATAACAGGGAATTTAAGAATTAAATAACGTAAACAAATAACTGGATTTAACATTGAATAGGCTATCCTCTACCGCCTAGCACCTCACAAGCAAGCCCCCCGCTCCACCCCTGCCCATTTTGCTGAAAGTCCCTAGTTGCAATTGCTGCATTGTCTGACTGCGCAAATGACATGCGTGCAACGTGCTGCGAGCGAGGCAAACACAAAATGGTCGACCGACAAATGGCAAAACGGCACCCTTAACCCCCGCACCCCCGCACCTCCAACACACCCCACAGACCCTCATCTTCTCTTGCTTACTGGCTTTAGAGTTGCATTCTCCAAATATATGTATGTATTTATGTATGTATTATGTATATATGTATGTTTCTGTTGCACACATATAACGTATTTCATTCACCATCTTCTTCTTCTTCTTCGCCGTAGACGTCGCCGTCGCCGTCGCCGTCGCGTTAGACTATTCGCAGTGGCATCCACAGCTGCGGCGCCGGCAGTCGACGCCTACATGTCGGAAATGTTGGCATGTCCTTGTTGTATTTCTGCTCTAATATCCTTTATAGCAAAAGTGCCTGACGTAAATTGACTTGTTTTTACTTTTGACTTTTAAAGCGATGCCTCTGTGCACCCCTCCACACCCTCCCCGACACCCTGCCCCACCTCCATCCATCACCACCATCCAGCCAACCAAACAATAGAATTCGCTGTCTGACTGCACAGCTCGGGCAGGCAGTTTTCTTGCGAAAGGCTTGATGGGTACTGTTTGTGGGCATATGTTTTTGGGGGGGGTAGTGGCTTGTGTTTGTTGTTGTTGTGGTTTCAATTTAAGCTACGAGCCGACTCAAGCAGGCAGAAGGTGGGGTTTGGGCCAAGTAGCCGTTAGATATGTTTTACAGGTGCGAAACTGTCAGTAATGTTATGATACGGTATATCAATGGAGCCAGGAAATGCCACCCGATAAGGTTCTGAGTTAGTTGACAGCCAAATGTTGACAGCGCAATAAAATGCAATACTGCTTTCCCGTTAACATTTTAAATATTTATTTACCTTATTGCTGTTGGCTACAATAAACTCTCAAAGCAGTACTTCAACTATGAATAATTGCAATAATAATGGCAAAACTAAACAGAGCAAGGCAATAGCAAAACAATGAGTGCCTAATTAGACTAATTATTGCGGCTGGATATGCAAAAAAAAAAACATTTATTTTTATTATAATTGCCAAACACATATTTATATACATATATGTATATATTACATTGAACTTAACATTATACTTAATATTTATTTATTATTTATTTCCAGGAGCCAACCCAGCACTACCAGCAATACACGAAACAACCACATGCCTGCAGCGGGACTCGAACCTGCGACTTGATGTTTTCGTATGATGAATGAGTGTTTTGGCACTCAAAGATCACGACCACCAAGCCGGAAATTTTCGCAGCTAATAGACATCATTTAAAACTAGCTAAAAAAAAAGGAAGCCATGCACGGTTGCAACTTGAACAAAACTATTTATGCCACATTTAATTAAAAAATAATAATAAAGTGTATTTCTCTTTGAGCGACGTCAACTCAATCTGATTAATAACGAAACTAAGTCAACAAAAATATGTAAATGAAAAAAAATAAACATTCTGAATAAAAAGTGTACGCATAAAAAAAGAGCCAAGTTAATAGTGAACCTGTGCCTGTACCGCTCACAATCAGCGCTTCATCATCTCGTTGCTATCCAACTAACTGCTTTATACAATTTAAACTGAGACTCACAACGATAATTACTTAGTCTAATGAGCTTGACATAATGAGCTATATGAACTGTATATATGCATTTGCAACATTAACAACATTAACAACATTATCGCCGTGTCAATGTTCTATCAGCGTTTTCTGCATCTGCATCTGTTGCCAGCAGCAAAGTTCGCTCTCAACTTGTTGTTGGTTTGCCTAAGGAGAGTATGAACACACATACATCCGCATGTTGGGGCATATTTGTTGTTATTGCTTAAGGAATCTCGTCCTGCGCGATTAAAAAAAAAAAACATTTATTTCGACACGAAAAAAAAACATATTTATTTATTTAGTTCGACACCATTCGACACATGCCTCTGTCTCGCATTCCCTGTTGTGCTTTTTGTGGCAACAGTTACATTTGCAATTGCCACAGAACAAAAGGTGCCACATTAAAAACTGTTCGTTGTTCGCTTTTCGCTGTTGTTGTTAGCTTTCAGTTTTGGAGTCGCGATTGGAGCTGCTGTCGCCGAGAGAGATGGGAGCGAGGGGGCAGGTTATAACGCATTGTCGCCAAGTGGCGACTGGCAAATGATCAAAGCCAAGTGCGTGGCAATATATTTGATTGGATTTCGCTTGCAGTTCGCTGCTTGCCTCAGCTGTTGAAGGATTTCAGTAAGCAACTTGATTAATTATTATTTACCTTATCATTTTTAATTCTCTTCGCATCGATGACTTGCCTTGCGGTCGACGAGTCCTTGTATGTCTGGAATACTTTATAATGCTTCGAAAAAAAAGATTTCATATTTGTCCTTAATTTATTTTACACTTGCACATAAA
The DNA here is from genome assembly GCA_035044245.1 of Drosophila nr. fundita. Classification (NCBI taxonomy): domain Eukaryota; kingdom Metazoa; phylum Arthropoda; class Insecta; order Diptera; family Drosophilidae; genus Drosophila; species Drosophila nr. fundita. The sequence goes on along the minus strand of JAWNMG010001159.1, from coordinate 216,078 downwards.
GATTAATAATAAATGTGTTTTTTTTTTTTGTTTTTTAATGTTTCAATTTAATTTAATATTGATCATTTTACTTGCGGCTGGAAATAAAAAAAAATTTTTTTTTTTTATTTATTTTATTTATTTGACTCACCCATCTGCCCATTACCACACAGTTACATTTTACGCTTAATACTATTTATATTTACATATTTACAGATCCGTTTCCACAATCCAATTCTACGTCCTAACTTAACAACCATGACACGGGATTCGAACCCGCGACTTGGTGGTAATGTTTGGAGTGTTTGAACACTCAATGCTCACGACCACCAAGCCGGCAATTTACGAGCTAATAGACATCATTTAAGAGTAGCTAAAAAAAAGGCAACCCTGCACGGTTGCAACTTGAACAAAACTATTTATGCAACGATTAATTAATCCTTCTCCAGGATTTCCAGGATATATATTGCATATTGCATGGATCTCAATCAATAACCTTTCTATGAATTCGGTTTTAATGGTCGCCGTTGTCGTAATTTGGAAATTTGCAACTTTTAAATATGACCGCATCTTGTTGGAGATGGATCGCAGGCGATACAATTTTGGTAAGTTTCATAGCAACCAGCTTTGGACAGCCTCACATGAAATGTTGCAGGGTTGTCTAAAGGAAGAAGAAGCAGCAATTCAAATTCGAAAAGAAAAGATTATTCATTTGATTGCTTCTTATGAAAGATCTGACGGCTGGAGGTTGCAACCTTTTCGCCTCGTGGTTCCATACAGTGCAGTGAGAATCCTCCACGTCGGTTAGCTCGCCGATGGCTAAACGTGATAGGTTAAATCCGAGCGCAGTCGACTCCAAGACAAAATTGTGAAAATTGAGCAAGAGGGCGGGAAAAATAGCGAAAACAAAATTAATCAATGCACTCACTTAAAACCTAAATTTGCTGAATTCAGAACAGCACAAAAAGAATCCATAAACATCTGCCTTTGGAGGCCCATGGCGGACAGCGATACCTTTAATTTTGGCTTATACACAGTATAAGGTACGTGCCGCAATAATTATTGCGAAGAAAAAGCCGTATTCTAATGCAAAAATGTTCTACCATAGTGCCCGTTGGACTAAGGTTCACAACTCGAGAAAACCACCCACTCCAGCGAAACGTGTGTTTGCGCACTCTCGCCAGGTGTGGGTGTGCAAAATTGAACATCGTTGGATTTCAAATTTGGCGCCCTCCCTTCGACGCGTCATCCGAGGCCATTCCCGATTGGAACATAGTGCCACTGGATGCCAGTTTGAGTGCGAGCTCCCTTTGGCAACTCTCTGCGAAAGTTCAGCCGCCCAGCTGCGTTTGCGCAAAGCTTTGACCCGAATTAGATGCATGCAACACATGCAACACCAACCAACATTCTCTTTATGTATGCGCAGAGCAAACAGCTGTTCATATTTAAAGCTTAGCGGTCACACTGACCTGCTGCAGTACAGTACAGTGTCTGCAAGATTTGATCGGCCACCGGTGTCATGATTAGTTCAGCCTTTAAATACGTGTGTTAAAAAATGCGACAAAAGTTAAACAATAGAAAAAACAACGAAAGAACTTATCTCTAGCATTTATCATAAAGATTAAAGATGCAAATTACAAAAAAAAATATTATAATCTCTGGCATATGTTTGATATCTCTTAGAATCCTATCAAATATTGCCAGATACATTTCTGTGCTGTACAATGAAAATCATAAATGAAATATGCACTCAAAAATTAATTATCATTTGTGTTTTTTTCGTTGAACAAAAAGCAAATTTCATCATTTGAAATGCATTATAATTGCCCACTGTCCAACATCAGGTTGTTGTTGTCCAGCAAATCAGTAATTGAATAAACAATTTTTTGACAATGTGCTTGGATTTGAATGTTCAATATTTTAAATTATATAAATGCCTAGGCCCAAACAACCGGTTCTTAATTTGTGTATATACTCTGACGCAAGGTTATATCAGTTTTGTCATTAAGTCTAAGATTGGACTGTGCTGGATGGTGAAGAGTGCCAAGTAGAGGAAGATCCGCTAATTGCGGCAGATTTGAGTTTACCCAAACAAAATATATATATATATATATATATATATATAAATAATAAATCAAATAAAATAAAAAAAATAAATGTACTAAAAAGGGAATTAAACTTTGTTCAAAGATAAGGATAAAAATAGCTGACAGCTAAAACCAATAACAGCTTAGACTTGGATTCGAATCGCATGCAAAAACAATTTGCAATTGGAAAGCGTATTTGGTGTTCGACTTCTGCAAGATAATTGCTGTTCTCTCTTGCTAGTCTTCCCGCCAGCATGCGAGTTTTAATTGTTTTGCCGTATTTCGGGGTTTTTTTTGTTTCGCTCTATCGCAAGGGTTCCATGGCTGTAATTGCTTTGGCAGCCATTCACTTTTGCGTGGTGTCAAGCGAGTATTTCGATGTCACTTGTTGCAGTTGTTGTTGTTATGGTTGTTGTTGTTGCTGTTGTTGTTGGATTTGAGGATCCTTTTGCAATCGTGCTTCACGTTTGATTGCCCAAGAATGTGTCTGACCGACTCACAGCTTAATTAGTTGCCGTTTCGTGTTTGGCTATTCGGTCGCTTCTGTCGGCAATTGCTTCATTTACATTTACATCCATGTATATATATATATATACATATAATTTATCAGTTTGACAAGCAGCTAAATTACTTTTCAGCAGTCGGTTAGATGTGCTGGCAAGGCATTTTCCATTACTTGGATAGACAGGCAGCTAGACAGATCAAAATATAATTATACGTTTTTACTAAATATAATTCAACATCTATTCAAATTATTATTATTACCTAAATCCAATGAAATTGTGGTAGTAGAGTCCAAGGGATTCGAAAGAAATTCAAGTCTGCAACAATATTTATATTAAGAGGGGCTTATTCATCATAAAATCGTCCAATGGTGGCCCATTTTAAATTCTTCATTACCAAGGCAGAGAAATAAGAAGGGTATCATTCGGTCATCGTGAGCATTCTCCAGACTTTGCTGTAACACCCTGGAATATACATATGGTCCTTTGATGCAACAATAACCATGGCTTAATCTACGTCCGTTAAATAAACCCAGAAGAGCACGAAAAGAGGCAAGCCTGCTTGCTACCCCATATATGTTTTTTTTTGAGACGGATCCGCGCTTTATTTTATATATTCACTATATATAATATAATATATGCATATATAGGAAGAATTCCTTTTATTTTATTTGATTTCTATTGAACAAAAATAGTATAAAATGTTAATGCTTAAATGATTATTTGACAAAATAATGTAGAATCTATCCGAAACTATGGCTTGGCTTGATGAATGTAAATAAGGAATTTGGAATATTTCAGCGAGGTGAAATACGTTTTCATATGCTCAAATACATACATGTATGTATGTAGATATGTATATGTATATGTATATGATATGCATATGAAAACAGTTCTGCTGTGGCATGTGAATTTGTATTCATCCCAAGCTCAAGTGCGCATATCTCTTGATCTGTTTACATTCAATCAAATGAATGTGTACAAAGTTGTCTAACCTTGCTACTGGTACAGTTGTGTGGCAGGTGCGGTGGGGGCAGTGGTGGGAGGACTGCCTCGCTTGCCAGCAGGCATGTTTATGAGAATGCTCGGCTTTATGAAGTAACTACACGAACAGCATATGCCAGCTCATTTGTGCTAATAAAGAAGCCAAAACCAACGGCAGTCATAAAGCAAATACTTATTGCAAGTGTGTTGAACATTTGGAGCAGCAGCAATTCAATGCCTCAATGTCTTCCACCGCATGCTAGAGCTAAGCACAAAGATGAAATCCAACACTCAAGTGGGACAGCATCGAAGCAACTTGGCTTAAGAAAAATATCTCGACAGATCAACTGATCAACTGATCAGCTGCTCCACTGCTCGACTGCTAACTGAGGAATGAACGAACCAATTGATTTTCCAACCGAGCTCGTTAATTAAAACAACAATCACAATCACTGCAATGTGGACGGGCCTCAGACTGCTGCCAGGAGGGCAGATTGCCACAGTTGGCTGGAGCCTCAGTCGAAGCCACATGCAACACTCGAGCGAGTTAATCGCGTTGTCAAGTGCTGCACTTGAGCAACGAATACCAAAAAAAAAAAAAAAAAAAACCAAAACAAAACAAAACAAATCCAAAAAAGCAAAAGACGTCGACTGTAATTGAGAAGAACTTGATTTTGATTTGATTTTAGACCGGGCCGTCCGTCCACCCAGCCGAGCAGACGCATCTCGTTGCACACCGTTCCCAAAGCAATCTTCGTGCAACAAAAACGGGGGCGATCGATCCTAACTGCGTAGGTGTCCACTCTCAGGTGGCGAGTGAGTTCTTATGCTGGCTAAGTCGGCTATAAACTGCATTGTTAAGTTGCCAACGTTAGCGGATTATGTTTATGGCCATCATTTGCCTTGTCTAATGTATGCAAATGTTGCACTTATTTCAGATTCGAATACAAATGTTGTACTTGAAGAATTATTCATGGTTTTTTCAGTAGTTGATACACATGTGATGTGCACACAAATTAATTGATTACTTGATTATAAACAATCTGGTTTTTTTTTTGCAGTGTTTCGTTGATTAAACAACTTTGTTAAATATGCTGTGCTGCCAAGTAATTTGCACATCAATTTGTACGTTCAACCATCGAAATGTAAATCAAAGAGGATTGGCCACTTCAGACAGTTTGTGCAGAATCAGTTGAATATATACATATATACATATGTTGGAAGAACAAAGCTAGTTTTACCTGTAGCTAAGTCCCAAACTTTTATACTCGATTCTTACCTCTCACTTGAAGCACTTTTTGAGTTTGCAACTAAAACTAAAGCTTAAAATAAAAATAAATCAAAATACTCTTTTGTAACTTTAAGATTGTAAACGTATAGAGAGTATCTGCTAGTCGGATCGTTTCGAGCACTCTTTCTTCGTTTTCTGTTAGCTCTATGTGAGCATTGTGATCATTGTCTTTTGCCCCAAGCCGTCGTAACTTATAATTGCTGCGAGGCCTGTCTTTGGATTGTTTTTTTTTTTTGTGTTCATCATTGTTGCGTCTTTCTTCTCAGTCGCAAAACTTTAATTGGCACATTGACACAGAAAATCATCGACAAAACGGAAGTTCATTAGGCTTTGTTTCAGCTCACGATGCGACCCGATGCGATCCGATGCGATGCGATTCTCTGATGTAACTCGCTAAACATTTGGCTCTGTGCCCCTTGGGCAAGAGGGCCATTCCGTTCCATTCTTTGAGTTCAACAATAGTGCATCGATAAAAATGAAAAATATTTACGCAAAACTTGATGCAGTCGCCAATTCAAGCAAAGTCGGTCACAAGCAGCAGCTAAAGCAGCAGCAGTTGCAATGGCAACAAGCTGAGCCAAGCCGCAACAACAGTCTAGTGGGAAGTGTACGACTAGAGCATACCCTCTAAACAGCCCTGGAGTACAATCGCATTTTCTCAAATATTATATATGCATATGTCAAATTGTTCTATATTGTCTGATTTAAACTTCGATTTACATATATATATTTTTGGTTAAGAGCATTGCGTCTGTGTTGAACAATGAAGAGCATAGCGTGTGAAAGCACAAAAAATATGAAAGCTGAAACAAGAGTTGGCATATATACATACATACATACATACATACATATACATACGTATATATAAGTGATTAAATATATAAGTGATTTTTGATGTCTGTCTGTATGTGCTTGTTGAGCAGCGCCGCTTTGATCAAGAGGTGCTCAGCCCATCCTCTCCAGCATGTTCAGCTATGTGTGTAGCACAAGCATGAGCTTGTTCTAGTGGTATTTATGTATTTATGTATCTATGTATTTATGTATTTATGTATTTATGTATTTATGTATCTATGTACAACCAGCATTAATTTATACATGCAGCATTTTGATAATAGTATCTTTTTCACTATCTGCATATTCAAAATTATTATATATGAAACGCAGTGAAATTATCCCTCCCAAAAGTTTGGATTTGTTTGTGTAGTCATACACTGGACACAACTGTAATGTTTGACTTAATAATGGATTGGGTTATATACATACATATATAAATGACTTAGCTATATAATAATATGTATATTATAAAAATAAAATATATATATAAATAAAATGTGCGAAAATTAGGCTGTTTTTTCAGAGCATAAGGATAATATTTAAAAGCGTGCCAAAAATCAGAACAAAATCTTGACAAACGTAACATTTTTGTATCTATCGATATCTATATAAATATAAATCGATATTTGTAGCAACAGTCAGCTTGACAGGCATACATCTGGCTGGTTGTCATAATACCCTTGTGTGTATTTGTAATGGGTATATTGTTTAACAAAAAACAGCTGTTTGCAGTTCATATATGTATGTATAAATGTGAAGAGCAGCGATGTGGCATGCAGCATGTAGCTGCTATTGTTTGTGTGGCTCTGACTGAGTGACTGACTGAATCACTGACTAACTAACTGACTAACTGAATGCTGGCTGACCCAGCTTGCCGCACCTCTTGGCCTGCCCTCGCGCCCTGCGTTGCCAATTGACAATGCACAAAGCCGCCCGAATCTCAATCTCGTCAGTGATTTGCAATTGTTTGCTTAGGCATTTTGACCGTTGCTCGTGTCGCTTGTTATGCAAATGAATGCAGCGAGTTGGCTTTTTGCCTCACCTTTGCCCACGACGACCCATCGGCATTAACAACGTCTGCAATATGTCCTTGACATGCGTCGCTCCATTTGGGTTCAGTTTCAGTTTGAGTTGCAAGCAGGCAGCTCAATGTTGCAACAACTTTTGCGACAGCCTGCGTGGGTGTCTAAATGCAGTTAATCCTAACGTATCCATGTCAAACAAAGGTGCATTGATATTTGCCAGGGTGAATAATAATAATAATAGTGAACGAATGCGCCAAAAATTCTTAGCAGCCAGTTCGTTGCCTAAGTCTTTCGTTTATTATTGTGTTTACGTTTGCAGCTTGTTGTTGTTGTTGTTGCTTTTGCTGTTGTTGTTGTTTGTCTTTTCATGCCGTTTGGCGTTGGCGTCGCGCATAATTTGTCCGCAGCTTTGGCATGAGTTTCGTTTCCTACTCGCACCAGCCCCAGAGCCATGGCAAATTGCTTCCTTATTTGCATGTACATTGTACCTAACCTCAGCTATCGAATACAAAGCATTTGTTGTGTGTGTGTGTGTGTGTGTGTGTGTGTGTGTGTGTGCCCAGCCAAGCAACCAGCTCACACACATGTACCTACGAAATCGTACAAGTACAAGTACTTATGCTAAACTGATCTCGAAATCCCCAACACTGGCGCAATAGTCTACGAAAATGTATTGAAATATCATTGAGCTTTGGTCATAAAAAGTAGAATTTAAAATACATTCTAGCTGTAATTTGTGGCATAGATTAGAACTTTGCAAGAATGTTTATCTATATGCCACAAAAAAAAATAAAAATAAAAAATTTGTAGTTGTTGACTTTTTTTATTTTTATTCAATTGAACTCGACTTGAAACAAGACTCCTCTTGAAAGGACTAAATGGTTCCAGTGTGCATAGCTGTGTTGAGAAATGTCCGATGCTTCTATGTATCCAAGTATTTGGGCATCGCTGTGGGCGTTCAATTGGCCCCATACACAATTCGCTTGGCCGCCCTCTAATCTTATCGCCTTAAATTGATCTCGGCGGCGGGCGCTTAAGTGGCCGTCGTTGTCTCAGATGTGGTTGTTGTTGTTGTTGTTGCTTTTAGAATCGCCAAATTTGGGTGCGCCACAGCCAACAATGGACCATAGGCAACTACTCCAATTCTGCGAGTGTGTGTATCTTTGTGTGTGGGGGGCTTATACTCCAATGAACTGAGGCCCGAAATCTCGTCTGAAGCTGTTCGCCCTGCCGCTTATCGTACATCAATCAATCACACTCGACGACGCTGACAATCATTGGCCATTGGCCTATGGCATGGGCCAAAAACAAATGAGTATATCTCATATGGGATCGCTGGCTGGCACTCGACTCAATTATACGTTAATGAAAACATATTTTAATGGCAATTGTTGGTAATTTGTTTGCTGTTCGCTTGTCGTGTTTGATTAGTATTATTTTTTCATATCTACTCGTATGTTTGTATGTTTGTATGTGTGGAGTTCTATTGGCATATCCACTATTAGAATCGCATTTGCGGGGGCCACAGCCTTGAAATCATCGATTGTTGTTGCGTCGTCCGATTTCTAATTGAACCCACATAAGTATCTGCTGCTGCTGTGTCCGCGTCCCTGTCGAACCGGATAAATCCGTCTAAGATCTACAATTAGTACGTCATGTCCAAGTGATTGACTTGACTTTACCTGCCTCTCGCTCGCTCACTCATTGTTGAGCCCATTGATTCGGTTGACTTTTATTTCTATGAGCAAATTCCATGTTACTTCCATGTGTACTTGTACTCTTGTATATACATATGTTTACATGCCATTCAGTTGTATATTTTAAGCTCTAATTCCCTCTATGTTCCTCTCTCTCTCTCTCTCACTGCCTGACATTTCACTGGCTGTCGCTTGAAAGTCAAGGTCGTCATAATAGATCAATTGCTTAAGCCCAGTCAGGTGTCCATTCGGCATCTCGCATTCATCGATCATCGATCACTGATCAGCGATCGCAGATCGGGCCGCACAGTTGCTAGAAGCGCAATCGATGCCAAGCGGCATTTGTAACTGACATTTCGCTGACATTTGACAGCTCGTGACAATCATAGGACATTTATTGTAATGCATTTGCCAGTTGGCCACATTCCCCAATCGCAATCCGATTGCCGCTTTTCATGTACAACAGCAATTGTGCCGTTAAATAGCTGTCAAATGTCAAAACATATAGACAGATCGATAGAGAGAGAGAGAGAGAGAGAGAGAGAGAGAGATTGACAAATTCAATATTTGTTTGATTCGAATATTAACGGATTAACTTCCAATGGTCTAAGATTAACTTCTACTATTTCTCCAAGCTGTTAAGCTGATAAAATGTTCATCAAACAAATGTCGAATCTCTTTGGGGAAGGCACAACTGAATAATGGATTGAAACTGACGACCTCGCCAGAACTATACTCAGATTGTGAGACACCAATACCACAGCTCTTGATTGCTTTAATATGGAGTTAAGCAGGCATGAAATCATGCTCAATTCGTGGCCAAATCTTGTGTGCCGCACATGAATTCATAGCTACAGACGAGCTACAGTCAAGCTAAATTGGCGACTAGCTAAAATATAATTCTTGAGTAACAAATCACAGCAATGATTCGCAAACCTATCAAATTTCCCATGGTTGAAGACACAGCACAAACTGTTCAATTTGAGGCGTGGCACTCGCTGTTGTTGTCGTGCTGGCATTGAGTGTAGCGAATGAAATTTTCTCTAGCCATTGCAGATTACCATTTGTTGCTTACGCAAACCTTGAGCAAAACAGAAAAAAAAAAAATGTATATGAAAAAAATTAAATAATACTCTATCAATCTATCAATAAAAAAAAAAGGTACATAAATTCTGCGCAATAATAATTGCACACAGCATTTGTTGCCGCTGCGGGGCCACTACTCTGCAGCATCTTCTTTCGAGGAGCGGTTGTCCAATGGGGGCACACCAAGTATGGGACGAGTGGATGTGGGCGTGGAACTGGAAGTGGGAGTGGGAGTGGGAGTGGGAGCGGGGCATCTGCCTAATAACCCATTTTGCCTATTAAATGTTGCCGCTGAGGAATGCAGCTGCTGGCTGGGTTGACGTTGCCAAGATCTTACCAAATATTTTTTCCTGACATTTGCAGAAAAATAGAAAAAAAAACAAAAAAAACAAAAAACGACCAAAAAATAAATAAAAATAGTGTACGACAGGCCCGGACGCTGGCAGCAGCTGAATATATTGTTTCTGCATTTGCTGTTGCTGCTGCTGCTGCTGCTGCTGCTGCTGGTGTGGCAAGTGGTCGGTCTGCGTGTCCCACAGCAACAACAGCGCCAACTCCAACTTTAACTCCAACTCAGTTGCTGCAACGCTTCCCCTTCGGCTCCCCCTCGTTGCCGCTGTCGTCTTTGTCCCATTTAACATTTTGGCACGCCGCAGCGCATCGAAGTTGCTGCCATGTTGCCACATTGGCTGCGTTGAATTGATCGGTAACGAGTGATTCGGCTCCAGCGGGGGGAGGAGAGCTGTGGGACGGGTAGGTGTCTTGCGACAAATGTTTCTATTGTAAAAATTGCGCCCTTTCACGTTTGCCGCAAATGTCAGGCCGTGGCAGCTGCTCAAATTAATTGCCACATGCCTTAAGCCAGCAGCAAGCAGCAAGCGGCAAGCATTGCCAGCAAGTGCCCCACCCCCGCTTCTACCCCCCATTGCTTAGATCTAATGCTGACCCTGTCAACCTATTCACATTTCAGCAAGCAAGCGGCGAAGATGACTTTGTATGGGTGCATGCCACACAAAGCCGCATTAAATTATAGGCAGGCCATCCAAATTGCCATTCGGTGGCTCCCTCGCTCACTGGCTCACTCAGTCTGACTTAGTAGCTGGGTCGTCTTTTGGGAGCTGTGACTGCGACTGCGACTGCAACTGCGAGTGGAGCTGGGGTTGGGGCTGGGCCTGGGCCTGGGCCACATCAGCAGCAAAACCGCAAAAAACAGTTGCGGCAACTGGAAGCTTGCAGCTGGCAAGTCTCAGTTGTGTTCTATTGTTTTGTATGCCTTTTAGATTGGTTTTGGTTATTGTGGTAAGCAGCCTTATGCGCTTCATGCAACATTAGTCAATGACACTTGCTGTTGTTGTTGCGAGTGCTGCTGCTGCTGCTGCTGCTGCTGCCGCTGCTTGCAACATCATCTTGCGTCAAGCGCTGAAATGATTATATTTTGTGAATTTTTGCAATGCGACGTCAAATGATACAGCAGACCATCATTTCCGACAAAAAAAATAATACATTTTTTTACACACTTCAAGTTGTCGCCAGTGAGCATGAAATTCTGCTCACAATTCAGAGCTATTCATCTGACTTATTGATTTGATAATCATGTTCAGATTGCGAAAAGTAATTCACAAAACAATCGTTAACTTTGAGCCTGATTTTGATGATAATGGCCCGAAATGCTTAGCAAAACTCAAAATAATCAACAGCTGAAATTTAATAAGCAATTTTTAGCTTGTGATTTAACTTGTCATGATTATGTTCCCTGTCAGACAACTTGGAATCAGTTGAACACATCAACGAATAAGTTTAAGTCAAATTATAATAATAATAAAATAATTGAATTATTCTGAGTTTTCGGAGTTAACAACTCATCGATAATTGTGTAAATCAAACATGTCTTATTCCTATTGCACAGCAGCGAATAGTAAATGCAACTGCAATATTGTCATGTTGCAAGAGCAGTAACATCAGCAATAACTAATTAGCGGCAGCAACTGTTGCAGCCACATAATGCAAATGCAAATTAATAGCACATTAGCGAAACGAATTCAAATGACAGGAAGTCTCGCTGATGTTATCGAAGAAATTCAATAATTACAAATTGTGAAAAATTGCTAACCGGCAGACAGCATTGGCAACGACTGCAACTGCAACTGCGACAGCGGCAACATATGGGGGCAATTTACGCGCTTTTGGCCAACAGGAAATTTGTTTGGGGCATTGCATTGCTGTTGAATGCAGCAGTCGCTTTCCTTGCCACCTCACTCTACAGTTGTTGTTTGGGTTGACACATTTTGTCAATTGGCATGATTATGTTGTCGCTGCACTGTTGTTTGTGGCAAGCCGCTGCTGCCGCTGCTGCTGCTGCTGCTGCTGCTGCTGTTTGTTGCACTCATAACTAACGCAATTGAGTGGACGGTAAGTGAAATTTGCTTCGCTTTCCAGTAAAAGCGTGCGACTTTTCTTTTTTGGCCGACGCGTCGTGCGGCTTTTCGCTTTCCTCAGCAACATTGATTTCCTCTTTCATGGCCGGTTAACGTTGCAATCGGCTCTGCTCAGCTCCGCTCCATTCCTAGTTGCATTTGCAGTCACTAAAAAAATGTTTCCTGCTCCGCAGCAAATCGTGCTCTGATGTTGCAGCTTTGTTTTTGTTGTTGCTGTTGCTGCTGTTGTTGTTGCTGTTGTTGCTGTTGTTACTGTTGTTTCTCTCAGCTAGCTTATTTTTGGGCACTATGCAAAATTGTCAACATTTACGAGTATCTTTCAATTTGCATACCTCATGAGGCACATGCTCGTACTACGCCGCCACAACCTCATCCAGACAATTTCACTTTCGCTGCAGCTGAAAACTCTCACTGTGCCCCAAATCCTATACTTTAAATTGACAGCTTACGTGGATTGCCATGTTCATTTGCTCTACGACCAGTACCATAAACATATAAAGCCTATCGGCCAGACAAATAAATTGAGAGTCAACAACTATTTCTAGTTTAGAAACTGAAATTTCATAAATTCTGCACAATATCTTGATAAAGTTATAGTTCAATTCAAACTGTGTCTAATTGCTAGATAAGTTCGAGAAGAGAAAGCCAGAAACTGCCAGTTCGGAGTCAGCTCAGCTCAGCAGCTGAAGCAGGATGTGAGTCGACCCTGAATGAGCTGTCACCAGGCAAAGAGCTGCTGCCGCTGCTGCTGCTGCTGCTGCTCTCGTATGCTGGTCATGAAGTGGCAATTGATTGCATCAATTCATTGTCGGACTTGGCAAACATATTTTTTGCTTGCTTTGTTCACGGCAGGTCCTTTGCATGTCAAAAAGCGAAAAAAGCAAAAAAAAAAAGACAACTTTTATGCAAATAAATATTTGTAACAATATGCACATTGCAAGCAACAATATAAAAATGTGAACAAAAAATATGCAAGCTCACATTGTAATTTAGATCATGGTTGATAAGTTTTATGACACGAGCGCGCCCTATAAATTTATTTCGCCAACGCCGTTGATAGTCTCAAAAAAAAAAGAGAAGAAAAAAAATCGTGTCTTAAGTCTTTCGTTTGTGAAACCCATGAGAAACCGATGTGTGTGTGTGTGTGTGTAAGTGCTAGTGCCACTGTGTCGCATTGCTGTTGTCAGCTTGTTAAACAACTCGACTCTTGACGCTCGACGCGTCTTTCAGTCTGGATGGACTCAGCACTCTTGGAAACGGCAGCAATAAAACACGGCGCATCTTCAATAAATTGAATGCAGCTGCCGACAGATAAAGCTGTAGAAATTATACAACAAAATCAATTGCATTTTTTTTGTTTTTGTCTTTTGTTGTTGTTATTGTTGTTGTTGTTGTTGTTTGTTGTTGTTCAATCTCTTTGAGGCTTTCGCTGTGTGCCGACACATGCCGAACAGCGGCAGCGGCAGCGACAGCGATGGACCGCGCAACTATCTTATATAATAATTGACATGAGTAATCATCATAATCAACAACATCATCGCCGTCATCGTCATTATCGCCTTCAGTAATTGCAAACAATAAACATTACGCTAAGCAATCTTGTTTGCATAATTTCAACTGAAGATATTTTGTTGTTGTTGTTGAATATTTCTCCTTAGGCTGGCTGCAGTTGCTCAGAACAAGGCAGCCAAACTGTGTGAGTAATCAAAAGCGATTACACATCCAAATATTTATAATGTTTAGTATTTTAAGCATATAATAATACGGGTAGAAAATGTGTCAAGAATTCTTTTCAAAATATTTTTGCAGTTTTTTTTTTCTTTAATTTGTTACTAAAGTATTGTCTGCTCAAGCATTCCTCTCTCTAGTATTGTATAAACAAAATGACAGCGTAAAGGACTGAATAATTATAGAGTGTAAGCAGAATTCGACTCAATACACACACACACACACACACACACACACACACACACACACACAGTCTGGTCTGCTGTCATTTGTAGCATGCTCAATCAAGGCAAGAGCCGCCTGCTGTCAGCGCGCTTGTTGAAGATGCTGCGGCAGTGAGGGTATTCCTTGTGCTGCTCATAGACAGACAGCTGTTGGTCCGGTCGCTGCCATTAGGGAGGTTGCCTTTCCGCTGTCCGTGGGCCGTTTTGTTAACTGCATTTCATAGGTTATTCTGCTCAAGTTACTGCACAAAATGATGGGACATGTGGCACTTGAAGTGGAGTCACAGCCGCAGCTTGTATTTGGCAAGCGGTTGCATAATTAACAAGACAAAGAAAAAAAAAACAAAAAAAAATTCCAAATTCAAGACAAGAGACGCAAGCCACATACTTTTGGCATGCCACGCGCCAACTGGGTGATTGAGTGACTGACTCACTGACAGTTTATCAATACTAGCTCTGATTACGAATGCTTGCCACTGCTGCAACTTGTCGATTGCCAAGACTGCGAGTGAGAGTGAACATCTGTTGCATCTGCAATTGACAGCAGACAGTGATGGCAACAATTCACAATTCCAATTGCAACTAAAGCAAACAGCAACTGCGGCAACAACAACAAGCACAAATGGCGGCCATTGCCTTTGTAAAAATAACAATAAGAATGTGTTGCAATTCAAAATAATTGTTTATGCCTGGCATTAAAATCATTTCAAAGCGACAAACTCAAACAGCAGCAGCAGCAGCAGCAGCAGCAGCAACAGCAACTGCAACAACAGCAGCAACATTTGTATTTGATATTTGCTCGCTGCTGTTGTTTAAAATTTCAAGTTTCCAGCATAACATTGACAGTTGCCAAAGAGGAAACAAGCACAAGTTAAACGAGAACAGCAGCAGCAGCAGCAACAGCAACATCAGCATCAGCAGCAACATCAGCAACAACAACAGCAGCAGCAGCAGCAACAGCAACAGCAGCAGCAACAAACAGCGAACGGTAGCCCAACAACAGCTTTGTATACCCTACAAATAATTAATGTTTTTAGCCAAGATATTAACAGATATTGTAATACTTATATTAATTTTTCCACTTAGCAACATTTTCAATAAAAACACAAAATTGTTAGAAATTATTCAAGGGAATAAAACATTTATTTTTATTGCCAAAGACCAAGAATTAAATTCAAAATTCAAAATTAAATATATTTGCAAAAATCGAAGGCATCGATGAATATACATATATTGCACATGAATCCCGATTTATTGCTATATTTATAGATTATTAATTCATTTTGTTCACTCTGCTGTCAGTACTGGTATTAGTTAGAGTATATCTCAAATCGTCGTGTTTTGTGCAATATTATTCTGCATTTATTATTGGGTAATAATGTCACAGCAATCATTTGTTCATTTGTTCAAATGCACAGCATTAATCTCGATTTGTTGAGCCCACGACGACAATGATGGGGATGACGATTGTGGATTGACGATGATGACTTCGACTTGGTCTCAGACACAGACGAAGTCGTCTCCGTCTGCGTCTTAAGCTCCGACTACGACTTCTCGGGATGATGAGCATGCTGACAATCTGGCGCTGGGTTTCGCTGTAACTGTTCGTTGAAAGTGACTGTTCACAATTTATTTGCATTAGTTGGCAACAAACTGTTGGGGACGTTAACTATGTTTGCAGGGCTGCCATCACGATGTCTTGCGACTGTGAAAGGCTCAAAAACGAATGTTTAACACTGCACAAAAAAACAAAACCAAAAACAAAAAAAAATTAAATAATAATAAAACCTTAACAAAAAAAAAAAACACAACTTTGAGGCGCCTAAACAAACAGAAGCCGCTGCCAGCAAAGTCGCCTTGAGCTTCGCTCGCTGAGCCATTTCAATATTTAACTTCAACTAGTTGCGCCTCTCGCATTTACATTTCAGATTTTAGATTTCAGATTTCAGATTTGAGATTTGAGATTTCAGATTTGAGATTTCAGATTGTTGGTCGCAGTGTGTCTAATGCTTCTAAGAAGATGAATCATAGCCACGGCAATGCGATCGGTGAGGTCTTCCAGCTGTATTTTACGATCTACAATGGGCACTTTTTCTGATTTGTGAGCCATCAATTTATGATCATTATTTTAATAATGATTATTATCTGTGCGATCAGTTGGGCTTATTGTGACTAGGCACGGTCTCCCAGCTGAAAGAATCGAAGCCTGTCTGTTGGCGGACATTCCTCTAGAATGTTTCTTGCAATCTATTCCCAATCTATCTGCGCCTCGCATGCTCAACATATTCACTTATACAAATATTAACAAATATTAAAGTTAAAGTTAAAAGTCGAGGAACCAGCCATAGTTAAGCAAGTGATGTAAGGCTAAAAAGCACTAAACACAGAAATAATTAGACAAACTGAAAGCGGGTCTCCACAGATATTCAAATGCAATTGGCTGTCAACACGTATGTGTGTGCAACTGGATGTTGGTGTGTGTCAAGTAAACCAGTGAGTGTGTGTGTGTGTGTGTGTGTGTGTCCAGGTAGATATCCACCCACAGATTCTGTCGCTCATGATGTCGGGCCTGTCACCTTAATGAGCGTTTAAATGCCAAATCAATGCCAGCTAAGCCGGCTAAAAGGGGCCCTTGGCCGCACCGGGGACCCTGACTCAAATGCTGCTGGGGTCGACAGTTTTTAGTTTCTGATTCAGTTTTTGTTGCTGCTTTTTTATTTTCGTGTAGGCTAGAAAATCTGCACTTTTGGCGGGTTTCTTTCTTTGACTTTTTTTTTTTATTTCTTGTGTGTGTGTGTGTGTGCCGCTTGCATGTATCTTCGCTGGGTTACTGGATTTGCTGCTTGTGGCTGGTATAACTGGCAACTGTTTTGTTTGGCCGATCTTGGTTCTTTCGTGTCAAGTGGCCATAGTTGCTAGCCATAATTTTGTTTTCATTAACAATAAATTTCAATTAAGCGCACGATTTGGATATTAATAAAGTTTTCAGCGGCACGAAAGGCAAATAACCAAAAGCAAAAGCCATTGCTGTGAAAAACAACTTGTGTGTGTGTGTGTGTGTGTGCGTGTGTAACTGTGTGTGTGTGTGTGTGTGTGTGAAGTATGCAAACCTTTTTTGGTGTTTACTGAAAATGATTTTCAGTTGCTGTATTTGTTGTTATTGCAACTGTACCTTACTACATTGTCTCGCCTGAGTGTGTGTGAGTGTGTGTGTGTGTGTGTGATTGAATTTCAGTTGTTGTGCTTGGCCAAAAGTCTTGCTGTTGAAGTTTATTAGCCAACAGCGCGAATTTCCATGCAGCTGACTGCCGAGTGGGTGTTCGTGTTGCGCGTTCTGTTGAGTTGTTGCCGCACACAAAAAAAAACGCAATGCCACAAAGAATTTGCTATTTTTGGCTAAGCGAGGCGCGTTGACAAATGCTTGCCGCAAGACAACATACAAAACGATTTTCAAGTGCTGCCCGAACAAAAAAAAAAACAGAATCAACACAACAGCCATTTCCAGAGGAGTGCCGTACAAATTGTGGTGGCACGTCTTGCAGCAAGGGGGATTGCAGCGGGGTATTCAGCTCAGTGAATGCAAGTCCACTGCGAAAATGAAGTGCAACTCGATTTCAAGGAAATTAGTTCATCAGCCCAGGTTCTAAAGTGAAGTTTTGAGACTGCCATCGATTTGTGCACGAGTCAATAATTTAGCATTGATTCTTGCCACAATTTTTGTGTTAAATACCAAATCAACAAAGTATTTAAACTGTAAATGATACAACACAAAAACTGCCAACGAGATCGCTTCAAATGAGCTGCAACAAATTGCCACAAAACGAGTCCCCGAAAAAAACAAAAAAACATTAAAAAAAAAACCGGCAATCAGTAAGCGATTAAAATAACAAGCGCAGACAAGCAGAATGACAGCCAGCTGAATTGAAGCTGAGTTCGACTGAAACGGAAGTGTTTTTATGATTAATTAAGAATGATGAAAAACCCATTGAGAAGTCGGCCATAAGCAGATTGGCCGTTTGTCAAATGCACACACATTCCATTAATAACCTGGCTAGTTAGTATAAGTTAGTTGCAAGTTACAATTACACGGCAATTGTTGCCAGTCTCCTCACTTAATGGCAACTGTACACGTGTCGTATGAGTAATATCTATGCGAAAGCCAAGTATTCGCAGCTTTGACCTTTGCGCAGTTGGTTTTTGGGTTCGGTTTCATTGACTTGAAACGAGTTTCATGATTTCCCACGACAACGAGTAAATTGAATTTAGTTGCAACGCAAGCAGAGCAATACTTTTAATTAGCTTTAAACTGACAGTTGGTTAATTAAAATCACAGGGCAGCAAAGCCGCACGGCTGCCTGGGCACACCCAAATTAAGTCTCTAATACCAATAGCTAGTTGCACTTACACGCTACGCACTCGAACACGCTACGCTTCCCCCTTGCCCAGCTGTGCCTCAGTCTTGGCCTGGGTCTGGGTCTGGGTCTGGGTCTGTCACTCGTTTCGGTGCGCGAAGTAGGCTTTGAAATAGCTTTGAAATTAAGGTGAGGCCGTAAATTAAGTGGCAGCCTCCAAATGTCACAACATATGCCAAAGGCGGACACCGAGTCGGGAAATCTCCGACTGTCGATATAGATAACGAAACAAAAACAAAACTTGCAAATAAAGGCCCACATGTAATAAGAACCGCTAGCGGGCAATGACCATGACTGAGACAGCAGTAAAAGCAGTAGCAGCAGCAGCAGCAGCAGCAGCAGCAGCAGCAGCAGCAGCAGCAGCAGCAGCAGCAGTTGCCGTTACAGTTACAGTTGCAGTTGCATTTGGACAGGCTGTAGTAAACCGTTAAGCTGAGCAACTGCCCAGTCTCGCGCTGGCCAACAGTGGTACCAGAACAATCAATTTATGGGCAAATGGGCATGGCCACATCGACTCAACTATTGTTGCTGATTAGAAATATAAATAAATTATTAAATCCAAAATGGGAACTTTTAAGTCTTCTATAAAAAATGCTTTTAATTATACATATTTATTGGTTACAGGGTATTGAAATGGTCGATCAGTTTTTTTGATTTATAGTATTCAAGAATTATTAGTAAATTAAGTATTTAATATTGGCCAGCCTCCAAATAATTATGAAAAAATCAGCATTCACTGACATCGACATCGGCCCACTGTGCCAAACAGGTGCCTGACTGTCTTGCGGTAGGTGTGGAATTGGATCCGCACCCCTGGCGTATAATTAAATCATTTGCCATAAAGTTTCACTCAGCCAAGTTTTGTGGGGCTGTGCCCGATTGGCTGGTTCTTTAATGAAGACAGACAAATTACATTTTTCATTATAAGGCCAATTAAGCAACTGAGTTAATAGTTTCTTTAACCGTCCACACGCCCATATCTTACCGCAATGGACCCACACATAAGCAATCAAACCATTAGCTATACCCACTCAAATTGTAGAGTGTGTGCAACATATCAAGTGCAGCGCCTGTTGCCTGGAATGTTGTGGATGCAGATCGAGCAGCTGGCAGCTGGAATATTAGCTTTGAGTTCTTATGGCTGGGCTCAGCAGTCCTGGCTCTATGTGGGTATATATGCTATATGCTAATGACCTGACTTCGATCTGGTTGCGATATCATTTTCGACAGTCATGAAATATTGCTGAGGATGTTTTTTTTTTTAATCTTTATTATTTATATTACAATTAAGAGCTGGGTTTTCTTTTTATGTACATACAATACAAATACAAGTATAATTATGTTTAATTAAACAAAAAATAATTAAGTAATCGATACGCATCATAAAATACGGTTAAACACATAAAAATACAAATACAAATAAGCTACGTGCTACAATTACAGTTAACAATTGTGCAACACGAAGTGTGAGGCAAGTAAACAGATACGCAAAAAAAAAAAAAACAAATTACAATAATAATAGTTACAATAATAATTATAATAATAATAATTAGTTACACACAACTAACGGAACTATTGCAATCCATAGACGGGGCAGAGGGGGGGGCAAGTGTGCAAATGAACTGAGGCCGCCGAAGACAATCTGAAGTTGGTATTTTGCTTTGCTCAAAATAAATAAAATATACTCGTAAAAACATAACTAACAAGTGGAAAATATGCAAAGTTTCTCAGATGAAAATTACAAATTAGATGCGCTCCCAAACAGCTGGAAAATGTTTGTTCTCGGCGGCAGCTTAGCTGAGGGCCAGCAGCGGCTCCAGCTCCAGCTCCTTGCCAATTGCCTTTTTCTTGTATTTCTTTTGCAGCTTTGTCTTGGATAGCTTTGATTTGGATTTGCTGGGCTGTTGCTTCTTGAGCGCCGCCTCCTCGAGCGCCTTCTCGCGATCCAGCAGCTCCAGCTGCTCGAAAATGTTCTTCGGATGCGGATGGGAGCTCGGCTTGGTCGCATTCTTCGCCGCATACACAACCACAAACTGTGAGAAGGCCGAATCTGCTGGCGTATTTATGTCCGCAAAATCACGGAAATTGGCGAACTGCTCCTCCGGATATGTGTACTTCTGTATGAACGCCTCACTGGGGCGACCGTGACCATTGTTGGCATCGCCATAGATGTAGTCGCTGTTGTCCTCCGGATGGTAGGGCATCTCCTCCTCCGGATAAAAAGTGCCACCGCGTAGCACACCAAAGTCACCGCTGCCCAGAATGGCTGTATCAAAGCCACGCTGCTGATGCTGTTGCTGTTGCGGCTGCTGCTGATGCGCCGGCGTCAGCAGGGGCAGCTGCAGTGGTGAACTATCGCCAACGGGGCCAGCGGGTCCAGCGAAATAGGGGCGCGAATGGCCCAATGGTGGCGCCTCATGATAGAACGGCGGATAGAAATTCTGCGCCGCCTGACTGTGCGAATCGGCACCGGGTCCGGCTGTGACATCTGAGCGCGAAATCAGCTGCGTGTTCGGATTGGCAATGGGACGGAACTGTTCCTGCTGCAATGGCAACACAGCCTGAAAGTGGCGGCTCTGTATGGGCGTGGCAATGGGAACAGCTGCCCGCTGATTCTGCTGCAGTTGCGTTGTGGGCGGCATATGGTAGTGCTGCTGCTCATGGGAACGGAGCACTGTAATGGGCGTAAAGTCATTCGGTTCCATCAGCATGTCGCTGTCCTCCTCTGGAAACTCAGCTGCAAAAGAGAGAGGGAGAGTGAGATAGCGATAAGAAATGAGTAAGACATAAAAATTAGGAACATTGCACACAAATATAACTGACTAGTTAATACTCGCAGATGAGATTAGAGTGACTGGGAAATGATGTGCCTATCTTTGAATCGGGTAACCATCGATCTTCAGCCTATATATATATATACTCAGATTTGCATATTACACAACATTAAACTCTTTTTTCATCGGGATCAGAGAATAATAAAAAATTGCAATGCATTTTCCGGCAGGCGGATAACATCGTCTTGACTGCTCTTCGATGGGCCACTTGAGCCACCACCACTCGAAGATTGACTTCGGTATCGAGTGGCTCGTCGGCTCAACAGGCAGCGACGAGCGCTTCTTTGTTTGCACCGTCATGGTTGAGTGGCGAAATGTGTGGGTTAATGGCGATGATGGGGCAGCTGTGGCCAAATGGCACAGCCAAATGTGTCGAGAAGGAAGCGAAAGTTGCAACTTTTTTTTTACGGATGATGCTCTCAACATTTTCTGACACTCAAGTGCCTCACTAGATCCAGGAAATCCCAAGTGGAAGCCACAGCTGAAACCAACTTTTTGAGTCTAGAGCTGTCCGTAGAAACGTAATCGATCGAAGATCAACTTAATATTAACTTGGTTAATAACTATGGATAACTTAGTCAACACAGAGAGAAAGTTGTGAGACTGTCGTTAAAAATACTTAAAATAGAGTATCTATTGGTCGTTCATTAGTGTTGCCACCTGCGAGACATTGCATGCAGCACATCAAATGCACAATTCCAAAAGCATTTCGTTTACACTTTGAACTGCAAACATTTTGTCATATCAGCTGCCACATCGTTGCATTGAATTCTTGTGCCGCACCACTCGTGCCGCCACTCGCTGTTTGGCTCGATTACATGCTGCTTCTGGTGGCCACACTCAAATTTGTAGCTATTGTTGTTGTTGTTGTTGTTGTTGTTGCTGCTTTGTTTTTCTTTTCTTGTTTGCTTTTATTGGCTGTCGTTGAGCAGCAAAAGTCGATAATAATGTAAGCAGCTGGCAGCTGGCATACATTTTGTTCTAGCCATGTTGCCTGTCAGATAGCCGGGCAACCGACCAATCGGGCCACCGATCAACTGACCCTCCCACTGCCCACAGCAGCAGCCACCCCCCCACACCCCCGCCCCCTGGGCCTTTCAACTGCCACATCGCAAGCACGAGTCACCTTTCATATGGGTAGTTGTTGTTGTTGTTGTTGTTGTTGTAGGTGTTTTGTTTTGTTTTGTTTTTGTTTTTGCTTTTTTATTGTTGCTGTTGGCTGCTTGTCTGCGGTTTTATTTCAACATGTACTCAAATTTTCACTGCATGCAATGCTAACGGTATTTTTCTTTATTTTTTTTCTACATTATTTTTACCTTCTTTTTCATTTTGTTGCTGAACATTGCATATTGACAACCGTTGGTTGTCTGTTTACCCTGCATCCACAGCAAATGGGTATGAAGTGTATGCAAACAAGCAGACAAGTGCATCCAAAACTACATATACATAATGTATATGTACATACATACATACATACATACATGTACATATTTCTGTAAGGAACCATCAGCCTTGTCGACTTGCGCATAACATTCAAAATATGGACGAATTTCGTTTGTCTTTGAAATTGCACTCAAGTCAGAGGATTGGGCAGTCGGTTATGTCCGACTGCAATGTTCTCACTTGTTTTTCTTCTTTTTTTTTTTTTGGCTAGCAAAACGGAACATAATGAGTTGGTTAAGTGTAATTGGCCATTGCCCGGGTACGTTTCGGGCTTGGGTCTTGATTTTGGCTGTGGCTCTGGTTGCGAAGTTTTGCATTACTTGTGTGGGGGCTGCCCGGCCGCTTGATGATTTTCGATAGCGATGCCAGAAAATGGGTCAAACACATTTCGGTTTTTGGCAGCGATATGTCGTGTATTAAGTATAAATTACTTTATTATTTATTTGACCAGATCGCTGGCATTTCACTGGCTCACTGGCTCGTTTTGCACTGCACGTTTTTCAGTTTTTGCTATCGACGGCTCGTCTAATTTGCGAAATTGCTAGCATGACTGCTGGCCAAAAAGACAAAAAGTAGCTACAACAATAGCAACTCGGTAAGCTGGGCACATTATCGCTGGAATCGGCAAACATAAGTAACACCAACACCCCGTTTCGAGGGAGAGCTGATCAGCCAACGGCCAAGCTCTTGATTTTCCTGTGGCCAGTTTTGAAAATTCCCAAACTGAGCCAAGTAGTTTAGGGCTTTAATGTAAACTTTAAGCCCTATGTTTGTAATGCTATTAACTTTAATCAAATACAAGTTTGAGTTTTTTCTACAAATGTACACATTTATTTTATATACTTTTTTTTTTAATTAGGTTGTTAACTTTACTATTAACATTAAGTTTTTTATTTTTGTTTTTAGTGTTATGCTGTTATTAATTCCAATCTTATCTTTAATTCTTTAGCCAAAATTTGAATGTAATTTATTTACTTATTTATTTAGAAACTGCGTCTAAAGTTTTCCCATGTTGCATATTATAGTTCATTCTTAATGCTGATATGCATATTGATTATGTACGCATATAATTATGTATATGAGCGCATACAGCTATGACTAATTATCGAAATTTAACACCATTGTTCAATATTCACAATTAATGATAGAAACCGCTGTGAAAAGACAACATCGAATGCAAAACAAAAGATAATAATTTAAGATTTTATTTGCCACATTTGCCAAAAAAAAAGTCATGCTGCTGCTTGTGGCGTTTGAAAGTGGCGAACAACATGAATATGTAAGTAAATCCAAAGACGAACCCGAATCCAAATCTGAACTCGACGCCGACATCCAGTTGGCATGCAGGTGAAAACAACTGCGCAGGCAGACGAACACAAATCGCGTAACACTTTCATCAAGTGAGTGTGTGCTCATCAATCATTCATTCATTGAGTCAAAACAACAACAGCAACAACAACAACAACAACAACAACAACAGCAGCAGCAGCAATAATCAAATAAAAACAAAAAACGAAAGCACAACTCGACAACTTCAGAAAGTCACGAAACTGCGAACAAAAACAAATCGAACGGCATTTGCCGGATTGGTGGAGCAGATGCCCTAAAGCAGTGCAGCCCAGACACACATCGATGACTGTGACATGTGTGTGTGTGTGTGTGTTGAGCAATGAAAAGCTCTCCAAGCTTGTAAGTGTGCGTATTAAGTATGAAAGCTGGACAAAAGCTTGCACAACATGCGCATAGCCTGGCCCAAGAGACACAAAATATTTAAATAGTTTTTCTATTTATTTGGCAATATTTTGCAATTAATATTAAGGATAACACTCTACATAAAGGATATCCCTCTAAGGAAATACATTTTTAGACACAGTGAATTAAGTCGAATATACTCTTCTGGCTATGGTTTCACAGAGTATACAAATATCAAAGCTGCAAATGTAATTAATAACCGTAACGTAAGTGATAAATACGTTAGTGTTGTGATTATTACGGCTGCAATTGTTGCTGTTGTTTGTCCGAATTATGAAAGTGTTAAACAATCGGACAGAAAGAAGAAATGAGAAGCCAAGCGAAGCAAAGATATTTCGTAATGATTACCGCGCACGGTGGCAGACACTGTGGAAAAAGCAGGCAGGGCGAAAGAAAGACTGCAGAGAGACAGACTACAGGCTAGAGTGAGGCAAGATAAATAATTAAAGCTGGCAAATACACTCATATTTACAAACGCATACATACATACATACATACATATATGCATGTTTGTATGTTGTTGCAAGAGCCATAAACGCCACTCGTAACATGATGACCCTGATGAAAATGACGATACTTGCGGTATAATGGGGCGTATGCGTTAAATTGCCCACAACAAATGGGAAGAGTGTGCGTCCCTCTCTCTCTCTCTCAGTCACTCTCTCCCCCTCCCTACCTGTCTCTCTCTGTGTGTGTGTTCAGACACCATGACATGTACATGCAAATGTATGTGTAGTTGAATGAGAAATACAAAATTGAATAGAAAAAATTGCCCATTGCGTTTGCTGTCGGTGATTTCACATTGTGTTTGAACATGACACTTCTTCAATTCAAAATCACAATTCGCTGATTATCTGGCTTTGTTCGGCTTTTGTGGCAAGTTGTGCGGCTTGCGGTCGAGCGGTGTGCAACGCCGGCTGCGTGGGCGTCGGCCGTGTAATTAACACATTGTTCGCTCTGCGTGTTGCAACATGTCGCATTAGTAATGCGAGCGCGTCTAAGTGGGCGTTAAATGGGCGTTCATTATGCTGATTGCGTTGGGTGACGTCACTTAAAATTTATGATACTCAATTTAGTCTAATCGCTACATACATAACTGTATGTGCAAGTACATCTGTACTACATGAATCACTATAGAAATTGTTGCTGTTAGCAAAGAATTATGTTAATTTACATTTAATGCAATGTTAAGTCCCTCTGTAATGCGTACCAATTATGTTAAGCAACAGAACTGTGTTAAGCAACAGAATGAAGTTAGTCCCGAAAAAACTTTGCTTGAGTATTATCTTAACTTATCTTAACTTCGCTCCAACACAAACCAAATTATGTTTATCAAATCCACGAATATAAAAACATTAAAAATTACAAATTTGTTCAATTTGCGAAATAGTTAAAGTATTTGAAATTGAATAAATCCAGCTACAGCTGTGCTCTCCAATCATCAATTTGAACGGCTTGAGTACAATTTAGAAGCTGTTTTTAATGTGACAGTAAAATAAATGGCTGCAATGGCAAATCAACTAGTTAGGCTAGCAAACAAGCATGAAATTGCGGCGGCCCACACGTTTAGATTTGATAAACAGACGCGATAATTCGCAGCACGACTTGATTATGATGCATGCCACTTGTGGCTGGCTGCCGCATTGGCGACACAAGCGCCACACAACGGCCACAGGCGACGCCCAAAGCAGCTGAATCTCATCTGTAGCAGCTCGCTGCAATTTTCCGGCACTTTACTGGCACTTACAGCAAAGCTTGCGTGTTCGCCTCTGTGTGTGGCTCATAATTCCGAGATAAAAACATAATTTATAACCAAAAAAAAAAAAAAAACAAAAAAAAACAATCGCCGCTTTCGCTGGCCCATAATTAATATTAACAACAAGTGCCAGCCAAATTATTTGATGGCAATTGAAAGTTGAAAATATGAGCTCAATTAAGGGATTTTTTTTTTAAACATACATATCGTACATATGTGCACATCTTTCAATTTACATATGTATATATATGTATATGTATATAACAGAGCCAACATCTGTGGAAAGCATGTTGCAAGCTGTATTTACTTATTTAATTAACTCAAGTGCTTAACGGAGATAAAGGCAGACTGTCTATCGATATCTAATGCTTAAATTGCAAAAAGAAAATTAATAAAATAAATAATAATAATAATTAAAATTTTGAATTGGGTATTTAAAGTATTTAAAACAATCAAATATTGCAGTTATATCATATTGTTTGAGCTATCTAAAGATTCGAAATGGCTTACTGCTTACTGATCCAATAAGCCCAACAAGTCAGTCAAAGTTATGGCTTGTTACAGGGTATCTGAAAGCCTTGACTTGCGCGTTGCCAATGCGAATTGCGGGCGTGTGGCGATAGTTGGCGATAGTTGACTAGCAAATGCAACCTGATTGACTCTGGGGGCAAGGGGCACCGCACGGCAGCGATGCTTGCAGTTATTTATGAGCTAGAAATAAGCGTTCACATTTTCATTTGTATGCACAAACGCATATACTCGTATGTATGTCCATAAATAAATGTGTTTATAAACATTTGCAATTAGCGGCTTTTTATGTTACATTTTAATGGTGGTTTTGTCTCTTTTCTTTTTTCATTTTAGCATTTTGTGTGTTGTCATGTTTTCCGCATTGAGGCGCCCAACCTTGAAGCTGGCACTGCAACTAACTGACAACCAACCAACCAACCAACCAACCAACCAACTAACCAACAACACGACAATAATTTAGCTTCATTTGCAATTCGCTTGTGTGTATACAAAATGAAGAATTTAAAAAAAAAAAAGAATAAAAAAATTGAAAACTCAAGAATCTTGATGATGATGAATCAGCTGGTTAGTTGGCCACGCGGATAGTTGCACAGTCGGACGGGCAGCCAGCCGGCCGGCGATGCATGCGGTCAATGTCAAAGTGTGCATTAAGTGTGAGCACGAATCTCATTTCAAGATAAACAACTTGCCAGCCAGCCACACGCTGCACATTACTAGTAATTGTCAATATTAATAATTGCTGAAAAGTTCCTTTGCATCCAAACAGACGAGGTGCACACTGAGCCAAACGCCATTCAAAATCGATAATGTTTTTTGCTCAACCCACTAAAAACTAGCCAACAATTATACTGCATTTGCATTTGATTTTTTTTTATGTATATATACTTATGTTTTTTTTTTTATGTATATATACTTATGTTTTTTTTTTATGTATATATACTTATGTTTTTTTTTTTATGTACCATTTATATTTAATACATATTTTAATTGAATATTTTAATTTTAGTACGTACACACTATTAACCCAAATTATATATATGCTGGCTTGCTTTGACCTCAGGCATTATGTATTTCTCATTGCCCCGCAGTCAGAGGCATATTAATTAGTGGTAATAATTCTTGCAACGTCGCTTATCGTAAGACTCTTCTTCCATCATTTGCTCGACTTAATGCATATCATGCGAACCTAGAGAATATAATGTTCTTTTTGGCATTATTGTCAGGGTTGTTTGGGCACTCAACCAGCTGAGTGCCAAATTAGTTTCAGGCAAGGTTACAAGTCCAGTTAGATTCATCTAAGAAAAGAAGAAGAAACTCAAATAATAACCTTACTTAAATGAAAATAAATTGAGATTTGGTGTTTATTCGCTGGAATATCATTGGGAATAAATCAGTTGTCGAGTCTCAGTGAAATAAGTATCTCTGCACCACTGTGAGCAGCGGTTCGTGGTTGTTAGCTGAGTGTTATGCGGCGTATGAGCGATGCTATAAATTACCTCTGATTCGTTTGGTGTGATTTAGCCAATAAGCTGCATATGGATGACTGTGCAGCAGCAGCAGCAGCAGCAGCAGCGGCAGCTGAGTATTCAACACAACAACTGCAACAACTGCAACACAAGTGGGGGTCATTATGTTAGATTTGATTTTCTATGCCATGGTCTGGGACGCTAGCAGCTGGGCCAAAGCAAATGACAATAATGAACAGAAAAACAAACCCCACACACTAACACACACACATGCAAAGCAACAATGCAACAAGCAAACAAGTAGGCAAAGTTGCAACGTAGTTGCAACTTGAATTTAAGTATCTTATTAGTTGTGAGTCACACAATTAAAATTGAAATTTTTGTTTGTGTGTTGCTGGAAATCGTTTGATTGAAGCATGCAACACAACAAAAGATCACATGGCACGCCATAGGCTCAGCTCATGGCTGAACTGAAAACTCATCATCCCTCACTGGGAGTGCTCCTCTGCCGTGTCTGCTGAGACACCTAGCCGCAGCCCGCTGCGGGCCTGCACTTCCAATTCTTCCGCATTGTCAAGCCAGGCTTCAATTATAATGTGGGAGCTGTCTCAACGAACAACTTCTGTGCACAAATGGAAGAAACAACAAAGTGTGCAATTAGTGTCTTAGGGGTGCAGCAACAGCAATGGCGTGTCTAAGAATAGGTTTGGTTGGCATTGAGATTTGAGTTGAAATATAAACGTGAATTACGAGAAACAATGCTGGTAATATATAATACATTAAATTTGATGATGCGAGCTGAGAATTGAGCTGCAATCTTTGCTACATGCTACATGCTACATGCATACATCAAAATGCCAATAATAATAATATCTATGTAAATAATAAATGTTAGGCATGCGTCTGCGCCCAACCCAAGAGATAAATATTGCCAGCAGTCGAAACATTTTAGACTTGAACTTTAAAGTTCAAAGCGACAAAATGGCATTTAACTTGACCAACAAGCCGGCGCAGAAAGATGATGCTGCGAAAATGTCAAGCAACGAGTTAAACAAAAGACTTAAGACACGAACTTTAAACAAGGACAGCCACAGAATTAATACGTACTTGCAGCTCAAACTAAACATTCGTACTTGCAACTCAAGCTAAACATTTGTACTTGCAACTCAAGCTAAACATTTGTACTTGCAGCTCAAGCCAAACATTTATTTGATGTCATTTTGTGTGTGTCGTTGACATTCACTCGGAATGCTGGCAACAGTCCGAGGGGAGAGGGGGTGGGTGTTGGCAATCATTGCCTAATTTGTCGCCAGCAGGTGACGGACGATGTCTCATATTGTAAATGATATATGATGCTAGAATATAATCAAATATAAACACAATTGATCAACCCCAATAGAACTGATATACAAACAGACACACAGCTAAATACGAGGTGTGTTCAAAAAGTATCGCATAAGTGAGAGACATGAGTACCAACATAACGCTACAAAAAAAATCGAAATTCGAATATACGTAACCCGCGAAAATTCAAAATTCGCGATACTTTTTGAACACACCTCGTAGATAGACAGAATAACATTTGATAGATGATTAGACAAATAGAGGAATAGATAGATAGATGGATAGATGGATAGATAGATGGATAGATGGATAGAGGAGTCGATAGTTGGATTGTGTGATTGTTGGCTCCATCTCGGTGCTTAATTTAATAATTGCGCTCAATGACAGGCCTAATCTAGAACGTCTCCTTTTTATGGCCGTACAAGTTCAGAGATATTTCTGCTTCAGCTCAAGCTGACCTTTGCTGGAGCTGCTTGGCTACGTTTTTGCTCCAACTCCGACTCCAACTCCAACTCTAACTCGATTATTTTTATGTAAGTATGATTGAAGAAGCGGCCAGTTCATTTTTTTCTTCTGTTTTTTAGTGTGTTTGTTTTGTGCATTTTGCAGCGTTTCAAATGTTGTTTTGCTGGTGATAAATGAGTTTGCTCCGATTTCAGAAACATGCGATCGCCTCAGCTATAGCATTGGAGTTAATTTCTAAAACTGTTTGCCACACATGCGCAATGGCAATTAGCCATCTTAGCCATGAGTCGGCGCGCTCCAAGTGTCTCGTCTCAGCTTCAGTCTCAGTCTC
This sequence comes from Drosophila nr. fundita, assembly GCA_035044245.1. Taxonomy (NCBI): domain Eukaryota; kingdom Metazoa; phylum Arthropoda; class Insecta; order Diptera; family Drosophilidae; genus Drosophila; species Drosophila nr. fundita. Next base: position 185,871 of record JAWNMG010001159.1, on the reverse strand, counting down.
AATTTCAGTTTCAATTTCAATTTCAGTTTCAGTTTCGGTTTCGGTTTCGGTTTTCGTTCCGTGCCTGGCATTCCGATGCTGGGTAAGCAACATTATTAGCCGCTTATGCATTAACTATTCGATTTTATGCACACCTTGTACATGCCCGGACCGAGCAGCCCAGACAGCGCCCATAAATCTTAACGCCTCGCCTGGCTCAATTAAATATGTGCACACACACACACACACACACACACATATATACATATGTACATATATGTATATATTAGTGAGTACGTACAAAAAGCATTGAAGCAGGAAGGCGGCCACAATGCAAAGCCGAGTGTAATCTGAGAAAACAACTCAAAACTCAGCAGTTGCATCGCCCTTTAATGAATAGTCGTGGCAATATATATCCGTAAACTGTCATATCATGCGCCTCTTTGCCACTTCTATGGCATCCACACCACACGTTTTGCATTTGCATGCAACTACAGCCAGCTATTATTAACAATCAGTTTAATTGAATGAGTTTCCAATGACATTCTCGAACGTGCATTACTTTAATTGTGCTCCATTTGACCAAGCGTCGCATAACTACTATTTATTGTGATCTAACTTTTTCTTCTTCTTCTTCTTTGCATTAAATAACTAAAGATTTTAATGAATATTAATAAGCCATTTTCACAGAATTAGACTTGATTTAAAGAGTGATTTTAGTCGGAAATTCCAACTTCAGTCATTAAGCAAAAAATGAAGTCATCAAAATTAAATCGAATTAAATTAATAGCAGTCATTTATAATAAAAAATAAAAACTATTAATAATATAAATACTTAAATAAATATAAATAAAAAGTTAAAGAATTTGACTTGATATGAAGAATGATTTTAGTAAGAAAATGTAGCTATTTAAATGGTATTCTTGGAAAGATTGTCGCATAAAACTTGAAGTAATAAAAATTAAATAAAATTATATTAATAGTGGCAATAGTTTAAATTTCAATATATTGTAAATAAAGATAAAAAATAAAATAAAAAAATATAAAAAATGCTGTTGCTCAATTCATGCTGCGCTTACGTATCAAACTGACGATAAATACGTAAGATATAGTTCAGCCAAGTTAACGATTGCGAAGACAATTACGGATTATGATTTGAGATTTGGTCAATGTTTTGGGCTAACGGTTACGCTTATCATTAGCTCTGTCAGCTGTCCGCATTGTCATTGAAATAATTCATTAGCAGGCTGCCGCTGCAGCTAAATGGCCGCGAGTTTCAGTTTGTAATTAGATGAGCAACTTGAGGCATGTATCCATTTCCATTTCCATTTCCGTCACTTGAGTTCATTGTTCATTTTGTTATGTTTGTTAATGACTTACAATGGCTTGTTGCTGTTGCTGTTGCTGTTGTAATGGGCCTGTGGCCACCTGGTTTGACCCTGACTTAATTGTTGCCTAGCTGGCAATTTGTGACTTTGACTCCGGGCTGCACCTGTTACACAGACGTTTGTGTGGCACATAAGCGCGCCATCATCCATAACCATAGGCATAGCCATAACTCAATTTGTTAACATAATTCGCTCTGACAGCTCTGATGCCACGTTTGCATGCCACGCTTAGCTGAGCCATTTGCCACACGAGTCTGTGCCACGGCGACACTGTCTGCCGTTTCTCAACTCGCCTGCAACTTGCAACTTGGCAATTTGAAACTGGCGACTAATTGAACATGACATTTGCCAATAAACAACAATCGTTTAGTGTGCATTATTCTGACCTTAAACAGTTTATTGAAGCCGTAGTTTTGTGCCTCTTTCTTTCGGCTCGGATTAGCTGACTTTGATGCGGTTTCGCTCGGCTTGGATTGTCTCGACTTGGACGCTCATAAGCATCAGCCTTAGGCGCCCCTACTGCACACACACACATACACACATACATATATATATATATATTTGAAAATGTTATAAATTATAATCGTCGATACACAAACTCAGTTTTTGCCCCTTGTTGCGATGCGCTTCAATGTCAAACTGCAAGCGGCAGCCACAATGAAACTTTAAATATCAATCGCTGACTTTTGGTTCTAGACGGCAATTATGTGACTATAGATACCATAAATCGAAATATATCTCTTATATGGCTTTGATGTGGACTAAATGTTTTGCACTTCAACGGCTGTCGAGCTCAATGTACCAGATTGAAAACACAGACTCAATTTTCACATTTCCCAAATGATTTCCTCTGCAGATATGGATTTTATTTCAGAGAAATCTCTGTCAATTTCAAAAGATGTTGGCCAAGATCAGATTTATATTCTCCTAGCTGCACTTAACTGTTAAGAAATTGGCTAAGATTAATTTAGTTACCATTTGATTTATTGCACTGACTTTGTATTTGCTTGCAAGATTGTTGCCATTTTGAGTTGACTTTTCTAGTTGTACAATAACAAATGCATCGATTATAAATAAATGTTCGTGAGAGAGAGAGAGAGAGAGAGGGGGAGAGAGAGAGAGATTGTGTCTCACTTAGTTTCATTATTTATTATTATTATTTTGCTGTTGCTATTCGTTAGCAATAATAGCATTTAAATGGCTATTTTAAGCATTATTTATGAGTCCTCTAACTGTTGCATGACATTAATGTGTGGCTGTCGTCGCCGTTGTTGTTGTTGTTGTTGTTGTTGCTGTTGTTGTTGTTGTTGTTATTGTTGCTTTAAGCATTGCACGCATATGACCCTCAGGTCTTCCATGAGTAAAGTCATGAACATGACTGCAAATAGACAAAGTGACAGTGGGACAGTGGGACAGCGGCACAGATGCGGGCAAACTTGGTTAGTATAAATAGGCATATAGTTGGCCAAATAAACCAAAAGCAACAACAACAACAACGAACAACAACGAACAACACACAAACAGACAATTCCATAACGTGTCTAATCACTTACGTTGATGCCGCAGTTTATTGTTGCAAAATAAATACACATACACATACACATACACACACACACACACACATATATATAGCCATAAATTCGCTATTCTTTAATATCATCATAATAATAATAATTTTTGAAATCGTAATAATTCTTGTGAGTTTTTCCCATCGTTATGTCTAATTAAAGTTGGGGCTTTGTCTGTGTGTGTTTTTTTTGAGTATTGTGGCGTAAAGTGGGTGGTCAGGGGGCGGGCTGGAGGTATCGCGTATGCTCTTTAGCACCCCCAAACACTCTGAAATCATATTATTTATATCGTCATCGTGTCGTGTCTGACACACTGCGAAATTAAAAGAAATAATTATATATAATGTCGACTGGCCAAGGACGCGCTAGTTAGTTGCGTTTTGCTATTGAGGTTTTTCGCGTAAGGTTTCCATACTTGATTCTCTATGCACGGACTGACTATCTCAATCCGCCTCCGTCTGTCCACCTGTCTACCTATCTGTCTGTCTGCCTGCCTGCCTGTCTGCCTGTCTGTCTGTCTGTCTGTCTGTCTGTCTGTCTGTCTGTCTGTCTGTCTGTCTGTATGCCCCAATGAACATTGTGCAGCCGTGGATTCGACTTTTTCTGCTTGCTTCGCTGAGCGCCTAGTCGATTATGTTATGAAGATATTTAATTGAAGCGGGTGTCAATGAAACATATATACTATATATAGTGAGTCCGAAGTGCAACGAGTGGGTGCTGTCAGTCAGTCAGTCAGTCAGTCAGTCAGTCAGTCAGTCGGTCAATCGGACAATCACTGCATGCAACGAGCGAGGGCCAGGCGTGACTCCGATTGATTGATTGATTGATGATATTAATAGACTTGGCACGTTTACAAGCTCTATTTTAACGAGGGGTATTTTCACATATTTTCTTCTAAAATTGCCTATTTCTAGCTCTAGCTGAATGTGTCCGACTAGCAGATACCCTAGCTATTCTAAGCGTATTAAACTAATTTTCATTTGTAAGTTTTTAGGTCTTTGTGCCATTTCGGAGTTGGTACTATCTGCCTTTCACTAAAAACAAAATTATTACAGGGTATACGAATGAGTGAAACTAAATATCCAAAATGAAATAGATTGCTTTGGCTTGGCTCTTGGCCATCGATCATTCATTTGAACGTTCTCAAAGCAGCACACGCTGAGAGGCAGCCCGAATTTGCTGGCTGGCCACACAATGGTGGATAATTATTAAAATTAAAGAAATTGAGGCAAAACTAATTAAAAATTCATTGTAATGCCCGTACTTAAATTCCAAATAATTGCACCAATAAAATCGAAATATGCAAAAAAATAACAATTGAAAACAAACCAAACAAAAACTTTGATTAACGATGCGGCTTTTGTTTGGGTTTGTCGATCGGCGAATCGATCTTGTATTGCAGATCACAGATCGCAGATCGCAGATCTCAGATCGCAGATCGCAGATCACAGATCGCAGTTCGTAGATTCCTTTCAAAATATTTACACAAGGGCGTACGTGCCCAAAGGAAAAAAACAAATCGATATCAAATTGTGGCACGTTGCTGCTGCTTGGGGCATTCGCATTCGCGTTCCCAAAAAACAACAACCAAAATCACAACCAAAATCAAAATCGAAACCAAAATCAAAATCAAAATCAAAATCAAAACCATTCCCATTCGCATTTATGAGTGGCAAGTGAAATGAGCCAGTGGCCGTAATCAGCATGAAAATACAATGCAAAGTGTTGCCGTATTTATTGCGTGTTGCTTTCTTGACAATTGGCGGGTCTAAAAATGGCTAATAAGCTGGCCGTTTGCCACTTGGCGTATGCGTGATATTTGTGTTATATATAAATGTCGCCGGAACGCGCTTTGACATACGAACGGCTCCATCTGTGTCTGGCCGAAACGACACGTTATTTGGCTGAGTCAGCGGCGGCCCCCAAACACGTTTCCAGGCCAGCTCTTGGCCCAAAAGCCAGCCAGTCAGCCAGCCAGCCGGACAGACTGACAGACGGACAGACTGAGCGACAGACAGACAGACAGACAGCCAGCCTGGAACTGGGGCCATGGCACGTTCGAGTACAGTGCCCAAAAAGCAAACGGTTTTTGTTTTTTTTTTTTTCTCAGTTTGTTATTGTTGCCACTGCCGCTGCCGCTGCTGCTGCTGCTGCTGCCGTTTTATGTTGCTTTCTGGTCTCTTTTGACCAACAAGGTGAAGGTTAGCGAACTGTCGCCAAATGCAACACACGACTCACAGCTCTGGGGGTGGATGGTGGGGGGAGGGGGGACATGGGAGGCCAGCATTTGATGCATTTGCGGCTCCATAAATATTTAAGCCACATTTTGAACTCGGACAACGACTCACTGAATGAGTGCAAGGCATTCACTTTTATTTTATTTTATATTATTTAAATTGAAATTTAAATTTAAATTTTTTACTTTTTTCTTTTATTTGGTTTTGTCGTGTTCCGCTTTGCTGTTGCGGTTGCAGTTCGCAGCAGCCATAATTGGACTTGTAATAAATAATCACTAAAATCGGGACAATTGCATATATATCTGTTGTATACATTTCGCAATCGCTTTTTTGAAGGAACTGGCAAAGGTCAAATAGACGACTTTGAAATTTGTTTATAAAATAGCCCAAATTTGTGAAGGTTAAACTGTATTTTATCCGAAAATAAGCAACAAGTTAAACATTTTTTTTAGAAAGCTCCAAAATGTTGAGAACTGTAAATAATTTAATTTTTTAATTTATATCTGCTGGGATAAATAAATAGATTTATTACGAATATTTGCATTCATTCGGGAAATTTGTGAATTGAATCAAATCAAGTGAAGGCACCGAAACCAATGGGAAAGTCAGCTGCGAGACAATTATGTTATGGATGCCACAATTGGGCAAGCTGCCTCGGGTCACATCGACTGGGCATCTCTAATGATGATGTTTACTGTACAGCTGGACACATTGTAATCAGTGTGAAGAGCCCTCGATGCCAGTCGGTTCAAATATGAGTTACTTTCAAGCAGTGCCGCAACTGCTGCCGCTGCTGGTTGAAGTGGCAAAACCCCAATCACAATTATGCGGCAATGCAAACACACACACACACACACAACACATCGATACTTGCTGGTTGTCTGCTGGTTGTTGGCTGTTAGCTGTTGGTTGTTGGCTGTTGGCTGTTGGCTGTTGTCTTGCCCAATGGTTAGCTCATCTTTACGTCGGTTTTAAACTGCTGCCTGATTGATTTTTGGGATTACAACATGACCTAACTGATCATTACGATCATAACGCAATTTGCATTCGCTTTACAGATAGTTTGTCCCCTGTGATCGAGTGTGCGTGTGTGCGTGTGTGTGTGTTTCAAACGGAAAATGGAACTTTGTGATTGATTGCAATGTCTAACGGTGCGTGTCGAAATGGCCAACGGGCCCTGCACAGCAAGCAATTACGTTATTTCTCACAGCGAGAGCATAATGAAGACATCATTTGCCTTTAATTTGGCTATTTCCACATTTCGGCTTGAATAATAAATTGCGAACCCACACACACACACACACGCACACACACACACACACGTGTGTGTACACACACTCACCTGTATAAATCGGCGAATAACAGTCAATATGCGTCGGCTTAAGCAGCGCAAAAAGTAATTAATCAAGTGTTACCAAAAAAATCAGCAACAAAATTATTTACTTCATTTATTGACATTTCAATACACTATTTATAAATAAATATATATTGGTATTAAATCGATATATATTTCAATATAATACTGATTTATTGCTTGCCCAATTGGCAGATGTTTTCCACGGATTCAACTCAAAATTTAGAAAAAATTTGATAATTTGAGAATTTACAAAATTCACCAAATTTTATACTTTTCAACATTTTTTCAATTGTCATATGAAATGTATAAGTGTTGGAAATCTTAAGATGTGTTCGAATATGTATTTTGAATAATTCATTGAAATTGATTGAAAGTTGCACTTTTCATTAGTTTTTCGAGTTTGATTGCAGATTCCCCAAATGTCATGCATAAATAAATATAATTTATATTTGAACAACTCATTTATTTATTTAATATTGAAATATATTCCTCACGTTGACAGCATGAAATATTAGACGCATATATCTATATATATATATATATATATATATATATGTATGTATGTACATGTATTTATTTAAGCTAGTGATGTATGTCTGCAATACTCTAGCTTTGCTCAACTCTGCACAGCAGGTCACACATTTTCGTTAATTTATTTTAATGTTAACAAAAACAAATACAAAAACAAATACAAAAACAAAAACAAAAACAAAAACAAAAAAATCAAGTTGAAAGCACGAGCAAAAATAAAACCATTTCATTATGTGCCTGCCACATATTTGAAATGTGCCGCTTACAGCTCTTGATTAATTTCGTATTTTGTACTTTTTGGAGAGCGAAAGTACCCCCCTCCCCCCCCAAAATGTGTATCAAATTGGATTTTGCCGATTTTTGACCATTAGCTAATTATACGCTTTTGCCGCCACATTATGTAAGTCAAATGTTTTTTTTTTGTTTTTTTGATTTAGTTTCTCGATGCGTTATATAGATCGTCTCATTTGCATACGCAGGCAAGGTCTCTCTCCCCCCCCTCTCTTTCTCTCTCTGTCTCTCTCTGTCTCTCTCTGTCTGGGCTTAATTTTTATCTGGTAAACAAATGAACGATGTCGCTACCGTTTGGCGACGCTATTTGTTTCGGGGCATTGCCCAATCCCAATCCCAATCCCAATCCCAATTGCCTTAGATCAATGATTGATGGCTGGCTGGTCGCGGCATTTCTTTTTATTCAATTTCAATTTTAATTGCGATATCAGTCCGAGTTCGAGTTCGAATTCGAGTTCGAGTTGGCGATTGCGATTGAGTTTGAGTTTTGGTTTCAATTTCTTAATTGCTCAATTGCCCAAAATGCGTTTGGCATTTCGAATATCGAAACCTTTAATAAAATCAGCTGGCACAAAAACGGTGTAATTACGGTCGGTTTGGCGGGCCGTCAGTCACACAGTCCGTTGCTTTTAAAGGTTAAGACTGGGCATTTAAATTTTAAAAGCTGTTAAACTGAATAATAACGGCAACAAACACAATGCACACAATGACAACAACGGCAACAATTAACCAAATTGCTTTTGTTCCACTTTTTAAGCGTGTCTCCTTTTACGCCTATTACACACACACACACACACACACACACACACACATAGACTCTCGAATCTGGCAAGCCTTTAGGCCAATCAATATTTTGGCCAAAGTTCAAATCGCTTACTGCCAAACAAGTGCAGCAACAACAGTCTTGAGCTCAAATAAAATAAATAATTTTGATGTGAATTTCCTTTAGACTGGAAAAATGATGTGAAATCTTTTGATTTAGTTTTACAGTTACAGTTACAGTTAAAGTCACAAATGCATTCAACAATTCAAATATTAATTATTATTATTATTCCCAAGGGAACTGAAGAATGGATACGAAATAATGCCATATATAATATCTTATTCTATCTAGAATTGAGGCTGCTGGTAATAAAGTCATCAACGTCTTGAGGGAGTTTTCTTATAGTGGGTTATACTATAACCCACATAGGTAAATCCAAACTAAAAGTAGTTAAAAATAGTTCTGATGGTTCCAATTTGATTATTCATAACTTTCCACAGATTAAGCTTAAATGCAATGCTGCAAATTACATTCAAGTCCAAAGTTGGCCAAGTTAAAGATCCAGTTTCGATTTCCAACCTGAGCCAGACACATGATGAATCAAATGGGTATGACTAAAGTGAATACTGTGAGTATGTGCGACTAAAGCAGCGCAACTCGACAGCAATTCAAATGGAGGCAATGTATATCTTCAGATTGCGGCACGGTGCATGCAACGCCTTTTTGGCCACGCTTTGGGCCACGTCAATAGCGATTGCGTTATGGCCCGTAAAGCAGCGTTAAGTTTGCCATGAATTAAATTTTTGTAGTTGTATTCGAATCGCTTTATTTGTATTATTTCATGCACTCATTCAATTTCATTCATTGTGCAAATGAATGGCAATTGTTTGCTTACGATTTTACAGCTCGTTCGAGCCACGAATTGGGGGCGTCACTTGACAACCTCATCATCACTATATGTATATATATACTTAACTTTTCATACATCATGTAAGTAAGTATATATGTATGTATGAGTTTCTTTTTCTCAATTGCAAAATTCTGGCTTGCTAAAAAAATATTCCAATGAATTACGTGAGCAGAAAGAAAAACTCAGGGAAATTGTGAAGAAAAGAAAATTTGCAGCCAACAATGGATGTGGTTTATATATATATATATATATATATGTATAATGCAGCACTTATGTATACCTATGTTGCATATGAATGCAGTTGGGCTGTGTCAACGACCACTGGGAGTGGGTCTGCAACTGCAACTGCAACTGAGACTGGGTCTGAGTCTGGCGACCGCATGACATAATGACACAGAGGCCACAGACGAAGGGCGCAGAAAGTGGCAGCGGGGGGGCATACAAAAGAAAATGAACTGCAACTGGCAACTGGCAGCTACTGCAATGGAAACAGCTGCAACAGCAACAACAAAAGCAACAACAACAACAACAGCAACAGCAACATCAACAATAATACGGAAGCGAGCAGATGAGACCCGTTTCGAGGCACCAAAAATTGCTGGCTATTTCGTAAGTGGCAGCAACGCGGACCGCATTAGATGGCTAGACACACATGATGTAGTATGTATGTATATGTATGTGTTGCATATACATACATATGTATGTTGTATGTCTTTTGTTGTGCGATGTCTTTTTGGGGCTCTGATTAATTAGCTGGCCTTTTTTCTCTTTCTCGCTTTCTCTGCTCAGTCGCCAGACTCAGTCTTCAGACAAATTGGCAACTTGAATGCGACACCTGGCCATCAAGTCAGGTCTGTCCGAGTCTTAGCTGAGTCCCCATTTGGTAGCAAGTGGGGGGAGTGGGGGGATATTTGGGCCCAAGTTGTAAACTGTAACACTTTGTTGCGGAAGTTATACAAGAGCCCCAATTGGGTGCGTGGGAATGCCCAGCTGCAACTGTGTGGTAAGAAACGCAGATGAGCTTAAGCCATATTTAAGCCATCGCTTGAAGCTGGAGAATTGGCACAGAAATGCGTTTGCATAACATGAGCAAAGTCCGTTAACAATCCAATCAAACTGGGGAAGATTAATTGAAAACAATTTAATATTGGACAAAGATCAAATTGTATTTGAAAAGCGAATTTAGTTCAAATTGCAAGTGATTCAAAAAAAAACTAGAAGAGATTATGGGAAATACTAGAATATATAAAAAATATTATTATTTATATGTATTTTATTTATTAATTATTAAATTAATTAATCTGCTTAACTTCACTTTAATTAAGTTATATTAAAATAGCAGCTGCTCTGACTGTGATTGATGATGATAAATCGAGTCGAGTTCGAAGAAAGCATTTCTAATTAAAAATAGTAATTGTAATTAGTAATTGGAGAAAGTAATTGTTGTATTCTTGAATTCTTCACTTGCAATTTGCACTAATTGTGCAACTTTCATTTGGGAGAGTCAAGTTCAGAGCGAACTTGCGGGCATCGAGTTAATACACAAGGCAAGCGATACGTAATCCAATTATGGCCATAATGTTGAGCTGGGCTGCTATGCGCTGCTCTTGGCCGACATCATCATTAAACAAAGCAAATTTTTGGAGACTTGACACGCCCATCAAACGCCCGAGAAAATCAAGAAACCAGCCAGGCAACAACAATAAAACAACAGCAAAGTAACACCAGTAACAACACCAGCAACAACAACAGCAACAACAACAGCAACAACAACAGCAACAACAACGACAATCACAAAAAAAGCAGCTGCCAAAGTGAAAGCGATGCCACAAATCAAAGCCATCAGCAGTTGAGCAGCCCCCCCTTAATACCAGCCCCCCCTCTTTCGCTGGCCTTAGCCCCCTTTTCCACACACAATGCCCCTGCAACCGGTTGATGTTAACAACGCTAATCTTGTGCTTCGTGTTGCTCGTTGTTCGTTGATGACTTTATGCGCCACACTTCTCAGCTAGCTGAGCAAAGGGAAAGGTGTAATTATGGGTGGCAGGGGGGGGCAGGGGGGCAAGGGGACAGTGGCATAGGGGTTTCAGTGGGTGGTGGCATCACCAGCATTTTGAGCGTTGTCACTTTCGCCTTAAGCTGTTAATTGACTTACCATTTTTATGGTCAGCTTCCTGTTTAACAGCAGTCGGCGACTTGGCCACAGCCAGCGAGGATGTAAGCAGCGGCATCAGCATCAGCAGGAGCAGGATGCCAGCGGATAGATGCACTTGTTGTTGTCCATGTGGCGCCATCTTTTGCCTGTCTGCAATTTACAATTGCAATTTGCAATAATTTATTTGTTGTTATTGTTGTTGTTGTTGTTGTTGTTGTTGTTGGGTGAATTTGGTTGCGCTTTCGATTTGTTGTCTGGCTGTGTTTAGCTTTGTTGTTTTGTTAATTTGCTATTGACCTGCTGAATGCTGCTGCAGCTGCATTTCACTTTCAAATTGAGCACAGAAAATAAGTTGATAATCAAGCAAAAATGTAAAGCGACAACAGCAGAAACATTAACAGAGACAACAACAACAACAACAACATCAGCAGCAACAACAACATCAGCAACAACGCAGGCTACAAAGTGAAATTTCACTTTTGAGCATTCAAGTGGACTCTTTGGTGGGGAGCAGGTATTGCAACAGCAACACACACACACACACAGACGAACACTGTGGCAAGTGTGTTTTGTGTTGGGGTCACGCACTCCTGTTTGCAGTTGTTGTTGTTGTTGTTGTTGCTGTTTTTGTTGCAGCAACTTAAGCTTATGCTGCTGTCGATTATCGCAGCAGGAATAACAACAACAGCAACAACAGCAACAATAACAACAACAACTGCAACTAACAACAACAAGAACTGCAAACACTTGACTTGCAGCCACAGCAATTGTTGATTTTTATGATGTTGTTGTTGTGGTTGTTGTTTGCTGCTGCTGCTGCTGTTGCTGTTGCTGCCACAAAGCATTTTATTAATCTTAACTATTATTTGTTGCTAGCTTTTTTTGAATACATATTTTTTTGTATGCAGGCAACTTTTGCGCGCGGAACCACACAAGTAAAAAATCAATGATTTTAAAGTGTATTTATCAAGTGTTGTAATTTATTTGCATGGCACTTGTTATAATTATTGTTATTGTTATTGTTATTGTTTGCTTGGTAGTTAATTTGTTTTTTTTTTTTTTTTTGGCATTTTTTCATTTATTTAATTTATTTTCTTTCGTTTCGTGAAGCACTTTTCAGTTTCTAATGCGGAAATGCCGCCCAATCAGACACTTGAACACTTGAACAAATATCAAAAAAAAAGGGGGAAAAAATAAATTAAATAAATAAATAAAATTAAAAAAAAAAAAAATTGTGTGTTGTGTGTCCACTTAAATTGTTATTAAAACGCGAAGCGAAACGCGGCACAGAAGCGCGTAATTGCAGGATGTGGCACGACTTCGCGTTGGACTTGGCTTTCCACTTCCGCACACGCACACTGACACACACACACACACACTGACACACACACACACACATAAGCACACGCGCACGCATTTCCATTTGCTTACGGTCTGCCTGGGCTTGTCTGCTTGCTGGCTGGGGTGTTTGTTTGGATGGGGGGTGGCGGGTGGGGGGCTTGTGCAGCGTGGGCGTATTTTGTCGTTCGGGATTAACGGTAAGTAGGCAACAAACCCAGAAATAGAGAGAAACGCGTCGTTTGCCCAAGCGCTCGCTCCGAACACCGTCAACTGTCTGAGCTGCGCGCAGGCGCCGTCGAACACTTTTAAAGCGGCTCACAGCGCGCGAGCGAGACAGCGACAGTGTGCGAGTGCGAGTGCGAGTGCGACAGCGCAAGAGAGCGCCAGAGAGCGGCAGAGCAGCAGCAGCTAGAGAGAGCGCCAGAGTGCGCTGGCTAGCTAGCGTTCGCAATAGTTGAACGTAGTTCATGAATGAAGCAGCAGCCCCCATCGATCGATCAGCTGTGCCTTAAACCGGTAAACGTTGTAAATGTTGCACACAATTGTTGTTGCTGCTGCTTGTTCTGTGGCCAACACGTGACGCATGCAATTGAGACTCCCACGCCCACGCCCACGACACTAAATGAAGCATGTGGCAATTGTATAAAAATTAGTTCTTAAGAATCCCGATTAACATTATTAACAGCTGATCAAATTGATATAATACAACTATGTAAGTCTGCCCAATAATAATAATAATAATAATATTAATAATAATAATAATAATAATAATAAATATTATTGTGCATGCTCGAAGCAGTGGAAGGCAACAATTCGTAGCTTAACTAACGATCAAATCAATATTCAACTGTCAACTGAGACAAATTAATCGCAAATGTTTTCAGAGATTTTTTTTACAAAATGATAATAAATTATTTTAATGATTGCACTTTATTTTTAGTTTAATACATATTTAAATATTTATATAACTAGCACAAAGCAAAGAAAACGCTAAACTTCCATCTCAAGCAAAATTAGTTTAATGATTGCATTTTATTTTTACGATAGTTAACTAAATATTTAAGTATTTATAAGCAGACATATCCAAAATATAAAATGGATTTATTTTTAATTAAAAATGTATTTTAATAATTATATTAAAGGCAAAAGCGAAACTTTCTTCTCAAGCAGACTAATCCAAAACTTATAAAAAATGTGAATTAATTTGCTAGATTAAAATAGCGATTTTCGAGATGGCAGAGTAAAGTGCTAACTTATTGATTTAAACATTTAAAATTAGTTAATAATTAAACAACTTGCAAATATTGAAAACTTTGAATTCAAGTTGCAAAATAAATGAAAAAATCAAATGGAAAAAATATAGTTAAATTATTATTTCAGATAAGTGTTACATATTGACAAAATATTATTTGCGAAATCGAAAATCAAAAACTCAATTTCAAATATAACTTTTTACCTGTGGGCAGGAGAAAAGAGTGTCCCTTGGACACAAGAGTTGAGCTGACTAAAAATGTGTGGATTTGTTGCCTTATCATGCTGCAGAGTCTGCAAACACTCAGATGAGTAACCTGTACCATCTGCCATAATACTAATAAAGCAATTGCATTGCTTTCAGGAGCAAAGCAGACGAGTTGAGCTTGGACTCTGTTGTAATTTGTGAAGGTTACAAGACCTTGACTAATTCCAAGCCAGAGAGATTAATTTGGCCCCTACGTGATAGCTGTTGGCCGACGGCATTTCCATTGCACATTGCGTATATCTGATGTTTTTTTATTTGCTTTTGGCCAAATGGAATGGCTTAATAGTTGAGCAAAAGACAGATATGAGCAGTGTTTAAATGTGGCGATAAACAGCCGCTAGCCTTATGCATATATTCAAGATGATCGGCAAATTAACGCTTTGGCCGATTATAGGAAATAAGTGGAAATTTGTGCCCTAAAACGATTTGCATAACCTTTGAAATCGAATTAAAAAACGCGTTTGTCATTTCATTAACTGGACTATGACAAATTGGCGACATTAACCTATTAAAGGCGACATTTATGAGTTTCGACTTTATTAATCGCCCGCAAGTGCTGTGGGCGGATACTACAATCTTACAATATTACAATCTTAGAATACTACAATATTTCAATATTACAATATTTAAATATTACAATATTTCAATATTACATTATTTCAATAATCAGTGACAATTGCAGCTAGTTACGCTTGCTGATTTTATACAAATCAATTCAATGTCGGGCAGAGGCAAAAAAGTTGCAACAGCTGTTAACCCAGTTAGTAGCTCACCCAATGAGTGTTCAGTTGCCAATCAGTTGAATCTAAATCCAAATCTCAAATCACGCTGAGGATCATCTTTTGCCAACTATGCACAAGACACTCCAGCGAACAAAAAATAAAAAAAAAAAAAACATTTAAAAAAAAAACTGGCAAACAAAAAGCAAATCGAACAACGCCAAAACAATGTTAACTTTGCATTTGCATCAAGCTGAACGAACGAGGTCGAGGGTAGCTTAATCAGTTCCCCCTAATCTATATGTCAACTACTCATGTTCAAATCACAATCTGATATCGATCCGGAGACTGAAAAACCAACTTCCAAAATCTCTTCTTTTTCTAGTTGCAAACAAACATTGCTGTGAAAAAATATATTATTATTAGAGACAAAGTCGGGAAAAAGAGCAAGTATCAGATATGTCTGATATAATAAAAAATATAATTTCAGTGTTTATCGATGGATGCATATTCTTATAAATGGATTTCAACAAAAAACTGCGAATACGTATTCTTATTAATTTTACTTATTTATTTAATGTGTCTTAAAATCGGTTCAAATTTAAAAAACGGTTGTCAAAAATCAACTTCAAAAGTAAAGTAAGAAATTAAATTAAATAAAATTTTAATAGAATAATTTGATTAATTAAAAAATAAATATTTAGGACACAAATTAATATTCAAAATTGATGATTTAATTGACTAAAAAAGAAACAAGCCAAATTATGCAGCGCAATTTGAGTTTAAGATTCGATTAACTTTTCAACTGGGTTATCGATTTACCTATTTATCGATTGCTTGCAAATCCTCAAATTGTATTTGTTTCTTATCGAAATTGAATAACTAAGTATTATATCCTTAAGTTAAATTATTTGTAGCTCGAATTTATTTTTTAGTTGCACTTAAAACTGGTTGAATTACCTACGTATGTATGTACTTAACTATGACTGTGCGCTTTAACAATGTCAAATTGCACAATTGCAGTAGCTGCAACAGCAACAACAACAAACACTGCAACAACAACAACAACAAGGACAAAAATAGCATTTGCTGTCAAGGCGTCACGATGGCATCCAATGAAAATAAAGCGCAATTGGAAACACGAAAAGCAAATCGAGATGCGGAGATCCGAACAAAGATACAAACTAGCGACAAAGTCTTTAAGCGGTGATGTCATTGATATGGCACAGATATCAATTCCCACAAGCGATAATGCCACACATACATATATATATATATATATATATATATATACATGTGTCCATGTGCAGGGACAAATTAGATGAAACTGAAAAACAATTTGGCCCCAAACATGTCAAAGCGAAACTAATGTGGCCAAATGTATCTGTATCTGTATCTGTATCTGTATCTGTATCTGTATCTGTATCTGTATCTGTATCTGTATCTGTATCTGTATCTGTATCTGTATCTGTATCTGTATCTGTATCTGTATCTGTATCTGTATCTGTATCTGTATCTGTATCTGTATCTGTATTTGTATCTGTATCTGTATCTGTATCTGTATCTGTATCTGTATCTGTATCTGTATCTGTATCTGTATCTGTATCTGTATCTGTATCTGTATCTGTATCTGTATCTGTATCTGTATCTGTATCTGTATCTGTATCTGTATCTGTATCTGTATCTGTATCTGTATCTGTATCTGTATCTGTATCTGTATCTGTATCTGTATCTGTATCTGTATCTGTATCTGTATCTGTATCTGTATCTGTATCTGTATCTGTATCTGTATCTGTATCTGTATCTGTATCTGTATCTGTATCTGTATCTGTATCTGTATCTGTATCTGTATCTGTATCTGTATCTGTATCTGTATCTGTATCTGTATCTGTATCTGTATCTGTATCTGTATCTGTATCTGTATCTGTATCTGTATCTGTATCTGTATCTGTATCTGTATCTGTATCTGTATCTGTATCTGTATCTGTATCTGTATCTGTATCTGTATCTGTATCTGTATCTGTATCTGTATCTGTATCTGTATCTGTATCTGTATCTGTATCTGTATCTGTATCTGTATCTGTATCTGTATCTGTATCTGTATCTGTATCTGTATCTGTATCTGTATCTGTATCTGTATCTGTATCTGTATCTGTATCTGTATCTGTATCTGTATCTGTATCTGTATCTGTATCTGTATCTGTATCTGTATCTGTATCTGTATCTGTATCTGTATCTGTATCTGTATCTGTATCTGTATCTGTATCTGTATCTGTATCTGTATCTGTATCTGTATCTGTATCTGTATCTGTATCTGTATCTGTATCTGTATCTGTATCTGTATCTGTATCTGTATCTGTATCTGTATCTGTATCTGTATCTGTGTCTGTATCTGTATCTGTATCTGTATCTGTATCTGTATCTGTATCTGTGTCTGTATCTGTATCTGTATCTGTATCTGTATCTGTATCAGTTGCGACTTTTTGCAATTCGTGGATAAATCAATTTCAATTCCAGCTGAATAAATCCAATCATCCATTTTTTTACTGAATTGAATTCATTTTTAAATAACTTATTTGCTTTTCGCTCCAAGCCAGTTGTTCTTCCTGTTTTTTTTTAGTTCTTTGAAAAATGAATATTTGTTTTCAATATAAATCATAAACGAATCGATTTTATGAAACCACTTTGATTTATTTGCATGAGCGTATTTTTCGAATAGTGCGTGGCAGTATTTTGACACAATTCAGCTCAGGTTTGGTAAACTCGCTGATCGCTCATTTTCATTGCTTCGCACTTGACTTGATCTCAGCCTGGGGCAACAAATCAATTTAGCTGCAAATGAACCAAAGCATTTGGCTGTGCCTCGAGGGTGTTTTTGCTACCCCACTCAGTTTTGTGGCATGCATCGAACCCAATGGAAACGCCCACTGAAGGTCTTCGAGCACGCTGCTCCAGTACTCGTAACACTCGTAGATTGCAACTTGCAACTTGCAACGCGATACTGGCCTGTAGCAAATATATATATGTACATATAAATTTGCATCTGCATATCTGCCTGTGTGGGCGTTGAGATATATACGACGACGCTTCCGACAAGGCGCCAAATCAATGCTCAGCTCAAGCGCTAATAGCAACGCAATGGATTGACTAACTGACTAACTGACTATCTGTCTGACTGTCTGTCTGTCTGACTGTCTGTCTGTCTGTCTGACTGTCTGACTGTCTGTCTGACTGTCTGACTGTCTGACTGTCTGTCTGTCTGACTGTCTGTCTGTCTGGCTGGCTGAGTGGGGCGTGTCGCCAAATCAGGCTTTAAAGCAATTACGCACTCTGCAAAGAGTTGTCAACGTTGGCTCCGTCCACTTCCTGCTCCGAGCGACTGTGTCTGGGATGCGAAATGTCATTAAAAAGATAGTTTTCTGCCATTAGCCTGCTCCACACCAAAAACAAAAAAAAAAAAAACAGCCACAAATTTTGAAAGCAGCTTGACAGTCATCATTTGATAAATGTATCACTTTTACAGCCAGGTCTTACATCTTTTATTTCCTACTTATCGCTCGCCTGCAAATCTTCATATTGCCTTTCTTCCCAGAGTTTGAAGACACTTAATATTCATTCAATGTCAGTAAATATGTAAGAAAAAAAATGAAAACTGCTGATTCAATGCAACTTGCAACATTTAGCTGACAACTAACTCACTAATTAATTGACATTTAAATATTGTTGCAAGCCTCAAAATGTTGTCTTGAAGCTGACTTAAATTCCTCTCTTTAGCTCTGTACAAATACGCTTATCTTATCAGCGGCATTTAATAGTTTTGGATCGATCTGGCGACATATATATATGTGTGTGTATTGGGTGTGCTGCTGTTTGGACCAGGCCAATCAGTGTGTTGCCAATAAAAAATGAATTATTATGCGGCGCCTGCAAATTGGGTGTAAATACTTCAGAGCATTTCAGTTTCATTAGCGCAGGAGCAGGAATCGACAGCTCGTGTCACATAAATAAACAAATGATGATTGTTCCTAACTCTAACTGCCATATATATATATATATATATATATATATATATATATATATATAAATGTGTAAGGAAATTGCGTTAGCCCCATTTCAAAAGCGTTCGCTTGGGGAGCGTGACGCGTTAGCGGATGATGCAGTGGCATCGAGTGTGGCAATATAATCGCTGGCAAAGCGACGCCAGTTGCATTTCCCAATCGCATGTTAAATTAATGAAAGTATCTGGCGATCCGAAGATGGATCGTTGCACAATTGAGAATTGACTTACACTAGTTGACAAACCGTTCATTTGGCTTGCAACTTAGTCAATCCAATTGTGAAATAAACTTGGTCAATTCTGCTTTGAATTTGGATAAACACTCGCCAAATCTGATCAACTCGGGTCAACTCTGGTCAATTCGGGCTCACCTCTGGGTCAGCTGCTGTTCAACAAGCAGCGTCAGTTGACATTGCAAGTGTCAATTCTCAACCCCAATGCAAATAAATTTGATTCCGATTTCCCCTTTCTGTGCACTTCAGCGGTGGCAAGCATTCAATCCAATAAAGCAGATGTTTCCAACCCCATTCAGTATATATATATATTCTTGATCAAACAGTCAATTGAGCCATGCACGTTCATGTGTACACATCTCCTAATGAAACTTGAGTTCTTGTTGACTGACTAAAAGCACTGAGCTGGAACGATTTTGAAAGCTCTTAAAGCTTTATCAAGCTTTTTGAGCTTACAAGAAATAAGCTAAGTTCAGTTCAGCTCAGCTCTTCGTTCAGTTAAAGCTTTAAAGTTATGGCTGCAGTTATAGCTTAAAAGCTGTCGTCCAAAGCTGAGTGAATGGATTTGACGAAAGCATCGTGGCGACAAGCCACTTGAAGAACAGGTTGAACAACTGGGCTAAGCAAACTTGGCTAAGCAAACTTGCCTAGAAACTTTTCGTTTATAAAGTAAATAAGAAAATAAAAGATAATTAATGGATAATCGTGCATTAACAAGTTTATTTATAAAGTGCGAAATAGATTTACTTGATGAAAATACTTAACGTCCAAGAAATATATATGGAAATATGTCTAGTTCGAGTACCCTCAGGTACAGCTGCTTTTGGGTTCATAAAAGAGTCCACAGCTAAAAAAGGGAAAAATATTATGATTTGAAGTTCAACTTGGTTAATCGAAAGCGATTTAGATACTTTGTGTGTTGGTGTCATTGTTCGATCACTTCCCAGATCTGCGAATGCAGCTTAGCTTTTTTCTACTTCTATTGGAATTTAACAGCAACTAACATTCTCTGAGACACAAATGGGAATTGGTTAGAGTCACTTGAATTGTACATCAGTAATATACCAATTATGATCCATCGAATCGAGTACACGCCCCATGGCCTGCTCATTGAGCATATGGCAAATGCATATCCAGTCACAGCGGATTTTCAGCTCAGATGAGAAGTACAGAAATTTCGAAATCCTCATCTGTCGGCCTTCTCAGCAGCAGCAGTCTCAACTGGAATCGAATTCTGTTCGGATAACTCGCTGCATCACCATATTTCTGTGCACTGTCCTTGCCACAAAAACTAGCAATTTTTTGTTGAATTTTGGTAGATTTCCCTAAAAATATTTTGTTGAATTTTGATTTCGTTTGTCATTAATCGAAAACAGAAATGACATATTTCATCTATAATATATTCAATAATGCTCTAGTCGAGTATGCCATGAACCCAGCTGTTAAAAACAATCTAGTTAGATATCCAAAGTTCCATTTAACAGGCTTGCACATCCAAATGTAAGTACTATAATTTGGATGTTTCTCATCTGATCATGATGCTATTTGTGCAGTTATGTCAGTGAATATAATATAATAATATCGGCACTCGATACATATCGATTAAATTGAATAAACTAGATGGTTAACGAGAACTTAAATTACAAATTTGAGTTCGAATGGATTTTCGAAAAAATGCTCGATGTACGAATTAATAGTAGTTTGATATGTACAATGGAACAATGGAGTTTCCCGTCTTAGCGGTAACTTATGACCTAAATATAAGCCACTAAGTGAATACTTTAGATTTCTAGTTCCCATCGCAATATTATATGTGCAGATACATAAATGAGTATATAGTAAATTATTATGTATTCTCAAAATATTTTCACTTGATCCAAATTCGTAGTCATTTATTAGATGGAATGCTTTCGATCACCATAATAAGTAAGATATTCAGCAGCAGATCACTTGTGATCATCATCCATACCAATTGGCAAAAGGCAATTGGTGATTGTGGTTTATGGCTCACACTCCTTGCTCCACTTGGAACGAGCTGCAAAACTGGGAACAGGGCTAATTAATTTCGGGCTGCGTGACTTGCATGACCAAAGCGACTGCCAAGTTGCCAGTGGGTGGTGTGCGTTGGGTGGTGGGTGGCTTGGTGTATGCCATGCCTTGGTTGATGTCTGCTTTGCTAGTATTACACTCGTTCTCGCGTCACAATCTAATACGTGTATATAAGTCAAGGGCACGCCCATCAATTGCATAGGCCTCCCTTGCCTGGGTCATGAGGCCAATGAGTCACGAGACGCAGCAAATAGCCAACACTCTGTGCCCCTTCCACCCCACCATCCTCTGGCTATCTAGTGTTGGCTCTTCCGCTGACGCATTAAGATTGATCAATTGGATAAGGGCAGCTGCAAGTGGCTTCATTTTAATTTTGCTTACAACATAGTTTGTCTGTTTGCTGATAAGCCCGATAAGCTTAGGCGGCAATAACCAACTTTGTAACAAACTGACCTGCAATAAATAATAATAATAATAATAAAAACAATAATAATAATCTCGCTAAAGCAAACAAAGTTATGTAAAATTAAAATATTCTGATTCGCAATGTGCTAAGAAGTCATTCAGTGTTACCCATTGTTTTTTCTCAGTGTTATCACGCACTCACGGCAGATTGGGACCACCCAACTTCAACTTACATAAAGTGCACTGAGATATATCACGCAGTTCATTAACTTCATTAATAACTGTGAACACACACAGACAGACCGACAGACCGACAGACAGATAGACGCAGAATACAATAACAATAACATAAATAAATCAGCCAAAAACTGGCTGGCAACTGTCAACCGAGAAAGTGACAAAAACAACAATAGCAGCATACAAATCTCAAGGTGAAGAAGTTGCCAAGGGGGGTTTGGCAGAGAACTGGAAAGATTCAAATCGTAGGGGAGGCATAAAAGCTTTAGAGCTGAGTCAATCTCAACCCGGAAAGACTTCATTTCGATGTGTGAATCATTTTTGGTATTTCCATCATCTGCAAGTAGATAAGCAAATAGCATAAAAAAGCGTTTGAAATATCATATATATCAACACTTGTGTTTATTTATAAATATTTGTATATTTATCGCAGTAAATAATCATATTGCCATGCATTTGTCCAAATGTTTATGTCTTTTCCTATTTCTCACTAACGAGATTAATAGAAGAGCTTATTCACATAACATAGGCATTCATTTACATATGTATGTATGTGTTTGTATGTGCGTATGTACTCTTTTTCTCTTTTGTTGCGTATGCTTTTTCTATTATTTTCATTTTCTCTGACACTCTCTCGCTCTGTCTCTCACTGAACCTCGGCTTTTCACACTTAGTCATTTGACACCTAACGGTCAACGCTGATGATGACAGCCCCCATAATTATGGTGTCTGCACATTTACAGTTAACTACACCTACACACAGTGTACAATACATTGCTGGCTTTAGGGTGACCCTTTATTGAATTTATGATTATCGTTAATCGGCTCAAAGACCATTGCTTTTGGCTTAACTAGCAAACTCAGACTTTATTTAACTAATAACACACATAGACAGTCATTCGATAGACAATAGCTTAAGATTGTGCACAGAAATATCGCGTATGCTTCTTAGTTTGTGATTAGACTGTTTGGGTGGCCACATCTCGCTGCCGACTCCGCTTGTAGTAGGAATAGGCCTCCAGAGCATTTATGCTAAATATGGTTAATCCAAAGAACTGCAATTGATCGAGAGAGAGAGAGAGAGAGAGCGTAAGAAGGAGCGTGAGAGACTCAATTTGTGATATCACGAACGAACAAACGAACGAAACTCAACGCAGTCAACTCACCGCTGCTGCTGTATAGGCGCCAATATCCAGCGCCAGCACCAATCCAGACGCAACAAAGTGGGCCAGCGCCAGAGCTGTGTGAACGCCCAGTGACCATAGCGTCGCATTGCAGTTCCAGCTCTGGCCGAGACGCAGGTAGCGGCAGAGCAGCAGCGTCAGCGTCGTCACAAAGCCCAGCGCTACGACGACCAAGTAGAAGCAGCCCCGAAAATTGCTTAAACGCACTGTGCTGCAGACAATGCACAGGAAGCCAATAAACCCGCAAAGCTAAAAAGAAAACAAATGAAAAAACAACAGAGCATGTATGAGTCAAAGTGGGCGTGGCGGCAGATGTAATAATGCTTACCAGGCAGGCGATCTTGCACAGTCCGCCAATGCTGCGCAAATACTTGCGATCGTTGTCACGGTTAACAGACATGACAGCAGCAACAACAAAATCAAAACACCACTGCAAACTGTAAACGGCTAATGGTTAACAGCAGCAACAACAACAACGACAGCAGCAATCTGCAAAACGGTAACAACAAATAGACAGACTTAGCTCCTCAATAAAATTCACATTGCGCACGGGAGCAAGCACAAAACGCCACTGGCAGCGGCGAAACGACTGAAAGCTTAGAACGCAAGCGAGCAAACGGCACGTTTGCGAGCGCAAGAATGCGAGCGCAATACAAAACATGAGAAACGCACGCACGCACACACATGCAGAGCGCGAGAGCAAGAGCGTACAACAAGTGTACGTACAACAGTGATAGCTATTTAGCCACTTTCTAGACAGATCTGTGTTGGCCAGAAATGTGAGTAAGCTGCCCATTTGCTCATACGTATATACATTAATTTTTATTTTTTATACATATGTTTATTGCAAAAAAAATCAATGTTTGCCACTCTAGCTAACAAAATTTTGTTGCTCTATAATAATGTCTCATTATGCGAATTAGGGTGCACCTATTGATTTTTAAATCAAGCGGAAAACAATTGTTCTTCATTTTTAATATTATTTTTTTTTGGCTTTTTTCTGGTTGATCTATCTTGATTTGTTAGTCGATGTTGTAGTTGACAGCACTGACACACATACTTAAATTCACTGTATGAAGAGAGCTGCGCTCACAGAGCGCTCGTCACTCGCGACTCTCGGAGCTGAAAGTTTGTGGTTCTCTGCTTACATCTGTTTTGTGTCGGTTATGGCTATCGTCTTCTGATAAATTGGCTATACGCTAAACTTGAATGTGGAACGACCTTATCAACAGACGATCCGTTTCTTTTCGTTCAATTAGGCAGCCGTCGTCATTTCCAAGCACAACAAATTAACACTGGAATAAAGTTCCACTCCATACTCTTGAGTAGCGCACTCACAAGTCGCATTTCTCTCTTTCGGCGTCGTGAGTCATTTCTGGAAATGTGTAAATGCAGTCCTGAGATTGTGATTCATTCCACACATCAAACATAAACAAACGAGCAAAACATTGTACAGAAAAAAACCAATTAAATAAATAAAATATTTGGACACGAATTTTATATGCTCTTACAAATATGAAAATGGATTTTGGCTTATAGGGAAACTAATAATGTTTACTCGAGCAAAATAAATTTGCTCGCTATTAAAAATGCTTTTATGCAAGAAAAAATGATAAGCAGGGCATTATTTGAAATAGGTAATTTTATGTAATATTTGTAGAATAGTCGTTAAGGTTGCTAGACACTTAGAGATGGAAGTGTATTGCTTATGCTCAACACCTCAGCAATTGAGCAACGAACTTATTTTAATTGATTCAAATTAATTGTGGCCGCCATTAGATTTGTCGGGTCGGAATGAATCGGTTCACTCTCAGCGCCCCACTTGGACAAGGTCACTGCCGGAATATGCTCTCAAGTCGCAGCGGAAACATTTAGCGCAATCGCTGATGTTCACTCACACACACACAAACATACAAACATGCACACATACATATGCATGGAAATGTATTAATGTAGAAATGTTTGCTGAGACTGGAAGCGGGTAATATGTCAGGAGTAGCTGCAGCTGCTACAGAAATGGATTGGGAACTAATCTCAATAAATATAAATAGTGAAAAGCTTGGAATTGCCAAAAGTTACAACTCATAAAATAGACATACAAAATCGCAGTTCAATTCACAAAGTCGCCTTTCTTTTTGATCAATTTTAATAATCTTGTTCAATTTATTTTATTTATTTATTTATTGATGTTTTTCCTTTCCAGTGCTACCAGCTATGTTTGACAATTTAAAGCATTACAAAATGAAGATTTTCTTCAATACCGAAATGTATAACTAAAAGTAGAAACGTATTTTCTGGAATGTGCAAGATATTCTCTTGCAAAGTGATAGCACTTGCAACTGATTATTTCAAATAGCCTTGAAATTCGGAAAATCAGCCCAAAATGAAAATCGGCCTAACAACAAGAGAGCTGTTCTTGTTTCTATATATAAGGTTTAAATATACGAAACTAACACTGTAAGAATTAGTAAGGTTTTTTCTTTTCTATATTTCCGAAATATATTTCTTTATGATAAAAAAAATATTTGTAAAAAGTAGAAATGCAAAAAAAAATCACATTTGTGAAATGCTGAAAATTGTAATAAAATTCTTAAATTTTATAAAAATATCATATACGTACATACATATATTCATATAATCTAAAATAATATAAATACATATTTAATATAAGTATGAAAAAACTTGATTTTTTTGGAAAGACACAATCTGCCAGTTTGTAAATATACTTTCTGTATAATAGGGTGAGTTAACCTTGGCCTAAAAAGTATTTCGATTTTGTAGAACTCACCGGAAAAACTCACAAGTCACTGTTGACTGTGGCACTTATTATATATATATATTATATATACAGTGTGGGATAGCTCAAATGGACCAGGGTCAAAGAAAAAACGTAATTGCCTGCCATAATGCTAATCATTCATTATTTATTGATGATCCTTCGCTCTTCCCGTTCGGTTAAAATCCTATTTGGTGACTTTCTGGCCTTGTTCTCAATCCGATTTGCGCCGACGAAGCGCCGAATGATGTTATACACAATTGACTTGCTCAGATTGACCATTTCAGCTATTTGGCGATGTGAATATTTGTTTTTGCAGTGTAGTGAGTTTCCGTAGTTCAATGGTAGTCCGTTTGCCCATAGTCCTTGTTGGCTTATTGCACCCGAGATGCAGGATAAAACTAAACTGACTACGAAGGATTAGTCTATTTATACCGAAAATACTCAACCTTAGGTAAAAAATCCGGGTTTTATGGCACCCAGGTGTCCACAATGTACCTGGTACAAATGAAATGTGCCCTGAAATGTAGGCAACATTTTTATAATCCTACCTAGAAGGCGGGGAAACCCCAGGGTATTAGCGCCATATATTAATTTTGGTGGTTAATAGATGTACCTACCATCCGTCTTTGGAATTTTTGAAAAATAATAAATAATTAACTTGTGACAGACAATTACTTTTTTTCTTTGACACTGATCCAAATAAGCTTCGAGCCACTGTATGTACATTGTTTTTACGATTTATACACATGGTTGAGCTTTCAGCCAACTCCCTCCGATGTGCTGGCTAATCATTTACGAAAACACCTATACACAAATCGTCAACTCATCCATCCCCAGGACGAGAAGTGTCCTGGCAGTCGACTACTAATTTCTTTTGTGCCCCACTAAATAGTTTATGTGAGAGCACGTTGCACGCTGCACTTTGGAAAGTGGGCATCTCAAATGCCAACTCTTATCTCTTAAGCAAAGTCGCTGCAAATGACAACCCTTCAACTTGTGGCTCAGCCTCTCAAATATACCAAATAACTTTGGCTTTTTATGCTCCATTCCAATTAGTAGCGGAGTTACAATGCATTTGCTTTTGGTTAGAGCCAGCTTGCTTAGCCACAGCTTGCCTGAGCAGCGCTTTCAGTCTTGTTTGCTGCATGTTTGCGCCAGACTGACATTCTTACCTCAAAAGCAAAACGCCATATGCCAAAATACACACCTATTTCGCACACTTGTGTGATTGTGTTTTCCTTAAAATCAGATTTTTTATTTTTATAATTTTCTAAAATGAGAAAAAAATAGAGAAAAAATAAGTAGAGGTATGGAAACCTTTTGATTCAGCTTGTAACAGAACTTGAATTGTATTGAACAGTTAAGTTTTGGTCTTGAAGGTCTTGTGAATTAGGTACAGGAAACTGACGCATTTTTAAATGCAGATCTTGATCCTGTCCAACCGATCACACCTATCGCCCACAATGAGGTCCGCTTGCAGATTTGCTGGCCAAAGTCCACTAAAGCCCCCGGCTATGATGGCGTCGACGGCAGAGTTGCTAAGGCCCTCCCCGAGAAGGGAGTGATGTTCTTGGTGCTACTTTTCAACTCAATGGTTCGCATCCACCACTTCCCCACTCCATGGAAGTGTGCTATGATTGCGATGATTCCGAAACCTGGCAAGCCGGATAATCTTGTCTCGTCATATCGACCGATAAGCTTGCTGTCCACGGCCTACGTTTCGAACATTGATTTCTTAAGGATTTCACTTCGCGTTTCGCTATGCTCCACAACTCAGATGCCGGAATCCTTTTACAATTGTCCATCATCCAACTGTGCATTTTTGCTATTCGAAAGCTATGAAAAAGTAATTAAAAATAAAAGTTTCAAAGTTGTGATTAATATTTCCAATCAAACGTGTACACTGAGTAAGACATTTCCAAACACAATTTAAATCCAATAAATAAATAAATAGTTTAAATTTTGTATTATATTTAAGCTGAAGAGTAACTGATAATTAGTCAACTAACTTAAATCGATGTTAAAAAATTGTAATTTGAATCTCCGTTACTTATTTAATTCTTTCAGCTTAGTCTGGCATAATAAGGCAGCCACATAAAGTGTTAAGAGTTATTCGCTTATTATTATTATTATTTATTTTTATATATATATATTATCTATAATAAATACTTAAAATATTCTGTTACTATGTTGGACAACTTTCATTATTATTGCAGGTACTTTTCAAAATTGTGTCCCACTCAAGCTGAGTGAGTAAATTTAGCATTTAGCTTTCACATCAAATTATTAATAAATAAATAATAAATTAAAATAATAATTATATAAATGACGCATAAGCCAACCACAAAGATGAGTGTTTGTGTGTTGTTCACAGGGAAGTATTCAGCACATAGACTGACTACTCGAATTGTTGTATATTTTTGAAAGGAAGTATTCAGCACATAGACTGACTACTAAAGGGCGTCGCAACTAGTACTAGTACTAGTACTAGGACTACTGAGAGTGAGGTCCTATGAGGCTATGAAGAACACTGACTTTGTTGAATAAAATGCGTGGCTTCTATACAAAATTCTTAGACTATAATGTTTAAGTATGAGAGATGCTGATAGCTGACCCATGCAAGTCAGCAGCCTCAAAATTAGGCACTTGGGTCTAGCTTGAATGGGTCAAGCTATTTTTAGTGAGGTTATAGGAGATGTCGATGGAGTGAGAATGCGATCGCCTTATAAGTGGCTGCATAATATTTTCAATGTAAGCGTTTTATATTTATATGAATCTAAACAGTAAGCATTTTATATTTAGATGAATCTGAACAATGAGTGAAAATACTGAAAACAGCATAAAAGTATGCCGCACGTTAAAGTCGAAGAATCCATAAATGCCTGCTGAAATTAATTAAATGCATAGCCAAGACCAATGAAATGCAGTTTAACTTGAATACATAAATAAACAAATAATTGAATATATATTAATTTTAATATTATAAAAGAGCTAAATATTAAAAAAAAAATGGTAATATTAAAATTATATACATAAATAGATAATGAATAACATATGAAAAATTGTTTTTGTTAGATAGTTAAATAATTGAATAATGTTGTTTGCGCGAGTACACATTTTTTTTATGGTATAGTAATATTATCAGTTATATATTATATAAACAATTAAAATAGGATTTAACATTAATTTTTTTAAATTTTTTCTTTTTTTTTTTTTATTTTTTTTTGTACCACACCTGAAGTAACCAAAAAAAAATATTGCACACATGCAAAATATTGAAGTCAATACTAGTTAAATACTAATTAAAATAAGATTTAGAAATAATTACGCTTAAATGAATTTGGTAAATAGTATATTGTGGAAATGAATAAGTAAATCTTTATTATTGGGAAGTCATGCATCGCACAGTAAATGGAGAAGGACTTGAATAGTCGTTGTGATAGGGATCATCCAATATTATTATGGTTAGGTGCCGGATGATCATGGTAGGGTGGGCATCGGCTGTGGCAAATACACCAGCCCAGCGCTTCACAACGACAGGCTAGGAGTGTCGCCTCCATATTTAATGTGTTAGATCTGTCTACTTCCTCTTTCCTCCCTACCTACCTTCCTCCTTCCCAGTAATTTATCGAACTTATACCGCACGCGATATCTTTTGGTTATTATTAAGCACAGCGAGCAAGTAGCGCAAGGAAATTTAATGGAACCCCGACCACCTACCAACCATACAGCCGGAGCCAGCGTGTGCACCTCTTCTTCTTCGCAGACAATAGGTTAAATGCTACAGCACAAAACAACATTTGCGGGTCGCCAGAGCAGGCAATATTTCGAAACAATGTAATAATTATGTAGCATACTTTTATGCGCAGCTCTTTATTCACATTAGCTCTGTGTACACTCGGCGAAAAAATCGCAAAAAAATGTGTATAGTTTTCAACAAATATTTTCTGTACTTACAAAATATTAAAACAAAAGTTGGAAGTGCCAAGCGTTATTTTAGAAATAGTAAAAAGACAGATTTGGAAAATGTTAGAAATTCCAGCTTTGTTTTTATAGATTTTTAGTATTCTGAGTGTTGTGTGCACAATTAATGTGTGTGGCGCGTGAGGCCAACTGATCTTTCTGTCAGACACAGACAGCACACACACACATACCCACACACACACATACCCACACACACACATAGAGTCACATATGTTGTGTTGATACTTTGATTGCAGCAAAACGAGATCGTTAAATCAAAACAACGAGTTTGAGCACGTGTTGGCCGCTTACCATGATAAATGGCCAAGGCCAAGGACATGGCCAAGGCAGGGTGCGGAGATGCCGACGTGTTCCACAGCCATATGTATATATATAAATATATATATATATATTGTGCTAAACTTAACTTACTCCACAGATTCAGAGATTTACCTATCTCTTCTGGATTGTCTTCCTCACCTCACTATTTCTTTACCGTCGTACTTTCCCCTTTTGGTAAGCTTCTAAGGCAGGCCGGGGTGTTGCGGAGGACAAGGCCCCAAACTGCATATATGTAAGTCGCGACAAACTAGCAAACTAACAAGCTGACAAATGAAATATCAATCAGTATCCATTTATCAACATCGTCAATTTGAAATGAGCACATTGACAGACAGACAAATGGACGGACTGACAGTCTGACAGCTTTCGCTTTTGTAGGAGGAAATTGTGCAACAGTATTTAGAGTGAAGGAGAAAGCATCTGCCTCCCCCCCCCCCCCCCAAATAATATATGTATGATATAATACAATATATGTATATAAACAAAAGCC
Organism: Drosophila nr. fundita; assembly: GCA_035044245.1. Taxonomy (NCBI): domain Eukaryota; kingdom Metazoa; phylum Arthropoda; class Insecta; order Diptera; family Drosophilidae; genus Drosophila; species Drosophila nr. fundita. The sequence continues at coordinate 155,374 of JAWNMG010001159.1, read as the reverse complement.
GAGTCGATTTATATTTCTCGTTTATCATATGCAGATGAACTTAATTTCATGTTATCGGTAGCTTTCACTGTTTTCTTAAAATCAATAAAAATCATGTATCGATATCAATACGAACTCGAGTTCGATATGTGAACGCTAGGCAGACATGCATAACTAAATGCAAAGGATGAAAAATCAGCTCCGATTTACAACTCACATATTATATAGGATAGTATATTTCTAAAACGATAGGTTGTGTCTCTCTGAAAACCAGGGATTTTATTTTCTTAGTTTCTAAGCATGCATTTCACACATGAATTTCGTCTAATTTCCAACATGCATTAAACAAATATAGCACTTTAAATTTCTGCTTGTTGGTAATATTTTATTTTATTAACAAATATAATAATAATATAAAAACAAACATAAATAATATAAATAATAATATAATATAAATATTATAAATAATAATATAATATAAACAATATAAATAATATAAAAAATAAAAATAATATAAATAATATAAATAATAATATAATATAAACATTTCTAAAGGCATATTTAGACATTTTTTTTTTCGTATATTTAGAAATTATTTACAAAAGCAAAGAAGAATTTTCCAGTTTATATATTTGTTAATCTATTTAATACTTACATCGGCTGGTTGCAGGGTATCTGATAGTCGTACGCGCTCTTCTCGGGCAAACTGACATGCTTTTTTATAGGGGTTGAAGTGGGTGCCGAAGTGGGGGTGCTTGGTGCGAGCACGTCAAACGTGTCCTTATCGATGGTGGGCGAGAGACGGCGTAGAGACAGTGGGGGGGCGTGGTGTGGCGTGAGGTTGGGTCGGGTCATGAGAATTGGAGGTCAAAGTTGCAAAAGCAACTTGGAAAAATGTTTGCAGCCTTCGCAGATGGACGCGATATGATCAGCTCCACAATATATGTATGTGTGCATGAATATGTGTATGTATATGTATCTGCATATGTGTATGTATATGTATCTGCATATGTGTATGTATGTGCATCTGCATATGTAGTTAAAGTAGATATCTAGGACACGCTTCGAATCCACCAGCTGCTTAACAACGTTGATGACGTCACGGTCTCATTTTGCCTCGATTTGTTTTTCGGATTCAACTCGCCATGGAGGGGGGGCTAATGGGGGTGCTTGGGTGGGTGTGTGCAGTCTGTTCCTGACCTGGGCCTGGCCATGATGCTGTTGCTCTTTGCCGATGACTATGACGTCAAGAGCAGGGCGGGTAAATGGCCTCTGTCCGCACTCTATCACATGTTGCTGGCAAGCAGCCACAACAGCAGTCAGTGGCAGCAGCCACAACAGCCGGGGCAGCATCACTGGCAGCGCCTGTAAGCAGTCAACGGTTTTTACATTTTCTCTTCTGGCAATTGTGGCTGGCAAGTATTTTGTGGCAGTGGTGGTATGAAAAATCATCAGTGTGCCACAAACATTTGATTTTGGGAATTCGCTTCACTTTATTAACAATTCATCAAATAACTTTTCTCACTTTTCTCACTTGGCCCAGCAAAATTGTGGCATATTTTGTATCGAATGCCGTGTAATTAAGACGAAAAGTTTTTTTTGGTTGTTAAATTTGGATTAAAACAAGCCAAACATTTGTCAAAATTGCACGGTTATTGATATAGAATTTTGCAGATGTTGCCTTGGCTGCTTCACTGATTTCACTCACACCATAAAAATAAATTGAAAACCATTTACAATATTTACTCGAAATCTTTCCGTTTTTTTTTTCTCAAAATTGTAAATTGCATTTGGAATACCTAAAAACTGAAATATTTTGCTTAAGGCACGCTTTCAAATCATATTCTGTATTTTATTAACGGTTCAGTAAGGATAGCTCAGTTGGTTCCTCGGAAAGGATTTTCGACGAACTGTTGAAGAACTTGTTGTGTACAGGGCAGGAATGTTATTTGATTGTTCCTATACGATATAGTACAGATATGCTGGTTACAAATTAAGAATTAATCAATGACGATTTGAAGAAAGTGTGTAACAGGTAGGAGGATATATATGCTCGATCAGCATCAATAGTGGAGTCACTCTAGCTGCAAACGGATCTCTGATTTCTAAAGTTCAGTTTGTTTTATCTACATCGCGAATATCGATACAAATCGATAAATACAATTATCGGTTACATTCATGGCATCTCCAGATCAAGCTCGCTAATAAGTTGAAGAATCCTTCTTCTCAACATTTATAATTGAAATTGTGGTGCATTGAAAAGTGTAATTTTCACATCTTCAATATATGAATGCACTCAAATTTTTCACTTTACAAATTGCCAAATGCCATGCAATGAACCAAATGCTAGTTTGGACGCAATTGCAGCCAGTATTTATATAGTTAACAAAAAAAAAACACATTTGAGTTTTTCGCAATTCGAACAAAATACAATTCAGAACATGTCGATGAGTGCATTCAAATTCAAATTCCAAAATACCTATTTTGAAAAAGTGACTTATATTCGAATCAAATATTTTTGTTTGTGTGTTTTTTTTTTTTTTTTTTTAATGATTTTCAATGAACTTTTAGCACGATTTGAGTTGGTTGATTTCCGCAACGCACACACGAGCTCAACGCGTCAAGTTTTTGATTTCAAATACGCTCAAAACCTGAATAGTGGAACTCGTAAGTGCGGCGAACCCTCGGATGCACTGCTGTGAAAATGATAATCGAAATCAATTCTAAAGATACTTACTCAGTGTGGCATGCTCTCGCACTTGTCACAAACTTTGCAATTCAAACTGGCCAACACACACTTGAAAAAAACAACCAAAAAACAAATACTGACAGCAACAAGTATGATAAGATACTTGCTTGGAGCTTTGGAGAGAGATTGATGTACTGGTTGGCTTGGAGATGCGTTTCCGACTGATGCTACCAAATGCGCCAGCCTCAAAATGTTAGCTCCGACGCAGATACAGCTGCTTGCAACGCTGACGCCAACGGCGACGTCAACAGCGACTGCGAGTGCGACTCATTTGTTGCACGGGATATCCTTTGCAGCGTTTTGTTTTGTTCGGAGGCTGCGCTGCTGCTGCGGCGGCTGTTGCTGCTGTTGCTGTTGCTGCGGCTGTTGCTGCAACTACTATTGCTGTTGCTGCGGCTGTTGTTGCTGTTGCTGCGGCTGCTGTTGCTGCAACTGCTATTGCTGTTGCTGCAACTGCTATTGCTGTTGCTGCAACTGCTATTGCTGTTGCTGCAACTGCTATTGCTGTTGCTGCAACTGCTATTGCTGTTGCTGCAACTGCTATTGCGGTTGCTGCAACTGCTATTGCGGTTGCTGCATCTTTTTTCAATGAAATTTTATATGTCCTGTCCTTCTGCCAACTATAACCTGCCCACTACCATCCAGCGCCATCCTCTGATGCTACTGCTGGTGCTGCTGGTTTGGCTGCACCTTGGCTGCACAACCAAGAAACTGTTGCGACGCCTCATATCCTGTGAATGAATGCCAGCTATGACGTCACTAGATCGAAACACCAAAAAAAGGAAAGATATATATCTTATATATATATATATATATATACCAAAAAACGATTGTGACTTCGTGAACGCCTTCGCCTTCGCCTTTGCCATTGCCTTCGCTTTCGCTTTCTCATTGCTTTTATCGACGCCACTAGGTCACTGTGTTAGCAGCATCCGAAGGCGGCCAATCGATGCTGGTTGTGATGGTGGAGGAGGCTGGTCGCAGGGGTATCGGCGTCGATGACGAAGGCTCCATTTGAATGATTTCAAGGGGTGCTTGTAGCAGACGTTGCAGCCTGCGATGACGTCGACACCTGTTTGACATTGCCAGCGTCATACGTCACAAACACAAACGCACAAACACACAAACACACACACACAAGCGCACACATTGACCTTATGCGAGAGGGGGGGGGGGGGGGGGTGCTGGCAGAGGAGAGGGGTTTGCATAACATACCATATCGTTGTTACAGCCCGGCATACCCGCCCAGTGGTTGAGACCTTCGCATTTTTTTTTAGTGCAATTTTCTAAAAATACACTCGAACGGGGTCAGCAGGAGCAGCAACAGCAGCAGCAGGAGCAGCAACAGCAGCAGCAGGAGCAGCAACAGCAGCAGCAGGAGCAGCAACAGCAGCAGCAGGAGCAGCAGCAGCAAAGTAAAATTGCATCAACTTTACACCTACAATCTCTGCACAGCAGACCCCTGAATCCGCTCCTTAGCAATCCTGCAGCAACCAGCTGCCAATTACTAGTCAATTTTAAATAAATTTGCATATGCGTCACATAGTTGCAAGGGTTCGCCTGGGAATGGGTGGCGCCATTCCCGACCTGGATATGTTTGTGCTATGTGTAAATAGGCAAATTTTATTGGTATTTTATTTCGCTTAAAAATATAAAAAATTATCTAAATTTGTTGCTAAATAAAAATCCAAAAAATCTATACAAAATGCATTCAACAGCAGGAGCGTGAAATTGCCCACAATCTTTATCACTATCCACACCAAATCCGCCCCTTAACATCCTGCAGCAAACAGCTGCCAATTACTGGTCTATTTCAATTCAATTTGCATATGCGTCACATAGTTGCAGGGGTACGTCGTGGGAGTCGTGAGAGTGCAACCTGAACCTGCACCTGGACCTGCGACTAGGCCTGAGCCGGTCGTGAAATCAAGTTTGCCACCGTACCGGACATGTATTCGGGTTCGCAACTGCAACGGGCAGCAACAGTCTCATTTGATATCGAAAGTGTATCGTATATATACATATATATAAATGAAATCGGCAAGTTTATGTAAGTTTTGTATATGCATTGTTTTGTTGCATGATTATTCATATTTATATATAACTTAGATGTATTTATAATCTGTGAGGAAGATATATTTTTGTGTATCAATAAAAGTCCATGAGTAAATTTCACTTATGGATTCAAAATACATTTCTATATCCTCTATTATAAATACACCGACAATGATATATATATATATATATATATATATATGCATATATGTTTGTCTGAACGTGTAATTTGAATACATATTTGCATATGTTGTACTATTTCTGTGTATTCATACCAGATGTGTTTTTGGTTGTGAGTAGAAATCGGCACGCTTGCCAGATATTTATCAAATTTATTTGCTTAGTTCTTAGATATTACCATAGCTGAAAATAGTACCTAAGCTGAATATCAATGAGTAAATATTCATACATATAGCCGAATAGTTAAGGCGCTTCATTATATTTACTAAATATCCCCTCGAAACTTTTAATAAGCCATTGAAAAAAGGTTTTTCTTCATTTGAATCTAAAGTGAATTTGCAATCAAGTGCTCGTACACTCGAAAAATCACCTTAAATTTTAGAAATTTTTTATATTTTTATCGCCCAATTTTCGAAAACCAGGAATTTTTATTTTTATTTTTTTATGTCTAATTTTTATACGATTTTTGATAAGACATTCCGTTTTTTTGTTGTCTATAAACATTATCACAAAGAATTTAAGATTTTACAAATACAATCATTTTAGATAGTTTATAAATTTGTATAATTAATAATTTGTAAAATCGATTTTATGCCGATTGAAATCCCGTCAGCTTCATTTGGCAGTTGGAAGACTTCTTGAGGAAGCCATCAGCCAAACTCTAACATAAAAGTCGAGCCAGTAAGTTTCATTACTTTTTTCAGAATTTTGGAAAGTATTAGAAAATATGTAATATATTATAATATATATATATATATATATATAATATATAAAATATTTGTACAAAATAAAAAAAACTCCATATTTATTTGGGATTGTCGATGTACAGAGAGGCTTTCCAATTTTTAGATATTTTCTTTTCTTATGTTTAGAAATTATTTTTAAAAACGAAAAAATGGTAATTTTTTTCTGAGTGCAGTATACCCTCGTCGTCAACAAATACGCATAACGAATTCCTGGAATATGTGTCCCATCAACTACTCAAATCTGTGATAAATTGCAACGCAGGCCCTGAGTGGGTTTAGCTTATGCAAGTCATTTGATTGGCAACAAGCTTCAATTGATTCGCATGAACATCATGATTGTGTTGCATAATGCGTATCCGTATGCCACTCGAAAATGTGACACAAATCGCAGAAAGCACTTATATTATCAGCTATTGCACTTATAATATCAACAATAGCCATTGTATTTGATTGCGTAATTCCTCTCAATTACCAACTCCCTCACTCAGCACTCGGCAATGCGCCAGCCAGCTATTTCCAGCCATCCACTTGCTCCCTCAAATCCCTCAAACGCATGACGATTTTCAGGCTACAATTTTTACTTCTGTTCACGTTTTCAACTTGAAATGTACGACTGGCTTAGGTTGAAGTTTCGACCTATGCCCATATATCGATTGTCAGGCTATAATTTTGACTTGTCTTACGACCTAAAATCACGTTTTCAACTTGAAATGTACGATTGATTTAGGTGCAAGACTATGATCAAAAAGCCTTCGCTTTTTAACCCAAGTTCAGTTTTGACGAAGTTATGGCATTTCGAAGCTTATCGATATATCGATTTTTAGGCTATAATTTTGACATGTCTTACGACCTAAAGTCAAAATATTCTAAATAATAGACTATAGTTAATAATAATACAGGTAAGTGAGTGAGTGGAAGTGGAGTGAGTGAAACTGCCTTCTTCTCTGTGTATGTATGAATGAACGTATGTATGTATGTATGTATGTATATATATATTTATATATATATATCGATATGTATGTATGTATGCATTTATGTATATATTTGCGTATGTATGTCCGTATGATACATACATACATAGTTAGGCTTAGGACCCCCAACATCTGGCTGATATACTCTATGTGTGGCCGGAAGCTGAGTCTCTTGTCCAACCTGACGCCCAGGTATTTTATAGACTCCTTGGATTTGACAACATCGTTGTTGACTTGCACCTGCATGTACTCTATTACTTTGCGGCTGGAGTAATGAGTACGGCCTCCGTCTTATGGCCTGCAAGTTCCAAGCTCACATCGTTCATCCATCTTGCCACAGCCTGCCGAGGTGCAGGCCGTGCTCGAATAGTCACATAGGGCTCGCAACGATGCAAGTTGATGTATTCTTGATCAGCATTGAGAGTCGAGTCGATTTATCCATTTCCGCCTTTCTGTCTCTTCGATAGTTGCTAGAAGTTTCCAATTTGGAAGAGGCAAAGACTGGGTATCTCAGGGTATCTATTAATTGACCTCTTTCGACTTCTTATAGTCTTGTAAATAATCATTTTTCTTCAGATTTTCAACGCATTAAAGCACAGTTGAAAAGCCATTTTTATGGCTCCGTTCAAAAAAATATAATAGTATTTCAAACCTCTAACAATTATCGATCGTAAATTGCATTTGTCTAACCTAGCTGTGTCAGAACTTAACCGATTTTACAAAGCAGTCAAACTTTAGAAGTTTGGGCATGAATATGTCAAGGTCAAAAATAATATTTGTTGTCAAAGTGCAAGTTGCCTGAATATGTACTTTAAGTGCTATGCTTTTATTTTTGCACAGAAACCTAATTGAATTAAATCAGCCGTGCAATTATGTTATTTTCTATGTGAAAGCTGTCATCAATGGGGCCAATTAAAAAGTTGACATTCATGCATGCAACCCTCGCACAATTCCTGGAAAAGGCATCTGTGCAACCGGCTGCAGGCCACAAGTCAATGCTGCAAAAGTTGAAACCAAAACCCAGGCGACCAGAGCTAAAAATATCCTCAATGCCGGGCAGAGCCAACGCGTGGCACATAATTGCTTTCATAATGAGAATGGACAGTAAACATTCCATGGTCACTCTGTGTGTGTGTGTGTGTGTGGTGTGGCTGTGTGTGTGTGTGTGTGTGCTTTGACCCAGCTTAGCAGCACAGGGATATACGAATCCTTTGACGATGACGCGTTGCAGTTTGCAAATTTCATTAATAGCCAAAATGTGGTTAACGCCAGGTCGCCAAACGTAAGCACAGATGAGAAACGGAATATATTTATATATATATATATATATATATATGCCAAATCAAATCCGCATCCGAATCCGATTTGGACTCTATTGTCATAACCCAAACCCATCGAGCTTCTCAAGCAATGACGTTGATCTACAGCGCTGGGGCAGGGTGTGCGGTTGTGTGTGTGTGTGTGTGTTTGTGTAGTAGGGTTTTCACGGGAATTCCCTCGGATCCGGAATTCGCAAGTGCAATGGACAGTTGGTCAGGCATAAATCAATGCATTGCTGCTGCTGCCGCTGCTGTTGCTGCTGCTGTTGCCGCTGCTGTTGCCGCTGCACTTGCTTGTGCAGAGGTACTGGCAAAGGTTAATGACGTCATCGCTGGTCTTCAGTGACGTGCAACATGAATCTAGTGCAAGTTGCAGCTGCTACGGCTGCTGCTGTTGCTTGCTGCAGCCTGCACGTCATCTAGGCAAATAAATATATATAAAAAATATATATGTATGCAAATAAAAAACAAATACATATATACATATATATATATATATATATATATATATATATATATATATATATGTGTATTTGCATGTGCGTCATGTCAGCTGTATAACCTGATATGGGTCAGAAAAGCGAAAGCAACAAGAAATTGTTGTCAGGTAGCGATTATGGCCACCAGGCCAATGGGGTTGCAACAACAACTTGTGCAACAAATGCGACCCACAATTTTCCGAGTGCTCCAATAATCGAAGACACACACATCTGTGCGGACCTTTAACTTATACCTTCTGGTGACTCCGCCCACCGCCCACCGCCCCGTTTCCTGTTTGCCAAAGTTCAAAAATAGCACACACAAAAAAACTTGACCAAAAGCAAAACAGCAACTCTCACACACTCACATACACCCACACACACACACACACACGCACACACAGAAGCACACACACATGCACACCCACACACACACACACACACACACACACATGGGCAGCAAAATCGAGCAACATAAATTTCGTGGACCATTTACTGAAAATCTGTTTAAAACTGTTTCAAACGGCTTTCAGAATAAAAATAGCAGCAGAAGCAAATAACAAAATGCTACCTAAATAAGTGGCAAGGCATAGACGAATAGTGCAAGCATCTACCTTAAGCATACTTGATTGTTCCTATGAAAGCTATATGATATGCAAATCCGAAGTTGATGTTCGCTCGACCCAACTGATGAGATGCACAACTGCTGAGTTTGGTTCGCTTCGCATGAAGAAGAACTCATCTAATATATAGATCGGATCGGATATATGCTTGTAAGCGCCGACGTATTCCAAAATTCATCAAGATATCCTTTATTCTGAGGGACTAGACCGACAGACGAATATTTGCTTACTTATTTATTTAACGTCGGTCGATAGAAAAAATACAAAAAGTAAATAAATAATATAAAATCTAAAAAAAATAAACTGTAAAATAAAATTGAAAATGTTTCCATCAATTAAAAATAAGAAATATTTATATGACTCGGCTTTTCAAGAAAGTGTAGATAGTATAAGAAAAGCTATAGAATCGGATCATTTATATATGAGCTGAAAATCAGTGAATCAAATATCTGATTTTTCAAAAAAACTTTCAAGTTTGAGTCGAACGAAAATTAAACTTGAACTTGCTTAAAAAAATAAAAAAAAAAAACAAATGCAAAACAATCATTTCAAATATTTGCTTAAAATAATGAGTTAAATGCCTTAAAATAATGAGTTTAAATTGGCACGGATGAAAAATTCAAAAGTTTCAGCATTTTTCCACCTTTTTTTGAGCTTGCGAATCGAATTTTCCAAAATCTCGTCTTAGAGTTTCAGTGCAGAAAATATATAATTCAAATATATAATACAAACCAACAGTCATGCTTCTATATATATATATATATATATATGTGGGTATATGTGTAATCAATGTATCGATGAGATTTTTTTTGCATTTGTGGGCGTGACAAAGTGACTTTGTGTATCTGATGGATACGTTTGCTAATGCGCTACATGAATGGCTGTCGAAAATGTTCTATTTAAAAAAACAAGACAAAACAAAACGCGGCCCACAAAAGAAATAGAAATTCAAAATTCACTCAAAAATAAAACAACAACAACAACAACAATAATTTCGAAATACTCATATGTAGACAATTTCAGCAACGGAATTCTTTTTGTGTTTTCAACACAAAGTTTACACAGATCGAAGTAGACACACATTATATTATAGTGTTTATAGTATATAAATATTATGCATACATATATTCTGCCTCTATCATAGAGAGCGCCCACACAAGCACCCACGCACACACATCCACACACACACACACACACACATCCACACACACACACACACACATACGTCTGATTGAAACGTTTCGCCTGAGAAATTTTGTTGCCTTTGGTGTTTGCTTTAAATATGCTGCTAGGCTATATAACAAACAGCAACAATAACAACTGCAACAACGACAACAACTGCAACAACAACAACAACTGCAATCACAGCAACAGCAACAACAGCAACAACAGCAACAACAAGAACTATTTCAGTTTGGGATTTCTGTGAAATTTTTGCACATTAGCACTGGCTGCAAGGCAGCACCGCGTGCTTGTATCTGTATCTGTCTCCGTAGCTGTATCTGCATCTGTATCTGTATCTGTATCTGTATCTGTATCTATATGTGCAATGCTTGTTGTATGTGTAGCTTGTTCTTTGTCTGTTTGACTGTTTTGTTTTTCTGATTGTTTCGTCTTTGGCAAATTGCGCATACGACGCGTTGCAGCGTCATCTTCACATGGCCTCTGCCAAATTACACACATACATGCGTAGTTAGTATATATATATATATATATGCATAATATATCTAAGATGTATATAATATATTTAATATATATATGTATATATATATATATCTAGTCTAGGGCAAGATTTCCGCAATTAATTGTTTTCTCGTTACAAAACTTGCTCAGTTACTCAACTGAAAAGTTTTCCTGGTCTTTTCCTGTTCAATCTAAGTTATGCATTGACTTGAAATCAACTTAGCCAAGTTGCAAGTTGCTGTATAAATGATTAATGTAATTAACACTTGTTTTTATGCTTCGTGGACAGACTAATGAGGGGCATATATAAATATATATAAATTGTGTACTGTCACAGATCCTAATAATAATATAAAGCAAATTTGAATATGGGTCATAATTGTAGTTGTGTTATTTAAACTAATAAGCCGATAAATCGATAACTCCATATTTAATATCGATAGCAACCAAGTAGGAAAATAGCTTGATTACTTTCATGAATTGCGTAAGGATATCTTTGAACCGTTTAATGACTTTGCAACAGGGTATGCCCCGGTCGATCTTGGTATATATATATTGCATTAGATATGTGTTGATATCGACTCAAGTTAATTAGTAAGCTCTAGGGCTAATTTTATAAACGAAACTAAATATCAGTATCAGTATCTAACTTGTTGCCAGCCATTGGATAATCAAAGATATATGTGAGATATATATGAGTATATATCTCTCTCTTGTCCCTAACTGGAGAAGATTTAGTTATATTTTGAATTGAATTGATTTCATTGATTCCGTTGTGCAGCTGTTTTGTAGTGCTCAGGGCACATCTGAACATCTGAACCAGGGCTGGCTAGACAGTAATCTATGTGGCTAATGCTGCTCTTTCGAGTTATTGGCATTGCCTGCATGCCTGGTTAACTGCATGCGGCACAAATGGCTAGAGCAGAGCAAATGGCCAGCGGCAACCGCAAAAAGAGAATTTCTTTGCTGGCCCACTCAATGCTCAACTGGAGCAAATTTATTTTTAACACATGCATTGAATTCCAAGCGGCTCCGCTTACACCGCACACACACATATATATATATATATATATATATATATATATGTATATAGACGGTTTCTCCAAATGTGCGTTTTTTTTCTTTCTTGTTTTTTTGGCCGCCTGCAACAGGCTGCTGGTTGCCGATCGTCGCTGAGCGGGCAAAGCACAATTTTCGGTATCCATTTCGATTTGGGTTGCGGCAGCGCCAACTATTTTTAGCCTGTGCGCCCAGATACAGATACAAATACCAATACCAATACACGCACAAACACAAATACAACGACAGATGTTCGCTGCTCTCTCTCTCTCTCTCTCTCACTGTTGGAGAAGCCAGAGAGCCAAGCGAACCAAGCGCCAAACGCAATCATCGAAGGACGGGCAGGTGGGCGTCATATCTATATGTATGTGTGACTGTGACTGTGTGTGTGTGTGTGTGAATCTGTATCGGAATCGGAATCGGTATCTGTATCCATTGGCTGGTCGCCTCTAGAATATAGTCTGCCGTGGATCGTCGGACCGTTCAGTCTTTTTGTTTCGTTCAGTACCATCCGATTCGTGTGATCGACAGCAACGCTCAATTTTTTTCTTTTTTTTCCAATTCCTTGAAGGTGAGTGGGTTGCTGGCGCACCACAGTGCAGAATGCCTCAACCAGAAGCAAGCAATCAAAATGCAAACAACAATCAATAAAACCAAACTGAAGCAACCTCTCAGCCCAATAACAATACAATAATCATCAACGATATCAAGAGAACTACAAAAACATTGTGTGCGAAATGCAAACGTAACTGCCAAAAACATCTGTATTTAAAGAAAAACCCTTATGAACAACGAAGACCCGTCATATCATATCGTGCGTGTGATCCTAACTATGTATATCTTTTTTTTTTCATTTTTGTTTTTTCAAACATTTTTTTTAACAATATTTTTTTCAAGTGCTGAAAGTGTTGCAAAAGGCTGATATAAGCCAAGGAAAAACAATATTTTGAACAATTCAAATACTTTTGTAGTAATATATCTAAAATTCTTCAATTTTTTTTGTCTTGTTGCTGAATTTTTGAAAATATATTTCATAATTCGTTGAGCGCAACGATTATGTAAGGAGTATGTGGTGCACATTATATATATATATATATATACATATATATACTGTGTATATATGTATATTGATTTCTGTGTGTATGTTGTGTGTGTGCGTGAAAAAGCTATAAATGTAGCTGGCAGATACAACATACATTCGTATGAGCAACAGAAGAGCCACAGCAACAATTTGATGTGGACAGCAACAACAGAGCAGCCTTAGAGCAGCAGCAACAGTGGCAACAACAACGGCCACCCAAAATAGAAATGTGCCACTGTTTAAGCACACACACACACACTCACACACATATTTATAAACACACACGCATACATACTATACACAATATTTATATATATATATATGTATATATATATACCAAAATGTGTGCGTTTCTTTCCTTTGACTCTCGACACGTTTCGAAAGCAAAAGAAAAAATAATTGAAAAGCTTGAAATTGGTTCAGAATATTGAACAATAATATTTCGCTGAACTTGAGAGATAAACGCAAAATCAACTGCGAGTGAGAATATATTTCAGAACTCAACAAAGATACTTCAAGTACTGGACAATTTTTCCTATACCACTTCTAAGTTTATCCTTCCAATACTTCTTTCAAAAAATATTAAAAAAATTAATTAATTTCATAAGTACTTAAGTCGACTTATAACTGTATAGCATTTGAAGTGCATACACAAGAATTATTTCGAATAATTTCGAATCTTCGCAATCTTCTTAAATAAACAGCTAAAACCTATACAAAATATACTTGAGATATGTACTTCTTGAGCTGAGAACACATAGAAATATGTTGCAGCGAAAGTCAGCTAAAAAAGCTTTCAGATTTGTATTTATATTCTCATTGTCTAACGATGTATTTATACCATAGTCTATATAGATATACAGTATGGATATATTTCAATTTTGTAGCTTTTGTTGTTGTCGGCTGAATGCTTAAAGCTAAATTGAGCAGCTTTGAAAAGTTGTTCGTCCGACCTTCGATTTTGACACGCTTAACAACTTGTTGTTCAATATCGGTATTTGTATAGCTATAGAAATATATAGCAACAAGTTCAGCAATGCCATGATCAGCTTTAGAGCATTATCTATCCTAATTCTTGAGCTCACTCATTTGACAAAGCTTTTGCTGAGAGCCTTTTGGCGGTGCGTGTGAGCGACTCTCTCTCTCTCTCTCTCTCTCTCTCTCTCTCTTTCACTCTCTCTCATTCTGACATTCTGAAATTGGATATCGATAGGCAGAAAGCAGTCGCATCATGAAAACCGTTTGTCCTGCTTGCACGCCCAATCAAACGAATTTGAGAGTGATTTAAAGTGTGCGTGTGTGAGAGAGAGAAAGAGTGACAGAGGTAGTGATGGATAGAGAGAGAGAGAGAGAGAGAGAGTGATCAGCAGGCGGTGCTCCCATATACGGTGCGCTAACTGCTAGCGTATACGTAATGTGTTTATCTATAATGATTGCGCATACGCACTGTGACGCCAGACAAGTATGTATGCGTGTGTGTGAGTGTGCTAGTGTGTGCGTGTGTGTGTGTGTGTGTGTGTGTGTGTGTGTGTGTGTGCATGGCATCAATGTGCGAGGGGGAAGAGTTTTTGTAAAATGCTTAAACTAATCAGCCAATTATTTTGGATTATGGAACATATACTAGAAGCCAATTAAATGACAGCCTGTCAGTCGAATGAATACACCCACACACACACACACACACCCACACAGCCACACACAGACACCCATTGAAACAGTCATACAAAGATTTATTGGTGTGGGCTGAGTAGGTGTGTTGATTATGATGATATTGATGGTGTTGATGATGATGATGATGTCATTCGGGAATCAGCCATCAGCCATCAGCCACCAGCAATCAGTAGTTGCACTTAAATTCATTTAAATCTGACACGCCCCTTGGTGCTGAATTCTTTCTACTTGCAGTAACTCAAAAAAACACAAATCAAAATGGCTGATGATGAGGTGAGGTGAGTATCGGCAAAATGCAGGACCCTCCATTGAATGTGATTCAGGATTAAATGAATACTTCATTTGCAGTTGAAATGGTGTTTGCATAAATCAGGGCAACAGGGCGAACTATGCACGTGGAACGTGGCTGGACACTGTGAGCTGGAAAACATTTGAACTTGAGTTGTGGTGAGTTGATTTCTGCCTCTCTCTGTAGCCTAACCTAAATGCATCTAACCTAAAATAAGCTCAACAAAATGCTTTAGCTAACCGTTAAACACGCGCTCGCCTTTGGCTTCTTTTGCTTTCACAGATACTAGTAGCGAGCTGGTGCCGAAACCGTGCCGGTTCCGATTCCGATAATGCTATTGACAGCCACACAAAATAATGGAACAATAACTGTCAAGTGATCAATGTTATTGTTATCGTTATCGTTATTATCAATTGTCAACTGTCAATTGTCGTTCTGTCCGCAATTGTTGTGCTGTCTGTTTTGCGTCCTTCTCTATTAGATGTTTAAGTGTGCCATATTTATCGATAACTAACCGTTGATCTATCGCTCTGTTTCCTTGCAGAAAAAGGCAGCAGCAGCACCAGCACCATCCGCAGCTGCTAAGCCTGCGGCACCCGCTGCCGCCAATGGTAAAGCAGCCGCGCCTGCTGCTGCCAATGGCAAAGCAGCCGCGCCCGCCGCGCCCGCCGGCCCGCCCAAGGATCCCAACGATCCCAAAGTGAAGGCCGAGGAGGTACACTGGTGTACGTGTGGCCGCAACTCACGGCCCCAATCGCCTCACCAAGTCAAATGTCCAATGTTCACGAAGCCAAAACAAAACACAAAAAAAAAAACAAAAAAAATAATAATAATGATTGCCCCGTATCCAAACACCATATGCGTGTGCCCATCTACATGTGTTGTGCTAGCGATAGCGATATCGATAACGATAACTAATCACCCAATATGTTGCACTGCTTACAGGCTAAGAAGGCTAAACAGGCTGAGATCGAGCGCAAGCGTGCTGAAGTGCGCAAGCGCATGGAGGAAGCCTCCAAGGCCAAGAAGGCCAAGAAGGGTTTCATGACCCCAGAGAGGAAGAAGAAACTCCGGGTAAGTGTCTACAAGCAACCAAAAAATGAGTGCACCAAAAAAAAAAAAAAAAATGAAAAAAATAGAATAAAAAATTCATTTGTAATTATTTTACTCGAATGAAATCGTTCAACTGCCAACAAACTTTATTGGCATTTCGAGTGGCAGTTGGCAAACTTTTGGCGTATATAGCACACGAATTAATCAATTTGGAAATTTGAATTTTGATTTGCAGTTGTTGCTGCGCAAGAAAGCCGCTGAGGAATTGAAGAAGGAACAGGAACGCAAGGCGGCTGAACGCAGACGCATCATTGAAGAACGTTGCGGCAGCCCCAGGAATCTCAGTGATGCCAGCGAAGGTGAGTGCCAGCAGTTCAAAATAACACTCAAATCCAATCGAAAAGCGAAGCAGAAATCAATAAATACAATTTCTAACTAGAAATTCTAAATGCCAAAAAAAAAAAAACAATCAAATTAAATAAATAACAAATGCAATACGCAAAAAGCGCAGAAAATCAGCAAACAAAATTTGATACATTTTCTTTGCTGCTGTTTTTTGCTCAACAATTATAAAAAAGAATATAACTAAAAAGAATTCAATTAAAGCATAAACATTAAAGTCTACAAAAGTGTCATCAATCATCACACACACACACACACACACACACACACACACACACACACACCCACAATCACACATAGACACTCAAACATATAATTAAAACACACACACCAACAAGTTGCGCTTTCCACACCCACACGTATATACACCCATACACACACACACACACACACACACACACACACACACACACATACACACTCACTCATACAACCAATACCACTTGTTATGTATTTGAATATGTTACTTATTCTCTCTCTTTCCCTCCCTGTTTACCCATCTCTCTTTTTACTGCAATATAAATAAATACACACACACACATATACACGCGCGCACACACACACACACACAACCACACATAAAAATATCCCTCGTCCATATCGAATGTTACCCAACCTTATGTGTATATATATACATATATATATATATATACACACATGTATATCTTGTATATCTGTATCTGTGTGTGTTTTGTCATGCTGCCAATTTTGGGTGTCCGCAAACGTCAAACGCACAGACACACTGAAATCCCTGATCAAGCAACACTATGACAGGATTAATAAACTGGAGGACCAGAAATATGATCTTGAGTATGTTGTTAAACGCAAGGATGTTGAGGTACACGCACATATCTACTACATAACTATCTATCTATCTATCTATCTATCTATCTATCTACTTATTATAAAATATCCAAATGCCTATCTATCTATTAGCTACTATCTGCCAAAAAGCGTTCCACATATCAAAATCAAAAGTCTAAAATAACTTAATGCTTAACAACAACAGCAACAACAACAACAGCAACAAAAAATAGCAAAACCAACACCTTCTGTTAGCTATCTCTCTCTCTCTCTCTGTCTCTCTCTTTAACTATCTATCTATCTATATACATACTTCTTTCTATCTATCTTTATTTATATATATATACATATACATATATATATAAATGTATAATTGCTGTCTAAACTACTTACTTTTTTGTATAATACACTTAATTTTCGTACAATTCCGTTTTGTATACAGTAAAAAGTCAAGCAAACTAAACCCAAACTGATCAATATCGCCCCTGTACATACATATACCTATATACTATATACTTATATATATCTACTCGTATACTTAACTTGTCAAGCAACCACAAACATATTCCAATTAATGAATAATTTTATAGCTTAGCAAATACATATGCAAACAGTGTTGTAAACAGAGCTATAATTACTTAATTACCATGGCAATTACTTGAGTAATTGATGGCATATCAGCAAATAGTTCAATCAAGAGATGATTATCATTTTTATATTTTAATTATTATCGAAGTAAATGTATTTTCATTTGCGTAATTTTTTTAATTCTTGTGATGACTCAAGTAATGACAATTTTATAAATTTCAATTACTCAAGTAATTAGAATTCCCTATGATAATTACTCAATAATTTGAAATATTTATTACAGCTCTCAAACTCGCTCTCTGTATCTCTTTGTCCCTCTCCCCACATCTATCTCTTCTCTCTCTCTCTCTCTCTCTCTCTCTAGCTCTCTTTGTCCCCCTATCTCTTTCACTCTCTGTCTCGCACACTCTCTCTCTCTCTCTCTCTCTCTCTCTCTCTCTATGTGTGTCACACACCTTGGGAAGTCGTTCAGTATCACGTACTCAACACACACAAGCACCACACTGCCCACGTCAATACAACAGCTCAGCACACACCCCAAACACAGCCGACCCCTCAAAAATACACACATGCAAACGAAAGCAAACAAACAAACACACACACACACAAACGCACACAAACGCACACACACACACATACGCGCACATATTCTGTCTGCAGTTTGAGCAGTTCTTCGAAGCCACAAGCAGGAGAACTCGAAGAGAATATTCCCCACATTCCGAATACTCACTCGTTTTAACATTCACAGATACACTACAGAAAGCTTGTCAGGATTATAACAATAAAATACTGAAATTGGAGTCTGAGAAATACGATGTGGAGCGCGAGGTAGCCAGAAGGGAATTTGAGGCAAGCGTTGCACACAATTATCTCCCATAGCTCTATCTCTCTCTCTCTCTCGCTCTCTGTCTCTCTCTCATGATTTCCTTCGAGTTCCACGCGACAAGGAATGAGATAGAACAGATCCAGAGAACAGTCGATCGATGGAACTTAATGTCACTACTTCTCGTAGTCCATTTGAATATCGTTAATAACAATCAATGCTCCACACACATTTCAGATATTATACGTACATATACATATAACCAGCACTTGAAAGATATATGCAAATATAATAAAGATGCTGCCACAAAAACGCTCCCTGGCGGCCAGTCTGTGTGTGTGTGTCAGTCTGGGGTTACCCGTAGTATAGAGCACAATGTTTAGTTAGCAAACAAACAAACAAACAAAACAAACCAAACCAAACCAAACCAAACCAAACAAACATCCACAATAATTACAACACGTAGAAAATGTAGAGCTCTGTTCACCGTATAATTTCTTCTGTTTTCTTCCTGTTTTTTTTTTTTTTTTGAATTTTTGGAAGAGAGCTGTGCAAATTTTGAATACATTCATCAAGAGAGCACATTCAAAATTTGTTACATCCCACTTTGAATTTTGGTCGAAATCAAAGAGTATATAAAACGAGTATAACTCAATTTTTAATGCCATTAACCAGCTAACCAGTACGCTAAATGGAAAGCCCCTTAACTTATCCACGGGTGCGGACCAAAAATAACTTGCAGCCTCTACTAAACCGGAGCAAAAACCAAACAACAACACCAAATACTCGCTGTTGTTACTTATCCCCATAATATTTATGTTTTCATATAGTATAAACAACATTTTTTGGCCAACATTTTGCTTTTTTGTGGCTTATTTGAGATTTTTGAAATGACAATAGCGATAAGAAATTTTTAAACTAGAATAAGTATTAAAGCAAAGCTTCGTTGTATTTTTTGTGTTGTCGTAGTACAGCTGTTGCTATTTTTGTATTTTGCAAAACAGCTTTTACTAAACCTAATTGCAACGATCAACGCACAACAAACAACGAATAACGAGTAACGAGTAATGAGAATAAAGAGCATAGCGTACGAGTGTTTTGTACTCATAGGAATACATAGACGTATGTCTCGTTGGTTTAATTTATAAGCAGCGCCACACACATACCCAAGTACAGTCACTAAGCCACCACAGCAACAACAACAACAACAACAACAAAAACAACAACAACAGCAACCACAACCACAACCACAACAACAACAGACACCTAACTCATGCAACCCAACACCAAGCGCACTACACTGAAAAAAACAAAAACAAATTTAAACAAGAAACGAGAAACGTATAACAAATATAATAAAAGCAAGCAAAGCACAATTATTATGTATGTATTTATGTATATGCAAATTGTAGGTGATAAAACTAAGGATATAACTGAATATCTGACTTTATAAATTAATATTTAATATTCCTTCTCTTTCTCTGACACGCGGCGAACAACGCGCGTTACATGTGCGTCTCTGTCTCTCTCTCTCTCTCTCTCTATCTGTCTCTCACGTCTGTCACTATCTTTCTCTCGCTCTCTCTCTCTTGTCTGTCACTTTCTTTTATCTCTCTCTCTCTCTCTCTGTATTCACAATACACATCTTTTATACTTTATCCTATTCCCGAACAAAATACGCACAAAAACTTACAACACACTATCAAATTATCTCTCTCTCACCCTCTCTCTCTCTCTCTCTCTCTATCTCTCTCTCTCTCTGTCTTTACATATATATCTATATATCTATCTATCTTTTTCTTACATCCGCATCTGTCTGTGTCTCTTTTTGCACACGCACTCACATACATACACGCAACAAACGACAACGACTCTCTCTCACACACACACACACACACTCGCTCACACACACACACACACGCACACCACGAACTCTGTCGATTTACGCTTTAACGCGCGTTACGTCATTTAACGTAAACGCTGACGTTCACCTTAAACTTTACCGCTACCGTTACCGTTACCGATACCATAACCGTTACCGTTACCGTTACCGATACCGATACCACAGCCGAACTGCAGACAATATGCAAACAATATTTTCAACGCGTTTACTCTTTGGAGGGCGATAAATTTGATTTAGAGCACGTGCAGAAAGTCAAAGCACAAGAGGTAAATTCCCCATTAATTTTGCCATGAACCCAAAGAAAACAAAATACAAAATATACAAAAAAAAAAAAAATAAAAAACACAAAATACAAAAAAAAAAAACAAACAAAAAAAGAGCATCCAATATGCGAATGATTATTATTATTACAAATCTATTGATAAAAGCAACCAAAAAAGACAACAATATTGCCAACAACAACAGCAACAACTATAATAATAATTTTAATAATAATAATCAATTATTATTATTTATAACTTTTTTTTTTTTTAATTATACCCTTGATTTGATTATTTCTAAATATATTCTTAATCAAATTTTTTTTTTTAGTTATTTTGCGATTATTCTTCTTAATTTTTTCTTAAACCTAATTTTTGATATTGTTTTTAACTGCGCTAAACTACAAAACAAAAAAAGTACAAAGCCAAAAAAATTAAATAAAAAATATCTATTTAATAATTGCATATATACATACATATATATAAATATACAAGGCGCACGATACTAAGCAAAATCGGCGCGCGCTTTGAACTCTGCGTGTGGGAGACCCCCTCTAAAAGAAACGTTGTTCAGTTGGGTCTTGTTTATCGACACCGATATCGATATCAAAGTACAATTGAGTTAAATTTGCATATATTCTCTCTGACTAGCTCTTTCTATCTCTCATTGTCGTTGTCTTTGTCTGTCTCTCTCTCTCTCTCTCTCTCTCTCTTTGTCTCTCATTCTGTTGTCTCCGTCCCCTTATGATGGATATGTATATCGATAACCGTGCTCAATTGACAGCGTTTCTTATTCAAGTATAACCCACAATACCGATACCAACCGATACCAACCATAACCAACAACAATAACAACAACAACAGCCAAGACATTTCTCAGACCCGTACGTTGCGCCCCATTCCAAAAAAAAAATAAAAAAAAATCTATTAAAATCACTTAAAGTCAATTTTAAATCAGTTCTCGAAAAGTTAGTCAATTTACCGAACACATAACATCTAAAAGAAATAGAAAACAATAAACGATATAATTTGATTATGATATTTAAATTTATATATATATATAGAATTATAAAACAATATAAAAACATAAATCACGCATACATAAATGTAAAATAAGTACATTAAGATTCGTAGAAAAAATGAAAAAAAACGACAAATCGACAAAAAAATCCACCAAAAAATGTGTTTTTACAGGCGAATTGCAAGAGATTTGCGAAGAGTATTACGAGCGTATGTATATTTGTGAAGGCCAGAAATGGGATCTGGAATACGAAGTCAGGAAAAAAGACTGGGAGGTACTGCAACAATTTTTAATCAATTAAAAAAAAAAAAACAAAATAAATATAAAAACAAAACTCTTAATACAAAAGAAAAGAAAAAATACAAAAACCAGACATACAAATTTTTTAGTATCATATGTTTTTTACGTTTCCGTTTTTTTTTTCTTGCATCAACTATCAAAACTTGTTGATACTTGTGTTACATATTTAAAAAAAAAAAAAAAAGTATTTGACTCTCTTACTTGTAACTGTTTTTCTGAATTGCTCACATACAAAAACTTACAAACAAAAATACGTATCTATACATATTATAAAACATATATAGATGATTCTTTATACTTACCACTCTTTGTTCGATCTTACAAGTTCTTAATATGCCGTTGTTAATCTCATGTTACTTGTACTCAATACGGAAACACAATCCAATCAACAACAACAATGAAATATCTGTGAGTTGCGAAATTGACACACAAAACTGCAGCAACAGCCAAAAAAAAAAAAATCCTTTTTAAAACAGCCGCCAGTTAAACGAACAGTCAATCAAACCGTCAATCAGTCAATCAATCAGTTGTTTCAATTACATAATTAATCATCACTTTTCCTGATGAAATGAATTCACAATGAGCAATTGCAACGATTTCTCACCTCCGCTATGCACCTAAGCACAGTATTCATTAAGTGTTGCCTAATTGTCTACAAATAAGTGAGGTTAGCTCTCTCGCTGTCTCTCGATCTCTCACTCTATCTATCTCTCTCTCTCTCTCTCTCTTTATCTCTCTCTCTCGCTGTGGCAACGGCACCGCGGCTGTTTAGTTACTGTTATTCGTTTGCACTTTCATTTGGCAAACGCAGCACTCACATTGCACTACACAACACTGTCAAACTTGTCGAAACTTTCGTCGTTGTTCAGCACTGGACTTTTTTGCAACAACTTAAATTCTGACATTGTTTTGTGTTTTCCATCCACTACATACATTGTTCAAAATTCTTTTGTATCTTTCTTTCTTCCATTCTGTGATAATTTGTTTGTTTACGCTCTCGCGTCATTTGCATCGTTTTTGTTGCCACTGTCTGTGCGTCCGTTGGTCACACACACACACACACAAATACTCATACACACACACATCAATATACAAAGCACGTAAGCACGCTGAGCACAATGTAGGCAATGGTTATTTATTTTTTTTTTTTTCAATTAGAAATTCTGCATGTGCACTTGTCAACAACAAACAACAACAACAAACAACAACAACAGCAGCAGCAGTCCAAACAAATAACAAACTACAGACAATAGTAATAATACATCAACAACAGAACACCAATTCCATCCAAAATCTCCAAAACTCGAAACAAATACCTCAAACCCAAGCCCAACCGCTCGCACTTCATTGTAAATAATGTAATTTGATTGTAAAGCGTGCTTCATTGTACCGTTAATTGGTTTGCTCTCTTTCTATCTGACGCTCGCTTTAACCCACAAACTACAAACAGAAAGAAATACAAAAAAAGAAGAAGAAGAAGAAGGAAAAACTGAAGCACCAATGCAATAATGAATAAATTTAAAATTATGCGATAAATCGTTAAATCTAAACCATTGAAGAGCATAAGCGCCAAGCGTCGATTTACTCGAGTTCTTTAAAAAAAAAACAAAAAAAACAAAAAAAACAAAACAAAAAACCATAATAATAATAGCTAAAAAAGAAAAAAGAAAAAAGAAAAAGTAAATCAAATATTTGACAAATTACACAGCTGTTCAAAGTTGCGCCAGAGCTCTGGCTAATGTTTCGATAGTCCAAAAGTCGGTTCGCTTCAACCAGCTAATGCTAGTAAATTGCCACCGCTGCCCACTAAACGTTACTGTTACTGTTACTGTTACTGTTACCGTTACCGTTACCGTTACTTTTACCGTTATCACAAAAAAGCAAACACGTTCCGAACTCGAAGTATTTGCAAAGCAAAAAAAAGAAAAGAAAAAAGAAAAAAAAATGAAAAGCTGAACAAACAAATGAGAAAGAAGGAAAAGAAAAGCGAAAAGAAACACAAAACAAATCAGAAAAATACGCAAGAAATATGTTAAAAATAGCCATAAAAAACGAACAATCAAACAACCAATCAATCAATGTATGAAATGTATGTAATGTATGTATGTGCCATGCTGTGCAGTACCTCAGGCCCCAGTTCCGTACGCTCAAGTCTTATGTGTATAGGTTATAACTTTAGTCCATATCAAAACAAAATATCGTATATAAAAATAAAATGCCATAAAAAAATGAATATAAAAAGATAAAAAAAAAAAAAAACAATAGAGGAAATCGACATTTGGATGTTATGCTGTTCAATCGACAAAAAAAAAACCTAAAAAAAAGGCCCCAAAACTTCCACTCAAACAAAAAACCAAAAAAAAAAGAAAAGAAAGAAACCGACCTTAGCTGCCCCATTAAAAAACCGTTAGACCAAAACCTAACTGCGTATTTGGCTCGTCTTGCTAGCTCGCTCGCACGCACCAGCTACAGTTTTAACCTGAAAACAAAAAGAAAAATGTACAAAACTCTTACTATAACAGTTGATGTATATATATATCTGTATCTGTATCTGTATCTGTATCTTTATCTGTATAGCAGTAACTGTATTTGTGCCTGTGCACATGTTTAAACTATGAGCGATAAGTGTAACGCGCTGCATGCAACCCGTCTGCTTGCAACTGTCTCTTGTGCACGACTCTTATGCCCCTCGCATCTTTGCTCGCATTTTGATTTTGATATTGCAATTTCAAGTAGTTTGCCACATTTGGTACATTTAGTCTATGTCTATTGAAACGAATCTATGAAACGTTATTACTATAAGCCTACATTTCTCATGTGTACTAACTGTATCTGTTTCTCTTTGATCTCTCATCGCACGCTATAGATCAACGATCTCAATGCCCAAGTTAACGATCTTCGCGGCAAATTGTGAGTACCCCTAACGATTTGCATACCCTTGCAGACATTCTGAATACATCATTCGAATTAATCGGAATAAGCGGAATATTCAATCCTCTGCAAGGGCATATAAAATACCTTCAATTCGCGACTAAATATCAACTTTTATCCAATCTATAGCGTTAAGCCAGCCTTGAAGAAGGTCTCCAAATACGAAAACAAATTTGCCAAGCTGCAGAAGAAGGCCGCAGAATTCAACTTCCGCAACCAGCTCAAGGTGGTTAAGAAGAAGGAGTTCACATTGGAGGAGGAAGAAAAGGAGGTAAGTTCGAATTGGGTCAGTGGTTTGTGGTGGATACCATGCCAGGTGCTACCTTCAGCTAGGCATAGATAGAATAGCAATAGTTTTGTATAACTTGCATATGTATATTAATACTCTATATACTATATACCCACATATATATACATTATATATATATATATATACTTCGATCAACCAAAAATGATGTGAACGCTCCTATAGATAAAGATTAAAGATGCCGGTTCTCTAAAAACAACCAAAAAGTGTAAGGATGAGTGAAATGATGTGTGTTTACATATGTTTGAGCACCACGTGTCCTCCATTGCCACTTTATGTACTGCTCTGTCTCTCTCTCTCTCACAAACACACACACTCTCTGTCTCTTTTACTCTTATCATCTAACTACATATCAGTCTATCTATCTGTCTCGCTCGTTTTATGGTACACCTCAAAACACCTGTCAATATTAGTCTAATCGTCACAATTTGTCACAATATGTATCCGTATGTACTAGATGTATGTATGTATGTAGTTTCGTAGTCTCGTAGTGCACAGAGCACAGTTGTTGTATTGTTGTTAATGTTAAGCGACATTTCAGTTCCACGATAATACTAATGCTCAATATCTTCTATTCTATTCCACATCCGGATCGATGCTGGTTGGATCTGCAGAAGAAACCCGACTGGTCCAAGGGCAAGCCCGGCGATGCCAAGGTAAAGGAGGAGGTTGAGGCCGAAGCTTAAGCGTCCACGTCCACGTAGTGTCCACTGTACCACCCGTGACTCCCGCCCTAAACAATATATAATTCAATACAAACAATTATTTCAAAACAAAACAAAAGTAAAACAATTATCTGATGCTAAATACCAAAATCAAACAATATACGTGTATATATATATCTCACAATATATATTCTATATATATGTATCTATGCATACATATGTGTATGTATGTGTGCATATGAAATAAAGTACAGCTAAAGCTCAATCAGAAACATTACAAAAACACCAGCTATCGAAAATAATTCACACATCATGAAGAATTCAAACAACATCCCAACATCTGAAAAATTCTGATGAATTATTTTTTTTTATTATATTTCATTAATTACAAATTCTATTTTTTAATGTAAATTAAACTAAACAAAAAGAAAAAAAAAAAAAAAACAACAACTCTTCGCACACATTTTGTTTTTTGGGCACACCTTCCTCAATGGCATGTGCATTTGAGTTACCACCGAGTATCCACAGTTTCCTGAGACTCCTTAGATTCCCCCCATCGATGTCGTTTTGCACTGCACTTCCGATATGCACCGAATCAGCAACATCAGCACCTGAGCACCTGTGCACCTGAGCACCTGAGCACCTGAACACCTGAGCACCTGAGCACCTGAGCACCAGCATCATCTGTAGCTGTACCGAATGACTCAGTCGAGTGAATTATTTGAATGATTCATCCAATGAATGATGTGCTTGCAGGAACAGGCGCCCGAGACGCCAACGCCGGCATAGGAACAACTCCTCGAGTAGCCCTCGCTTGCTGGACCAACACAAGTCAAATCGTTTTTCTTCTGTGCAATTCTTTCGTTCAATTTTACAATATGTACTTTAATTTATGTTAATTATTACAAATATATCTGAATATATATACATATATATATATATATAATTAAAAAAACGGACATATTATTGCATTTGGGTTTCTGTGTAGCTCCTTTGGCTAAAGAGTATTTGGGTTTGCAAATTGTGCTTCGAAAAATCGATAATGATTTGGCTGAACTCGAGTAATTCCCTTTTTGAACGCATGCGCCTGAAAGTATGCAATCATTTTTTTGCTCCGAGCAATTTAGCTAATGCAGCCACCTCCATCGAACAGCAGCTTGTGCAGGGTAATTAAATTTCCCATACGGTAATTTATGCAATTTTCTTTTTATTATGTTTTAACGATAGTTTAGGAGATTTCTGTGTATGCGTATATATATATATATATATACTATATGTGGATGTACATTACAAAATTATAGTCAATTTAAAGTCTAAGTGTTTAAATTAGTGTTATAATTAAGCAGCGAGTTAACGTTAATAGTTGAACATCTTATGGCTAAGAGCTTAAATGATGTCTACAACTATGCATCATTATCGTCGTCTTTATGATTGTATACGATTGGGGTGGGGAGGACTTCGAGGGGCACTAACTAATTAAAGAATTCGAGTTGTCGTTGCGTTAATTAATTAAATAAATAAATAAACCTACATACACAAAATAAAAAAAAGAAATTCAATTAAATACCAGGACACAACTCGGCTCCAAGTTGCAGTCTGCCCCCGGAAGGAGGATAGGATTAGAGCAATGCAAATATATATATATATATATATGTATGTATGTATGTAAATAATATGTGTATATAGTAATTGAAATCGTAATTTCAACAAACTTTAAATCTTTTGTATTTTAAATTAGAAATACTTTCAAAAATAAAAGCATTCAATTTTCGAAAGTTTTGAGATGTTGAAATCTGCTGCATAAGCCGAATATTCGACACAGAATGATTTCAATTCGAATCAATCAGTGGACATTTGCTGCCAGTGACTACTGTACATTTAGGGCTGAGGGCGGGATCTAGTTATAGGCTTTAAGGGATTAGGTCTAGACCTCAATACTGTTGAGACTGCCCGAGGATATGTTGTCCGTGTGGCTGCCAAGGCGTGTCCGCTTGATGAGGGCGCGGCCGGGCATCGGGGAGCGCTGGACGCGTGGGCTGCCTGGCACATGGGGTATGCCCACCACATGGCTGTGGTGCGGATGCGGATGTGGATGCGGATGTGGGTGCGGATGGTGCACATGATTGTGATGATGCAGCATATGATGCGGCACATTGTTGTTGTTGTTGCTATTATTGTTGTTATTGTTGCTGCTGCTGTTGTTGTTGTTGTTGTTGAGATTAGTGTGGCTATTGTGCTGGCTGCCAGAGGCGCGTCGCTGTCGGCGCAGCGAGGGTATACGAGTGGGCGTGGCCATGCCATCATCCATTCCAAAATGTTGCTGCTGCTGTTGTTGTTGTTGCAGGCTGCGCACGCTGCGCTCCAGCGTGCGTCGCTGCTGTTCCAGCATGGGCGAGGCGCCACCAGACGCCGCCTGTTGCTGCTGCTGCTGCTGTTGTTGCTGGTAGTAGGCAGCATGAGGTGGCACGGGCGGTGCTTGCAGCTGCTGCTGGAAATCGTGTCGCTTGTGGGCAAATGTGGGCGTGCCGGGCGCATGGTACGGCTGCGCATGATGCAATCCCGGCTGATGCAGCGCCGCTGCGGCCGCAATTGCCAATGCATTCGTCTAAAGAGCGACAGAGACAGACAGCAGACAGAGAGAAAGAGAGAGAAAGAGAGAGAAAGAGAGAAGATTAGACGATTAGTGAGAGATTTATAACAAATATGCTGCTGAATTGGGGAGTTGCTGTTGTGGTTGTGGTCGGGTGGATGGGTGGTTGGGTGGATGGGTGGTTCGGTGGGTGGTGCATGTGCTTGGGTAGTTTGGCTTTGACTTGGAACAAAATTCAAAATACGATTCTCGAGCTGCTTTTTTCTTTTTTGTTTGATTTGTCAACTTTGTGGTACAGTGATCGCTCGCTGATGGAAACACGTCAAGTTGAAGATGAAAATATTTAAAAAAAAAAAGGGAAATTAAAAACATTTTGAGATATTTCGAATGAATTTTGAAATTGAGTTTGCTTCGATTTTCAAAATGTTGATCATCTGTGGCAGTTCTCATTAGCAAGCGATCACTGTATTTCATTGGTTTACTTCTTGCTGTTGCTGTTGTTGTTGCGCTTTGGCAGCGGCTGTTTTCTTGGGCAAAGGCAACGGCGGCAGCGGTTTGCTGGGCGCCTCCGTTGCAGGCAACTTCTGCTTCTGCTGCAGCTGCTGCTGCTGCTGCTGTTGTTGTTGTTGTTGTTGTTTTTGTTGTGTGAGACCGTCGCAAGCCTCCAAGGTCTCACAAGAGGAAGAGGCGCCGCCCGTCTGCGCATTATCGGTGGCAGCAACATCCACATCAACATCAACATCGACATCGACATCGACATCCACCTCGACATCTGCAATCCCATCTGGATTAGCATTAATTGGCTCGAGAGTGGTGCTGCTCTTGTGGTTGGGTGTGGTGGTGGTGGTTATGGTGGTGCTGCTGCTGCTGCTGGTGGTGCTGGTGATGCTGGTGATGCCGTTGGGCGGCAGGAAGCGCAGCTCCATTACATTGCGATTCTGGAACAGGGGACGCTGCTCAGTTTGGCTTTGGCGAACGGAGGCGAAGAGAAAACCGACAAGAGCGTTCAGAGTCCACAGAACAGGAGATCAAAGACCACAAACCAATAGAGGAAGAGAGAGAGAGAAGAAGGGAGACTGAGAGACAGCCCAAATTCAGGCGGGAGGAAGAGCCTCGAAAGATAGAATGGGAGAAACAAATTGAGAGTGTGGACAAGATAAAGATTTCTGTAAGAGAAATAATAAAACCAGACAAGGATAAGCAAGAGGAGGACGAGAGAGACGAGAGAGAGAGAGACATAAGAGACAGAGAAAAAAAGGGATAAGGATAAGGATAAGGAGAGAGAGCGAATGAAAGACAAAAGGAGAGATCGGGACAGAAGAAGAAAAAGACGGAGAAAGAGCATGGATAAAGATAAAGATTTGTAAGAAAGAAACAGTAAAGAGAAGAGTGAAATAGGCAGAAATACGGAGAGAAAGATGACGGAAAAAGGAACAGATAGATAATTGGAGCAGATATAGACAGAGTGATAAAGATAGAGGGAATATAGAGATAGGTGGAGAATTGGAGTAGATAGGGATAGAGTAATAAAGATACAGGGAAAACGAGAGAAAGAGAAGGACAAAAAAACAATCAAAGACTTAAATAGGTGTGAAAAAAGTGGGCTTTATATAGAGAAAGGGCGAGAGACAGATAGCTGTAGAAGAATGCCGATATAGATATCGATCTAGAGATCAGAGCGAGATCCCATTAACTACTTAGGTGGGTAAATGCTATGCTTAAGAAGCAACTAGGAGTACCATACGTATGCATATATAGAAACCTAATCGCAAGAGCGATTTGGGTCTGCTTTTTACAACGAGTGTTTCGATTCGAAAATATATTTTTATTTGTCCAACGATGCGATTAATAGAAAGCATTTCAAAAACAACTTCGATTCAGATTCAGATTCAAATTGATTGTAAAAATTTCCTCTTTTATTTTTAGTTTTTTTTTTCATAGAGTTGGAGACGAAAAGTAGTAAAAAAAAAAACAATATAGAATTTGAATAGTTGGGTAAAAGGCCCCTAGAAGCTACGGGGCAGACAGGGACAGCGAGAGTGTGAGCGAGAGAGAGAGAGAGAGAGAGAGAGAGAGAGATATGCCAGCAGCAGCAACGGTTCAAAAGCAAAGCGAGGCGAGAAACGTTTTTTATTGTTTTTTTTTATGTATTTTAAATTTTGACCAAGCAACCAGCGAAAAGGTTTTTTTTTTCTATATTGGTTTTTGTTTGTTTTGTGTTTGAGATACAAAATAGATGCGAGTGGAAAGATTTGGAGAAGTGGGAGCACTTTGAAGATTGAGATGATTTGAGGGCAGCTCACCTTGTCAGCGGCGGGATCCTGAGCGAGAGGATTGGGCGTGATATTCATGCGTGGAATAACACCATTCAATCGACGCACATCGCCCGACTTCTGATTGTGATTGTGGGTGTGGTTGTGGCCGAGGCTGTGGCTATGATTGTGATTGTGATGTGGCGCCACGCCCAGCACAGAGGATGTAACGAAATCCGCTTGAATGTGATCCAATTGCGGCTTGTTCTCATCTAGATGGAAGGCAAAAGGCAAATGGGATTAGTGGCGCCCAAGCTGATTGAGTTTGGATGGAATTTGGACTTACCCTCGGGCTGTGCATTGTTGCGACGTCGCAGGCACAGACAGGCAACCACAATGGCAATGAGCAGCAGTAGGCCGCCACCGGCGGCGCCTGCGATTACCGGATAAATGGAGTTCTCCTGCTCACCGGCGTTGCCATTGGCACCATTCGGCACGGCCACAACTGCCGGTGCAGAGGCGCTGCTCGAGTGACCAGAAGTTTCTGTCAGGATACAGGTGGAGACGGAAGAGGTAAAATAATTGTAATATCAATATTTGAATGTTGTGCAAGCTCAATCAGTTAATTATAGCATAGTACAGCCGTCGTCAGTCAATCAATCAATCAGTCGCACAATTACACAGCTGCAACATAATGAAGTCAATAAAATATTCAATCTTAGATTGACTAAGCTAAACAGTTTATCAACAACCAATCAGTTGGTATGAAATCAGTCAGTCAGTCAGTCAATCAAGCTAGACAATAAATAAATTAGTCTTAGATTGACTAAGATTGACTAATAAATCATCAAGTCAATCAATTAGTTAGTTAAGCAAAACTCTAAATCTTAGTTAATAGGTTAAATATATTTTCAATCCACCAGTTATGCAATTAGTCATTAAGTCAATCAGTCATGTCAAGCCAATATATCTATCAATCATAGTACTTTAACAGAATCAGTCAGTCAATCAATCAGTCAGCGTATGTCTGCCTACTCCTAAATATAAATATGCCAAAAGCAATTGATGAAAACTTACTCAGAGTACGCCCCTGTTTGATCTCACTGAACTCGGAGGCTGCGTGAGCATTGAACGATTGCAGCTTGAACTCGTAGGCGGTGCCCGGATCGAGCAGATCAATCTTAAAGTGACGGGCATGGCCGCCATCGACGGTGGCCTTCAGGTATTCGGCGGCAGAGGCTGCCGGCCTATAGTAGGCATAATAGCCATCGATGGTGTGCTGCTGAACGGCAGTAAGTGTCCAGTGGAGGATGACGGCCGACTCCGAATAGGGTTCAATTTGACGCAGCTCGGGCACCGGCAGGTTCGATTTGGCGGCGCCACGCTGCAGGAAGAACTTGATGGAGGTGTTGCCCTCCTTGTTGTCATTGTTCGAATAGACGGCAATGATGCGGAAGCGATAATTGCGATCCGGACGCAGTCCCGATACAGACGATGTGAAATTCTTGACGCCCACCAGCGCCGTGTTCACGGGGTGCTCATGGTGATGGTCGCGATCACGCTCTCGCTCCCGATCCCGATCCCGATCCCTTTCCCGCTCCCGCTGCTTGCCATAGGGTATATTCTCGTTGGTCGTCTGCCAGTTTTCGCGCGGAATTTTGCGCGAACTGTCGCCGAGCATGCGATATTGCACCTTGAAGAATTGTATGGGCAGGCCATCGTTTTTCGGCACATTCCAGCGTAGCATGACAGCGTCGTCCGACAGGCGGGTGATATTGGGCCGCGATGGCGGCACCATATTGGCTGCAACATTATAGCAAAAACAAAATTAAAATTAAAATAAACTTGTTGACAGCAATTTTCGATTGGTGCTGGTGCTGTTAAACGTGAAGTTGGCTGTAGTTAACAGTGCCAAAGTGAGCGCACTCAAATGTGCGTTAACAGTGCACTGTTAACGCTCCGTACATTGCGTAGCATCGATGTGCATTTGAGTATTGAGCATTGAGTAGTATCGCAGCGCAGCAATGAGTAGTATCTTTAGAGCTGCGTACGCATTTTGAGCGACATTTTCTTGTGCTGCCTGTCACAAAAATAATACCTGGACCGAAAACAAGCGCGCGCATTTACATTCAATTCTAAAACACAATTAAAATCAAATAATTTTGTGTGCCAAAAACTGAGGCAACATTTTTCATACAATTCTCTATTGCAATATTGGATTCGAGTGGCGACAACGTCTGGCGACGACGACGGCAAGCGAACGGGCAGCAGACGACAACAGACAAAAACGACTCACACACACACACACACACTCACACTCAGACATGAGTTGTGAGCGAGCTAGCTAGCGAGCGTGTGTGTGTGTGTGTGGTGTGTGTGCGTATATGTATAATCTAAACGAGTGCAATTGATTTTTATACATATATTACTCGTCGCTCTCGGCATCGCATTTTTCTTGTTGACACTCGAACCTGGGGGGAATCGGAATTGAAATTGGACTCGGAATCGGCATCGGATTCGGACTCAAACACTAACTCGGCATAGAGTGCTTTGCGTTCCATAAACAAACTCAGAACTGGGAAACAAAACAAAGCCCAAAAAGAAGAAGAAATTCTCAAGCGTAGACCGAATTTGAGATTGAAAAGGAGAGAGAGAGAGAGAGAGCATGTCGGCTGCCGGAGATGCGGGCGCCGCTGCAGCAGCGAATGCCAGCGTTGTCCAGGTCCAGGCAACGGTAACTGCAGCTGGTAACAGCGACGGCAGCCCCACGAACAATAACAACAGCAACAACAGTAACACCAACAGCAATAACAACAACAACAACAATCCAAACAACAACAATGCAAACAACAACAATAACTCAACGGCGGGCAGCTCAAAGGGGCAGCTGCCGTTAACACCCCGCTTCACCGCCGAGGAGAAGGATGTGTTGTATACGCTGTTCCATCTGCACGAGGATGTCATCGACATCAAGCATAGGAAGAAGCAGCGCAACAAGTACTCCGTCAGGGATACATGGGACAAAATCGTACGCGACTTCAATTCGCATCCGCATGTGAGCGCCATGCGCAACATTAAGCAGATACAAAAGTTTTGGCTCAATTCGCGGTAAGTGGAGCAGCGAGCAGGGAACCGGGAAGAGAAGCAACAATATTCTCATCTCACTCACTCACTCGTTATCTCTCTCTCTCTCTCTCTGTCTCTTTCTCTGTCTTTACAGTCTGCGCAAACAGTATCCGTATCGAGATGTGAGTGTCTCCGGCGGCAGCGCATCACTTTGCAAACTAAGCGGCGTCTCATCCAATGCACAACAGCAGCAACAACAACATCACGACAATGTCAAAGTGGAGCCAGAGTATCAAATCAGTCCAGATGCATCCGAGCATAATCCGCAGGGGGACACGTTCGATGACATTGAACTGGATGGCAACGATGTCAGCGAAATGGAAGACGATCCCCTTGATGCACAACAACAACAACAACAACAGCAGCAACAACAACAACAACAGGTTACACAGGCACAAGTCGAGGCGCAACAACAACAGCAACAGCAGCAACAATCGGCTGTTGCCGAAATGCAAAAGTTGCACGTGAACGCAGCAGTGGCAGCGGCAAACGCGAACATGCTCAACACCCACCAGATCAACGTGGACTCAATCAGTGCGGACAAACTGACGCTGACCGATCTGCTGCACTTTAAGCCGGCGCGACCGCGCGAGGAGATCATACTGCAGATCAAGCATCCCACAGATGCGACAGGTGAGTGTAAGCCAAAAAAGCAACTGGAATTTAAATTGAAATCGAAATGAAAATAACAAATTTG
Source organism: Drosophila nr. fundita (assembly GCA_035044245.1). Classification (NCBI taxonomy): domain Eukaryota; kingdom Metazoa; phylum Arthropoda; class Insecta; order Diptera; family Drosophilidae; genus Drosophila; species Drosophila nr. fundita. The sequence continues at coordinate 120,768 of JAWNMG010001159.1, read as the reverse complement.
TGATAAATTTTTTTTTTGGTTGCTTTTGGCTGGTTGCATTTTACAGCCACACAGATCCACACAATACCCGCGCAGCCGCAGCAGCATACGATGGCAACAATCACTGCTGGCGGCTACAATCAGCAGATCATCAGCGAGATCAAGCCGCAGCAGATAACGCTGGCCCAATACCAGGCACAGCAGCATCAGCAGGCCCAAGCCCAGGCTCAGGCCCAAGCTCAAGCGCAAGCGCAGGCCCAAGCCCAGGCACAGGCTCAAGCGCAGGCGCAACAATTGGCGCAGCAGCAGCAGCTTGCCGCACAGCAACAACAATTGGCGGCGGCGGCGGCGGCAGCGCATCATCAGCAACAACAGCAGCAAGCCGCTGCAGCCGTAGTCGTACAGCAGCAGCAGCAACAACAACAGCAGCAGCAACAACAACAACAGCAGCAACAACAACAGCAGCAGCAGCAACAACATGCAGCGGCAGCAGTGGCAGCTGCTGCTGCTGTTAAAATGCAGTTAACTGGCGGCACGCCCACATTCACATTCAGCGCCCTGCCAACGGTGACGGCAGCGACATCGGTGCCAGTGTCCGTCCCGGTGACAGCGGCCCAGGCAGCCGTCCAGGTAGCAAATGTTAGCGGCGGAGGCGTCGGCAGCAGCAGCGCTGGAACGCTGACTGGAACGAATGGGCAAACGGCGAACGATAGCTACGAGGAGCGCATCAACTATTTCAAGGTGAAGGAGGCGGAGCTGCGATGCAAGGAGCAGCAGCTGGCCACCGAGGCGAAGAAGATCGAGGTGAACAAGGCGCAGGATGAGCTCAAGTATATGCGCGAGGTGCATCGCCTGCGCGTCGAGGAGCTCAAGATGAAGATACGTATTCTGCAAAAGGAGGAGGAGCAGCTACGTAAATGCTCCAGTACATGAGATCTAGAGGACATTAGTGATGCGGAGCCGGATGCGGATGCGGATGCCGATGCCGATGCAGATGCGGATACAGATGCGGCAACACAGGGCGAGTACATGGACCTGGACATGCAATTGCTGCTCTAGCACGGACGCAGCTTACTATATATACATATATAATATATATATAGTCGATTTTACGTCTATAACTAATTTTAGTTTCTTTTTTTTCAAATTCGACTTTTTAGGAATGTTTTTGTATCAAATTTATACTCGTATTGTTTTCGGGTGGGCGGGACGACCAGCTGATTTTGGCTGGTTACGATTAACGATAAGCGATTATTGATTACCGTTTACCAGTTACCATTTACCATTTACCGATTACCAATTACCAATTACCGTTTACCGATTATCGTCTACTCGTAAGCAATTTCTTTTATTGCAATTGTATATAGTGTTATGAGATACAATCAACACTAAGCAACAAACTAAGCGATCAATAACAATAACAAACATAAAAAAAAAACACAAAATCAAACTCACCAACTCTCATGTATTTGCGCTTCTTGTTACGGGAACCGCCTCCATACGAACCGGATGCGGAGGATGAGCCGAAGGAAGTGCCACCAGTGCCTCCACCACTGTCATAGATTGGATCGTGCGGGGATCGCATGGGCACATCGCCCAGCGGCGGATAATCCTCGCCACTGATCTGCAACGGATTCACACGCAACATGTTGCCCTCGCTCGTCTGCAAAATTCCAAGGGGGGGTTTGATAGTATATATATATAGATATATGTTTACATGATTTTCATTCATTTTTAAATATCCATCTGGCAAATGCTCTTGCCACACTTATCAACCAAAAATGACTACAACTCAACCAATTCTCATGTGGCAAGTCATTTTGTTTATTCCACATCAAGTTGTGCAAAATTTGAATGTACTTTCTGAATACAAACTGTATCAAATTTGAATAGTCGTAGGCTTAAAATTTTGTAAATGAATTTGAAATTTGATATCAATCAAATGATTTCCACAGATTTAACAGTTAAAAAGTTATATTAACAAGAAATATTTGTCTGCTCTTGCTACTGTCGGTGCCACAAAGCCAAGGTCAAAAAAGCGATCTTTCAAAATGAGCTAACAGAAGAGAAGTTGCAAATTATGTATGCAATTGCTATGGCAATTCTGCAGCTGCTATGCTCTCGCTCTGCTCTCGCTCTGCTCTCGCTCTGCTCTCGCTATGCTCTCGCTATGCTCTCGCTCTGCTCTCGCTCTGCTCTCGCTATGCTCTTGTTCTTGCTGCTATTGCTACAACTACAGAGAGCACTTTTTCCTTACAACTTGCTACTGGTATTGCTCCGGCAAATGATAGAGCAGAGCAGAGCGAAAAATCATTTCAGAGCAATTTCAGTGTTCTGCTTTTGCTATTGCTATTGCTCTGTTCAAGTAGCAATAGTAAATCGAAAAAATATCAACAAATTTATGTTGATTTTATATACATCAATATTTCAAAATCAAAATTATATATGTTATAAAACTGCCCTTAGATTAAAATATGCGTTAAAATTAGAAATACTTTCGTGTTTTCATAAATAATTTCTAAATATAAGAAAACATTTTTCTTCAAATTAGCAAAGTTTGCTCCAATCCCAAAAATAAAGTTTTCTTTTCAGATTTTTTTTTTAAATATTTTCTATTTTTAACATCCCTTTTGAAATCAGCTCTCTCCAATGATAAATAATTTTTTCAAATTAAGTTAAGTGTATTTATTAACAGTGTAATATATTTGTATATGTGAAATCTGTAAATACTAGTGTTTAATGATAATGTGAGCAACAAAAGCAAAAGGCGAACACACATAGAAATTATAAAGTGCATGCAGCCCTGGTTTTTAGAAATTCCCTGCATATTCATAATTAAGATCGCTTTGTTTTTCTCAGTGTACTGCACAAGTTTTCAAAACTCAAGTATGTTAAAATCATATTAAAAAATTGTTTTCGAAAAAAAGAAAGAACAAAAAAAAAGTGAGCTCACCTCGCCGAGTTGATTGCGGGCAAAGCATTGGACGACGCCCGCGTGACGCTTCTGGACATGATGGATGAGGAGGCGGTTGGGCTCGATGAGCGTTTCATTGTCGGCGCTGGCATCCTCGCCGTTGAACAGCCAATAGATCTCCGGCTGCGGATGACCGGTGGCAATGCACTCCAGCGTGAGGGCATCGCCTTCATTGGTTAGGGTCATCTCTGGGCCGCGTATGATGCGTGGACGCTGCAGCACGCTCAGCTTGATCATGTGAACGAGAACGGGGGCAATGCCGTTGTCCAGACGACACACATACGAGCCCTGATCCTCGGGCCGCACATCACTGATCTGCAGTCCGTAGGCGAGCACACGGCTCCGATTGTGATAGATGTTGCGCACATCGGGACTGCTCCAAACGGCGCTCGGCCGCGGTGAACCGACGCCCGGACACTCGAGAACAACACTGTCGCCGGGACGTGCGGCAACCTGTGTCGCCGGCTGCTGTAGCAGAAAATATGGCGGCGTCCGTTCCGTGTAATCCACACGCAAATCGATAACCTGCGGCAGACGCAACTCGACGCCAGTTATCGCATTGGTTGCGGCACACGAATAGTTGCCCGCATCCTTGGCGGTCACCGAGCTGAGAACGAGGGCGCCGGCGGCGCCGGACAACAGCAGCTCCGTTTGTGGCAATTTCTCGCCGTTGCGATAGAAACTCCAAATGGCCGGCGGATTGGAGACAACCGATCCGCAACGCAGCAGCACACAATTATTGGGCGCAACGCTCCAGCGTACAGCATGCCGACCATATCCATTGCTGGCACCATCCAGCGATATGGAGACGAGCGTTAGTCGTCCCGGTGTCGAGGCAATGGCACCGGGTCCATACCATGCCACACACTGATAGTCGCCCAGTGTCTGGGCATTCACATAGATGCGCAGCTTCCAGGTGCGACCCTCGTTGCTGCTGGTCACATTGTAGCCGGCTGCCGGATGCAGATAGCGATACGGATCGCTGCCACTCACACGAAATCGCCACTCCAAACGATCCGGCTTCAAATTTAGCTCACACTCGAAAACAACCTCGTCACCTTTGGGCGCCACAGCCGATTCCGGGGCACGTTCAATATACACGCCCAGCATATTGCTGCCGGAGCTATTGCTGCTGCTGCTGCTGCTGCTATTGCAAGTGGCGATCATCAGGCAACCACTGAGCATGGCCACAGCCAGTGGCAGCAACAGTCGACCCATGTCAACGCCTGGCTGCAGTTCGGGGCTGATGGGGCGACAGACACCTGCAACAGAAAAAGCGAATATATATATAGAAACATATATGCATATTTATTTATATATACTAAGAATAACTGAAGAATGCAGATTGCGAAAAATATGGTTATCTTCAGGATCTTAATTATCTTGATGGGCTCAGCATAGCATATAAAGAGTATCGTTAACATCTGGCAAATGTTCTGAGCCCCAAAATGAACAAACTGAAACCAATTTCAATTGAGTCATTTAAGTATTTCTCATTATTCTCACATAAATTTCGAAATTTCGAAAGTTATTGTTAAGTGAGAGAATTCCTTGAAAATGAGTAAATTTGTTTCCAATTCGAATCGTATAGATCATAAATATGTCCGAGATAAATAAAAACTGTTTTATGTCTTATGAAGAAAAGGAGTGAAACTTCATTTTTTTCTTCTTCTTTTTTTTTGTCTGTTTAATTTAGTACACTCAGCAAAAGTGGGCGGCAAAATTGTAAGGAATGTCATGTCTTGAACACAACTGTACCACAAGCGATTGATTGCGATGTGTGTGTGTGTGTAAAAGGGAAGCAGAGTAGGGGCAAGTGTGGAGCTGAGTTGAGTTGAGTTGATCCGATCTGCTGTCCTTTGGTACGCGAATGGGGCGTGACAACGGAAGCACAGTCGCTTGCAATGTGCCATTTAAACTGGAGTGAAGCTGAGCTGCCTGCCTGCCTGCCTGCCTGCCACTTGGCATGTTGCATGCAGCATGTTGCCAGCCTGTTGCCTGACTGACTGCCTGCCTGCCTGCCGGCCTGCCTGGCCGAACAGTCCTTTTGGCAGCCAGGGCATCAGATTCTTAATGGCGTGTCATTATTATGAGCAGCCAAGGCTGCAGGTGCTGCTGCTGCTGCTGCTGCAAGGGGGTTTGGGGTAGGGTGGGGGGTACTTTGGTGTGCGGAACGGGTTCGTGCAGCATTTGCCCTGCGACAGTTTGCGCCTCTAGATTTGAAATTTAAAAGCTGACAGCAGCAGCAACAAAAATACAAAATAATAACACAAGAGTCCTCAAGAGCAGGCTGTGCCCGACTGCAAGATACCCTGTCTTCAATAATAATCCAATATCTACATCGGATGAGTTATTAATAAAGCTGAATGCCGAATAACAAATTGGTGTTTTTGCTTAGAGCACATCAATGCTTTCGGTTATCGATAAATATCGATTTGTGCAGAAATTATCGAAATTACAATTGAAGCAAGTGCGAAAGTAAGAACTATTCCGCAACACTCCATATTTATAGACAGCATCATTTATTTTTCGATAGATTCATTGGTAAGCCGCAGGGAGCTATCGAAATATACAACTAACTGATCAACTAAATATATCTACATCTATATATATATATACATATATATATGTGTATTTACTTAATGTCAGATGTCTGAAGTTTTGAATTTGTAGCTTACAGCGAGCAAATCGATATATATCGATAAGTGTACAAGCTGAGCAAATTATCGAGTTGAAAATTAAAGTCTGCAAGAAACTTGCCTAAAACATATCCCATATTTTGATAGACAGCATATCTATCGGTTCGCAGCAGTGAGCTAACTGAAATATAGATCAATAACTGATCGAGACTATATATATGTATATACAACCTTCTGCAATTGGTATGCAGGGCATACAGAAGGAAGAAGAAGAAGAAGAAGAAAAGAAGAGACGAAACACAAAAGCGCGCGCGGAATTCCAAGAAACGGCCTCCCGGTCTGCCCAGTTTCCCCCTCAGCCTGTCTACCTGCCAAACCCCCTCTCCCCCACCGCTCTCTCTCTCTCTCTCTTTCACTCTGTGTGTGTGTGTGTGTGTGCTGCCTGCTGTCTCTATTTGGGCTGTGGCAGCTCTTTTGACGCACATAAATCGCATCGCGGCTCCCATTTGAAAGTCATTATGGGGCAAAACTGCGAGTGAGGCAGGCGCGTGCAGCTGCCCCGGTGCTGTTGCCTCCGTCTGCGTCTGCGTCTTCGTCTTCGTCTCCGTCTTTGTCTTGGTGGCCACTTGTTAACGCAAGGAGCAGCCCCGAAAACCGGACTGCCTACACAGGTCCCAGACGCTAGTCGCCAGTTGCCAGTTGGCAGTTGCCAGTTGGCAGTTTTCAGATCCAAGCTCAGAGCGATCCTCGAGAGCGGCGAACGCTGATTTAAAACATCTGACAGCAAAAGTAAAGCGCGAAATTGACGCAGGTTTCTTCGGCTGCCTTCGCGACTCTCGTTTAGCTGCTGCTTTTGTTGCTGCCGTTGTTGTTGTTGCTGTTGTTGCGTGTGTTGAAAATTAATGCGCATTCCAGTGCCCCAGCCAGCAGGCAAGAGCAGGAACGACAGCAGCAAACAACCTTAAGCAAAAGAACAAACTGAACAGAGGAAGTGAATGGCGCGTTGCAAGTATGTGTTGCACACACACACACACATACGCACTGAGCAGACGTTAGTCTTTAGTTCTGGGGCAGGTGGTAGCAAAGGGCTGCGGCTACTGTGCCTCACATTGCAATCAAAATAAATGTTATAATAATAAAATATTAATGGCAAGCTGCAACGCTTTTCGTTTGATTATTTGTGTGGAATGTGCAACATGTTGCACGCTTTTCAATTACTACCACCCAGACTTGCTTTGAGATATAGAATATATGCTGTGAATATAATAGATTAAATATTTCCCTAATCGGAATCTGTCTCTCCAGATAGAGCATATATCGCACAGCAACTGCATGAATGGTAAGTCCTTTCTGCTGTGCTTACTTCCTACACAAAAGAAATTGTTTTTCTTTTCGTACAGAATAATCCATATAGACTCCGTCAAGTCAGAAAAAATTCTTTTTTGAAATACAGAAATTGACTGGCTCGGCTCTCTCCCTCTTCCTTGGAGGCTGAGTAGCTCAGTGGGAGTTTTTTTCAAATCAAATTTTATGAATTTTCCGAGCTATGTAAAATGTTTGTGTATATGTGAAGTCTAAAAATACTAATGCGTAATTATAGTATAAATAACATAAAAGCTTCGACACATGAACTGCCCGCAAAAAGAGGCATACACATGGCAATTTGACGAGGAAAGCTTTCAAGCACGGCTATATCGACTTTTGGCCAGCGATGCTGATCAAGAATGTATATATATATATTATATATATGTGGGATCGGAGACGTCTCCTGCAATGTGTTACGAGCTTCGCTACAAAATTACAATAGCCACACCAAGGGTATCAGATGGCCTTCAATTATGCAAAAATACAAAAACACAAAGCAAGCGCTTAGCAACATGTTGCTAGCTGAAATGTTGCACAATGAGTACAATTGTTGAACTTCATTATTGTTGCTGTTGCTTTGTTGCTCTGTTGCTCTGTTGCACGCTAATTTGATTAGTCACACTTTGAATGGGTCACATAAAATACAAATAAGTAAAACAATAACAAAACGGGTTGACAAGTCTTCCATTTTTCTTGCAACACAAGAGAGGCATTAATAGTTATTAATCAAATGAAATGCCAAATTAAATAGCATAAATTAACTGTCAAAATACACATGTTGGCGGACAACAACGGCAATAACAACACACAACGAACAACAAACAACTTTGGTGAATGGCAACGTTCTCAGCGGCTTCTTCAAATGTTTGCTTGTCCACAAATTAGCATAAAACTGTTAGAAATTAGTGAAGGTGTTGCACACCAGGAGGAGGAGGAGGAGTAGGAGATGGGGTAGGGGTAGTGGGAGGAGGTGTAGGGGAGGACAACAGTTGAACCTGGGCTTAGACAATTGAAACATGCGTTACAAAATAGGCGTGATCTGGCCAGATGCCATTAGCAAAGACAAGAAGCTCCAAGGCAGTCAGAGAAGGCAACTTGCAAATGCTGAGACTGACTGACTGCGTGTGGAATGATCGACGTGCAAATACCCAGTACAGACATGTTGACTAAAATGAATACAGATAATACTTGATATGAATGAGATTATTATATTTTGTATCTTCAAAGCCCATATATATATATATAGATATATATGGAATAGTTTCGAGTATGCTCATTTTCCACCTCAGGGAATATAGGTTTTCGATCGCATTTTTACTGTTTACAGTTTCCCTCTGTATATAATATATATCGCATCGGAATATACATTTTCGATAACAAGCAAATTGTAAACGCAGTAAAATACATTAATACATCCACTGATCGGGAAAGCGTACTATATCTTTCCAACTATTCACCATTATTTTATTTATTGTCTTTTTGAAAATTAATTTTTAATTCATAATTTTTGAATCCATTTTCAATGTTTACTCATCATTAGTAATAGTTGATCATTTTAACTATTTTATGTAACATTCATTTATTATTATATTGTTTTGGACACCCTGTAATGCCTACTTACAGGGTATACGCAATACGTGTTTGGCTGTCTGACAGCTCTGTCTGAGCTGTGAATCTTTTTTGAGCGTGTTTTTCATCAACAGTTGCGAGGCGTAACGCAGCGACAATCATGATGACAACAACAACAACAACAACAATAGCAACAACAGTTGCTGTTAGTTAAAATTGCTGTTGTTGTCATAAGAGCTTAGCTCAATGTTGCTGCTGTTGTTGTTGTTGTTGGTGTGGGGTTCGGCTTGCCCATTAAGCAGCAGCAGCAGCAACAGCAGCAACAACAGCAGCAGCAGTTAAGCGCTTGTAAAACACTAACACCTGCTACAAGTTTGTTGTCATTTTTGTTGTTGTTACACAGAGTTCAATAAAACTTGAGAGCAACAGCAGCAACTATTGCTGGCAGAAAAGGAGCAATAGCAATAGAAAAGTCACGAAATGCGCAACAGCAAAAAAGAAAAGCAAACCAACAACAACAACAACAACAACAACAACAGCAAAAAGCTGGCCCTATACAAACAAACGAAACCAACTCTATATATATAAACTCACTATATATATATATATATATATATGGCAAAAAAAATTCTTGGGGAATGGAACCTGTTTTCGAGCGAGCAGCTGAAGCCGAGAGTCTGAAGAAGATGACCGGAACCAGCAGTCGATGAAGCTGCAGATGCGGCACAGGAGCGCAGCGAGGGCAATAACAGGCCACCCGAAAAAACACTACTACCACAAATAATAATAATAATAATAATAAAAAGCACAGCACGAAAATGAAAGGGGACAGTCTGTGGCCGGCACAAAACCAGAACAAGAACAAGAACAGGGAACAGGGAACAAGTCTCAAGCGCCACAAGCAAGACCAAGCCAAGCAAATGGATGGCGGGGGTACGGGGACGGGGTGGCATTTGAGTTTCACATGTAAACGAGTTCAGAAATCTGCATTCCAGGCAACAGGATTGTGCCTTTAAGTGTGGCATGCAGCAGCAGCAGCAGCAGCAGCAGCAGCAAGTGTGGGCCAAGCTTTGCGTCTTGTCTAATTTGTGCGCCCCACCTGTTGAATGCATGCAGCTGCAGCCAGCCCAACACCCTCCTCCCCCTCCCCCTCCCACTCGCCCGTCGCTCTATACCGTCAAACTGCAACTCGAGTTCAGTTCTTCATCATCTTCATCTTATTCTGTGGCATGCGTGGGCCAACAAAAAAAAAACAACAATAAAAAAAAAGCGCAGCGAAATTTGTATTGTTGCGGCGCATTCTCAGCTCTGATTGCTGGGGCCTATTGGCTTGGGACGCTTTTTGGGGCGCGGAGCGTGTGGCACGCCCACACCTGGGCTGAGCGTGGCACAGCGTGGGCGCAACGTTGCGCTTGCGCTTGGGCTTGGGCATGGGTTGGGGATCTGAGTGCAGGATTAGGTTTATATATTATTCAATTTGTGGCAAGTTCAGAGCCATTTAACTTTTGTGCAAATGCGCAAAAAGAAAAAAAAAAGGCGAAAATAAATAAAGTTGCAGCAAGAAAAGAGGCAGGGTTGCCACGCAGCGCATAAATATTGAAAATAGATGACACTTTTAATGAATTTCCGAATAATTGAGGCCTAAACTGGCACAAAAAAGCTCGGCGACAGGCAAACTGAATGCGAAGCCTATAAATAAAAAAACGAAACGAGACAAGAAGAAGAAGAAGAAGAACAACAACAACAACAACAACAAAAATCAAAACCAATAGAAATATGCGCAGCATTAGGGTAACTCACTGCACTGGTCATTCATAAGGGTGTACGCAAAATTAAATGAAATTTCAAAAACGAATTAAAACAAAAGGCAAAAATCAAGAAAAAATGAAAATTTCGTATTCAGATTGTGGTCAAGTAATGCAACTGTTGTTCTTCTTCTTTGTTTTTGGACATAAATCAGGCGACAAGAATGCGATTTGATGAGTGCCCCTAATGCATTAGGGGGTCGCGAGTTGTAAGGCCCTTTTAGTGTTTGCTTGTCCATTTAAAAATACATAAAACTAAGAACGAACACAACTCAAACACAATCTTTTGACGCCTCAATTGCACTCGCCAGCCAGCCAGCCAGCCAACCCACACCACCCACAACCAGCGTCGCCCCCTTTGCGCCCCTTCAGAGGGGCATGTCGTAAATAACTCAAATCATTTTTGGTTGACTTGGTAAAAAATGTGCCAAAAAACACATAAATAATAATGAGCAGCGAAAAAAACGTGTGCCAGTATATGTGAGTGTGTATATGTGTGTGTGTGCGGGGGAGGGGTGTTGGGCGGGGGAGAGGATAAGTGAACTATCTGTCCGTCAAGTGGGTCTTTCCTCGCTGTGGAATTCCATTTGGTGCATTGAATGTGCTTTTAATTAATTTATGTTTATGATTTGGCGCTTGTCGATCGCTTCACACAACAACCGCCCCACCCCCACCCCCACCCCACCACACACACACAGATACCCCGCACATCCTCTCCAGCCTCCTCTCCACCCACCCTCACCGGCCACAATGTGTGCAGTTGTTGGCCCATAATTTCTAAAAAATATTTTGAAATGTCGCCAAGTCGAAAAGCGCGTGAAAAACTAAAAACAAATCAACACACAAAAAAAAAAAAAAAACAACAAAAAACAACAACAAAACAGCAAAAATTTGGGAAATGAGGAATAACAACAACTTTGTTGTACAAAACAGACAAAAACAACAAACAAAAAAAAAAAACAACGAAAATGCCAACCCCAACCAGAAATAGCTGTAAATACATATACATACTCATACACATACATGCATAAGTGTATGTGCGCGTGTGTGTGTGTGTGTGTGTGCATTTAACGACAGTTGTCATTTTTCATAAATATATTTTCAATTTTTCCCCAGCAAAAATGCCTTTTGCAATACAATGTTGTTAAGCGCAATAAATATTTATATACAATGTACATTTAATTAAAATTGCAACAATGCAAACGGCAGCATATGTTTAGCAACACAATATAATATAAGTAGTATGAATATGTTGCCAATGCTGAATTGTTGCCAACATTTATTGTCGCTGTTGTTGCTGTCGTGTAATCCATGTTGCTGACCAAATTTGACGACATTGATGATCACGATGCCAATAACGATGACGATGACTCATCGCAGTCGGCACACTTTTTTTATCTATATATATATATATATATATATATATTTTTTGTTCACTCGTTGCTTGCGCCATTTATTGGTCAGCAAATTAGAAATAGCTGCTGCTGCTGCCGCTGCAACTGCTGCTGCAACGACACTTTGCTTCTTCTTCTTCATCTTTCAGTTTTTTTTTTGTTTTTTTAGCTTGCTCTGTGTGGGTGTGGGTGTGTGTGTGTGTGTGTATGTGTTTGTGTGAAGCATGGGAGGCAAACGCCTGTCGTTGTTGCTGTTGTTGTCGCATCGCTTTTTATTGCTGCTAGCTTCTCACAGCTGACGTTTGCTGCCTGTGCAACTTTTGTTATAATTAATGCTCGAGGCATGCAACTTCTTATTGCTACTGTTGTTGGTTTGATTGCTATTGTTGTTGTTGTTATTATTAGCACTTGCAGGGCAAACAACAAACAAGAGCAGCAGCAGCAACTCTGCCCTGCGCCGCAGGCATTTGAGCCTCATAATTCTTGTTGTTGTTGTTGTTGTTGTTGTTGTTGCCGTTGCTGCTCGCATTCCACGGGTGAAAGCCACATGCATTCACATCCATGACATTCACATGGACACGCGCCCCGTCGGCAATTGCAGCTGCTTCTTCTAGCAGCATGCAAAAACTATATAAAACAAGAAAAAAAAAACAACATAAAAAACGGAATAAAAAAAAATAGCGCTGGCAACATGCTCCAAAATTTATGCGTTGTCTGCTCTGTCTGAGCCGCCGTTGCCACTTTGTGTGCTTTCCACAAGGAGAGCGCGAGCGCCTGCCACTTCCAGTTTCCAGTGTGAGCCTCATTTAATTTGCTCTCCCGCTCTCTCTCTCTCTCTGTCTCTTATTGCAGCGCTTGCGCGCAGTCGCTGCATTCTTTTGCTGCTTTTGCCGTTGCGTTTTATCCATTTTTGGATCGATTTCCACCTAACCGACCCCCTCCCCCCCACACACACACCTTTCTCTACCTCTCTCTCTCTCTCTTTCTCTCTCTCGCTCGCTGTCTCTGGTTAATCTTTGACTATCTGCTATATTTGCATGCTTCTTATGCATTTTTCAAATGCTTCATTTTTGGTGTGCCGCTCTCGTTAAATGCTGCCGCTGCTGCTGCTGCTGCCTGCAGCGACGCTGACGTCGGCGTCAGCCCACCATGTTCAGTGATTGCTATCGTTGACATTGTTGCTGTTGATGTTGCTGTTGTTGCTGTTGTTGTTGTTGCCTTTTCATTGCAATTTATTTGATTTTCATTGCATTAAATTTCTGTTGTCTGCCTCGTTTGGCTTTGTGTTGCTCGTTTTGTTGTTGTTGCCTTTTGTTTTTAGCTTGCGCCTTTGTTTTTGGTGCGTCGCCATCTTTGATTTCGATCTTGGAATTTCAATTTGCATTCATTTTGCTGTTTGCTGTTATTCTTATGCTTTAGCTTGGCGCTAGCTCTCTCTCTCTCTCTCTCTATCTCTCGCTCTCTCTCTCTCGCTCGCACCTAACGAGGCTGTTTTTGGGGCAATTCATCATAAACGTTGCCACACACGCACACACACTCCCCCCCCCCACCCCATGGGCAGCTGTGATCATTAAGATATATATTTTTGTTGCCGTTTCCGCTGGTTTCAAATTTGAATTTTTTGGCTTTTCATCATTTTTTGTTGTATTTTTTTTTCGTTCTTTCTTGCTGCGTCTGTCTTGTCACCTTAACGTGCAACGGCACCGGGAACGTCAACATTTGCTGCTACCAAATTGCGGCTCATCCATGTGGGCCGCCTTGCGGCTAACTGCGCATGTGGGCGCCCTAATGAGCCACCTAATGAGCTGCAATAGGCTGCTGCCTCTGCCACTGCCTCAGTCGTTGCTGTCTCTGCTGCTGCCGTCTCGGCCCACGCGGCTGCTGCTGCTTTGTGCGCTGGACACTTGGCAAATTGTGCAAATTAATTTGAAATTCATCAACATATTTATTTGGCAGCCAAACAGGAAATGCAATAGTCTAACACTACTCCCTCTCTTTCTCGCTCTCTCCCTCTGTCTCTCTCTCTCTCTCTCTGTCTGTTTCTCTCTCTATCTGTCTCTCTCTCTCTCTATGTCTCTTTGTTTCTATCTGTTTTTCGTGATCGCTGGCTGTGCTTCACTTAGCTCGCCCAACCTCTCCGCTCTGTCGTTGCCACATGCCTCATGTGGGCCAAACATATAAAAATAATTTTTTTCGCACGACAAACTAGCAGCAGTGGCAGCAGCAGCAGCAGCAGAAGCAGCGGCAGCGGCAGATTCATCAGCAATTGCCGCACACCTTGCCGATCGACTAAACTGCCCCCTTGCCTCCTGCAGCATGCCTCATGCTGTTAATTTTCATATTTTTGTGCTGCACAGCCAGTTGGCAAACGGCCACCAGACGACGGAGGCGACACGGCTCTGCCACCGGGTGGCATCAAATTGGCCCACATTCGGTTTTCAGTTCAAATAAATGAATACCCTTTCTTTCTTTCAGTGCCTATGCTCGGCTTGTCTTTAGCTATGCAACACTTGTACTTTTGATAAGCTCACACACACACACACACACACACACACACACACACACTGCTAGAGTAGACTCGAGAAGTCTTAGCCGGCATCTAAAGTGCCCAAAATGAAATTGCATTTGTTTATTGTTGGTCAAAATTCGTTAGTGTTTTCAAATATTTACACAGATTGATTGTTGTTACAGTCGCGGCAAAAATAATAGCACCACCCTCACAAGAAATGATTTCGAATGTTTATTTATTCAATTTGTGTGTTAAATTTAAAGTTAAAATTAATTTTTTTTTTTTTAAATTATTATATTAAAAAAAGGAAATTTTATGAAAAAGGAAAAGACGATGAACGAAAAAAGAATAGCAACTTATAATTATGAAAATTGAAAATAGATAATACGATATCTTTAATTACAATTTTACACTTGAAACAATTTTCGAAATTTTCGCAGCCTGGCATATTTCCCAATTCAGAAATGCTTTTTACATTCTTATAAGCATGATTTATACGCGTTTTTTTCACTCACGAAAAAAATGATTTGAATTTCTCGGAGTGTATTTTGTTAGATAATAACTACATGCATAGGCACGTGTATGCTTATCTTTATCTATCGTTATCTGGCTGTATATGGAGCAACGATCACTGGCAAACTGTTCGCGTAATTCCCTTGAGACCTGCTGTAAGCGAAGAGCTTCGCCTGCCAACGATAGAAAGGGTTGCATTTAAAATAACTCCCCCGACCCCACCACTAATCCCAACCCACCGCCCCCTTTTCGTTAGTGGACTCCGTGTTGCTGTCTCAATTTGCGTCAGACAGTGTTTTTTTTTTATCTGCTTGTTTGTTTGTTTTATATTACTTTTTATTTGTGTTTTGTGTGTAATTCAAAACGCGAGCCAACTTCTTGGGTTACCTGCGGGCAGCTACAACAACAACAACAACAACAACAACAAAAACAACAGCTGCAAAAAAAAAAGATATATTAAAAAATGAATGACCCGGGCCATTCTCATATTCGCTGCCTTCCAACTGCCTGCGCCTTGTATGTTCATTAATTTTAATTATGCATAAATAGCCAGCGATACACGAACAACAGTAATGGTAAAAAACCAAAAACCAAAAACCAAAAGACAAAAGACATGAGACAAACACAACAAACTGAAACACAAATATGAAAGAAATATGAAGTTGTGTGAATACCCTTGTATCCCCTGTAGTGTCAATCAGCTACTTCAACTATTTTGGTTTCAGCATTTGCCAATTTTACCAATTTGCAGCATGCCTGCTGCAGCTATAAAGTCGTATAAAAAGTATTAAAAAGTTGCATTTAAAATTTAAAAATTAACTATTTATTTTCATAAAGTGATTAAACAGTTGAGTTTAATCAATAACTGTATAAATATATATATATATATATATATATTCATAAATTATCCATTCCTTATTACCATAGCAGATAAATGATATGGTATAAAGATCGATCTGATTAGCAGCTGATAGCAAGCGAACAAGATTCTCAAAAATGTATCTTTTGAATTTGGTGACTCAAGACCAAAAACGGTGAAAGATTTCAAATTTTTCGAAGCGAGCCAATATTTAAAGAGCATTTGGCATTTGGTCGCTTTAGCTATCAAAATTGTGATTGATATGTGTGGCCTTATCGACTTACACTTATCGATGTTATCGATTTTAAAGATTATCATATTAAAGATATTATTTGTCGGAACTTGTGTGAGTCAAATGCGTTACACATGGAATACAAAAGGCATAATACTCTACTCTCTCCAAAAAATCAAAAAAAAAAAAAACCTTTCGAAAATTTGATACCACAAATATTTAGTTGTGTGGCTGAAGAGAGGCGGCGTGGCACAAGAGGGGCATGGTGACGGGGCATATGCTTCGCATGAATGTTGTTGTTTTTGTTCTCCCCTTTTTTTTTTTTTTTTTTTTGGTTTGTTTAGTTTTTTGCTCAACAAACTCTCTCGACCCATTCAGCGCACATTTTGGCCCCCAGTGACTGGACGGGATGCCGTTCAAAATGTGGCCCGATATTGGGATATTGGTTTACAATTTCATTACGTGTGAATGTCGGAATATGAGTGCACAAGTGCGTGTGAGTGTGAGTGTGTGAGTGTGTGTGAATACATACTCGTCTCGAAATTGTATGCACTTGTAAAAGAAAAAAAAAAAAGAAGCAAAGTCCGAGAAATATGGGAAATGTTTCCAAAAACACAAAAAGTTTGTTGCCAATTTGGTCAACGCGTAAATTGAGCTGTAAATCGCAGCACCAAGGGGGATGAAGAAGAGAAGCAAGAGGGGGGGAAGGGGTTGGTTAAGAAGTAGACGACGAAGAAGAAGCAGATGCAGAAGCAGACTGAAACTGGCGTCTGGCCAAACATAAACAAAACGTGATATAAAAATCGCAAAAGAGAAGAAACCAAAAAATAAATAAAAAGCACAAATTAATTATTCAATTAAGCACGCGTCGCTGTCCGCAGATTGTTTGTTGTTGTTGTTGTTGCTGCTGCTGTTGTTGCTGTCACTGGCTATCATAATCATAAACAATTACACGCAACAATGTCTGCATTAAGACACCAACAACAGCAGCAGCAGCAGCAGCAGCAACAACAGCAACAACAGCAGCAGCAGCAGCAGGAAGAGGCATGCAGTAATTAAGTGGCAAAATATCAATTTGATAGGCCCGCAACAGTTGCAACAGTTGTAACAGTTGCGGCAAGCAGCCCTTCCAAAGGGCTATCACAAATGGATTCTGCTGCAAATACAAAATCGCTGTTATAAAAAAGAAATGATATAAAAATCCAACGAAATGAAGATTTCCCGGTTGCTTGCATTCTGCGCCATTTTTCGCATGAAAAATGCAATTGATGCCGCACATCAGCCACGTTGTGGGCGCAAGTCGGGCGTGGCTGAGAGCCTAGCAGCCGAATGCAACAAGCAAACACAACAACTCAACGAAATTGGAAACCAAGCGGCAAACAAACAACAACAACAACAACAAAAGCCAAACACTTGTCGTCAATTCGAATGCAGATTCAGATCTTGACTCAAGTTATAAGTTTCTTGAAATAAGCAATTTTTGGTTTTGTGCATACTGAATATATATATATATATATATATATGTATGTGTATATACATAAGTACCACTCTATATGGCCGCTCATTTTACGGCATTTCGCTATAACGGTCCACTTAAATTAAGGCACGTTTTCGATTTGCGGCCTAAAATGTTTCGCTTCAAATGGCAGAAAACGATCCTTACGTCGAACGTAGCGCTAAAGTTTGTCGGGCAATTAGCTTAGCCATTAGCTGGAGAACGCAATATATGCAAGAAGGCAGGTCGAATAACATTCGACAGTTTTTGGAAGCCAGGACCATCTTTACCAGCGTAAAATGACGACGACGACAGTGATCTACAGGAAACGTCTTCAGATTAAAAAATAGTTCTATAATTTTATATAAATTGAAGTTGTTCCATTTTTGTCAACGGACTAGTGTTGGTATCTACTTGTTATGTATGTATTTTTGACTTTAATCAAATAAAAATGAGATAAAAAAAAAAACAAATTTGGAACCGATCCCATTGAACTTGTATGAATTTGCACTGGAATAATTGATACCTTATACGGCTTTTCGATTTACGGCCAAGTTACGTGGTACGAGTCTTGGCCGTAAAGCGAGGTATGTACAATCATAAGTCTATAACTGTATAACTGTATAACTGTTTTGAGCTATGAATCTAAGACTTAAGAAAGTGCTCCTCCTGCCAATAACTGATCAGTTATAACGATATAGAAAAACGAAAGTGAAACATACATATATAAAGAAGTAAGAGTGCTGTAGTCGAGTGAGCTCGACTGCGATATACCCTGCACCCAGTTATTAAATATATTCTAGTTTTATTGGCCAATTTCCCTTTAAAAAGTCTTGCACCCAAATGTGGGCAGGTCTGCAAAGTGCATTCACACAAGCCCGAACTGACCCGAACTACATACATACATGTATGTGTGCATGCAATCGTAGCTAACGGGACTCTGCAGAATACATATGCAGACATATTGACGCTCGCGGCGATTGTCATGCCATCTCTTTCGCACACATGCTCTCGCATATTTATATGCGGCTGCTGATGGAAAGGAGTTCAATATGAGAATCTACTTTCGACTATAACTCCGGTGTTACTTATCCGATCTTGATGAAATTTGGGCAGTTGATCAACAATATGCATATGCATATTGTGTATAAGTTAGACGATTTTGTATTTAAAATTGTAGCATTGATCGCTATCGAAAATAGAAATGTATCGAAATTCCTGAAACGGTGGCATTTATCGATGAAATAAAGCAAACTTGATCTGCACCTGGTATTCGAGAATCTATGTTCCAAATTTGAAGCCTCTAGCTCCTATAGTCTCTGAGACCCGCGTGTTCAAACAGACTACATCGATCCTGATCAAGAATATATATACTTTATGGGGTCGGAGACCATTATACTCTTTTTACTACAACCTATACGAAATACGATTCGTTTTGAAATTCAATGAAGAATGTAATTCTCATTGAACAATGTGATGTAATAACAACAAAGGATTTGACTTGAAACTTTGTTGTTGTTCGCATTGTTCCTTCAGGAATCAGAAACATTATCGCTCGCATCGTTCCCTCATTAATCAAAACCAATTTCATATATTTATTCATTTATACAAAAGTCTCTTTGATTTACAACTAAATGATTATGTTTTCTAAATTATGACAAACGAAAAATAAAATTAATTTTATCTATTTTCAATTAAAACGTGTTATTTATTTATTATTTGTTGTGTATTTATTTTGTCACTAACATATAAAATAATGATTTTGGCAATGAGAAAACGTGTTTTATTTATTTGGGAATTGGTTAGTTGATTGATAACTGTTTCTCTCACACGCTCACACAGCGAAGTCTTTCATGCATTTCGTGCTTAAGTTAAGATTGTGAGTGAAAGAATAAAAAAAAAAAAAAAACAAATCAAATCAGATTCGACGATCTCATGTTAAGCACAGCTTTTAACAGCGCCCATTAAGTTTGACCCAGCGCCACTCCCTTCGGGGGCATTGAGTATTACATTATTACATGCGATTTTAGTCGATTTCTCGATTCCCGATTCTTCAACAATTTCTATTCTTAGTTTCGGTTTTTATTTAAACGATTCTTTTTTTCTCTGTTCTTTTAGTGTTTTGCATTAAGTTCATTTTTTTCTCCTCTTTTTTTTTTTTGTTTGTGTTTGTTTGGCTTTAATTTGTTATCGGGAAAAATGTAAAAGCGAAAAACTAAAAAAAAAGAAGAGAAAAAAAAAACACACGCATCGAAAACCCGCATCGTCATTCTCTCCCCCCCCCCGGTCTGTGTCCGATGTCTTTTGTATTTTTATATATTTGCGTCGTGGTTTTTATTGTCGCGCGGCTGCTCTTTCAATTTTATTAGATCATATTATCTATTTTGGTACGACAAATTTGTAATTTAGATCGGACTGAACGATGACGCCGACGACGATGCCGACACTTAACCAACCAGTCCCAGTCACAGTCCCAGGCCCAGTCACAGTCCCAGGCCAGGTAAGGGAAAGGGGTCAACTCTAACCGTTATGGGCTTTTAATTAATTGGCATTCGGTTATTTAATTGAAGCAGCCGAAAGCAAGCAAGCAACAACAACAACAACAACAACAACAATGACAACATCAAGAGTTGCTCCCACATTAAGTGATGCGTAAAGAACCAACTACTACCCCCCAACACAACCCCCTCCCACCCCCATACCCAACCCTAACCTTAATCGATGATCGACCAGAGCACTCAATTGAAAGTTTGTTAGTCGATTGTGATACTCTGCCCAAAGTGGGGGATTTTCTTGCTTGGGGCAGTCCATATGAATGGTCAACTTATGCGGATCAAGGCACTATAACATACATATGTCATAAAACTAGCTAGCTTAGCTCTTACCTAAGCTTAATAGTGCATTTGATGGCAATTTGAATTAAAAGTGTTGAGCTATATTTGAAATCGGGGGCAATCTAATATAGTTTGATATATGCGAATTATATACAATCTAAATCAACATCCAATCAAGTTTTATTCAGCTGCTGGCTGTAAGCAAAATCAAGTTTAGTTTTGGGCTTATCAACTCGCCTAATCCAATAATCGAATTAATTATACCAAATCAAAGAGCAACAATTCAATTAGGGTATTTGACACGTCTGCTAAGCGATTCGCGTTTGAATTTTCTTTCTTGAATTGAATTTGATTTGTTTGATTTTGTTTCAATTTTTTGATGGACGATCGTCGATCGTCGATCGGCGATGGTTGTGTTTTTGATGGATCCCATATGGCAGCTCTTTAGTTCTTGGATCTTTATCGGTTTGCTTCGGTTACAGACATTTTTGTGGCGCTGCTTTGTTGCTTGTTGTTGTTTGTTTGTTGTTGTTGTTTGTTGTTGTTGTTGCTCTCGTTTACTTTTCACATGAAATGCAATAAACCCAATTTAATTTTTGTTTTTATTTGTTTCATTTATTTACTTGCCCGGACGTGAGACGCCTCTGTCTTTCGATGTGCGTGTGTGTGCGTGTGTGTGTGCCTTAGGTTGCGCCCCAATTTTCAAATAGGGTGTAGCGAGTCGGGGTGTTCGTCTTATCAGCGAACTGAATCGGCGTACAACAATGTTCTTATCACGCCATTTCGGACTTGAAAATACTGTTGAAATTTTTCAAATAATTCGCTACGCAGAAGCAGTTGCCGCTCGGAGTCGAGTCGAGTCGCGGGAAGTGGAGGATAGGGTTCCATTAAGTGTCCACAATTTGAGCTTATCAATGTGTCAATGTGCATCCAAAGCGAAATTGAAGTGTTTCGCTTGAATGCTTGGGCAGTCTTGAGTTTTTAAGCGACTGCGATCGAAACAATCCAAATGCATGTGAATATAGAGCAGAAAGTTGAACTAGTTCGATCTCAGTTTGAATAAAGTCCCCCCAAGGTAGTCAAGTATGAATACAAACAAGTCTCAGCAACTCTTTTCGTATTTAAACACTATATGTGCTCTATAAGGAATTTACATTGAATGCCTTATATACTGTATCTTTCCAGATCTATAAAGGGTAGTCGAGGGCCCTCTCCTGCTCTTCAAACAAACGAGATCATCGCTTACTTTTTAGCTTCTTTCGGTATATAAATGACAGGCTTAGTAGCTGAGCAGCAGCTATGTGGAATAGGTTGTCCTTGGCTAAAGTTATGAGCAGGCAGAGTCGGAAGCAATTAGCAGAGACGCTGCTGCTGCTGCCACTGCTGCTGCTGTTGCTGGGGAGCCAGGCAAGAAGCGGAGAACGGAAGAAACCAAGAAGAACTCAAGTCCCAAGCAGGGAGGCCTGCCTGCCTAGAAGGGTCCGAGGCCAAAGCGAACAGCGCAGTCTCAATGCTCAATGATCGCAATGAGCGATGCCTTGGAATGCAGTCAACTGGTTGCTTGTTGCAAGTTGTTGTTGCCAGTCGTCGTCGTCGTCGTTGTTGTCGTTGTTGTTGTTGTTGTTGTCGTTGCCCGTTTCCAGTGAAATGAAACGGGCTATGGGCTAAAGAAAAGGTAAAGAAAAACAATCAATGAAAAGGTTGCCCGACTGTCGACTAATCGTGCCCCTTCCCATCCCCCCAACCCGCCCTTTCAACATTGTTTAGCATCTTTTGGTATGCGTTGCCAAGGTGAACCAACGAATAAGTTGCAGCGACAATAACACAAACGTGACTTGAACTCCTCAGATCCGTTTCAGACTTAACTTTGACTTAACTGGCTGCAAGTCTGTCCACAAGTTGAACTATATGCGATGCGAATGCGGATGTTGCAACAGCCTGTTAGCCAAAAGGCTTTCGTCAAGTGGCGATAAAGTCGTCAAGTCCAATTTATAATCGTATATACTCGATGTGCATATAGCTCTGTATAAATCTAGTAATTATTTGTAAGCAAAAATAAAGTTCTAAAAATGATCCCAAAAATATGTAAATTTCTTCTGATTTTGAGAAACAGTTTCTATTATTAAGAAATAAATTTCGAAAAAGTATTTTTTTTTTTTTTTTAAATAACTTTTTCTAAATTCAGAAATCAGCGGGAAATCACTCAACTAAAATCGTAACTTTTCTAAATGAAATGAGATGTTTTTATAAACTATTTAAGCTATATCTGGATATGTGAAATCGTAAAATACTAATGGCCTTTAATAATATAAGAAACTAAACGAAACTTGTAACACCCTACAAATTCGATGTTTGTTTTGAGTTCAATTTTGAGAAATTTAGAGAAAAGAAAAACACTTTTTTTTATGGAAATATATACTTTCTGAACAATAAGCTTGGCGTCAAGAGAGTGACGAATTTCTAAAATTTAGGGCCTGAGCGTACTGTGTACGTAGGTACAGAGTATCGGCGCGTCGTTCAGTCTCTGGCTGGAGTCTGGAGTGCATCGCGAGTTGTTATAATAAAGCAGTTAAAATGTAGCCGATGTCGTTGAATAGCATCGTTAACCTTCAGCATGCAACCGCCCGCAGCCTCTGTCTCTATCTCTCTTTCTCATACTCTCTCTCTCTCTCTCTCTCTCTGTCTCTCACACACACACACACCCTATTCTACTCTTGCGCTGAGTGTGGCTCAGGTAGCGCATTTAATAGATACAGAAACAGTTTCAGTTTCAGATTCAGGTTCAGTTTCGTCTTTTACATCTTTCGGTCTGCTTTTGTGTGGGCGTCATAGAAAAAGAAGAGGAAGAAGACAAACAATAACAACAATAACAACAACAACAACAATAACAACAACAACAACAACTGTTGCAGTTGAACTTTGTGCGGCATCGCGTCGCCTATTTATGAATGAAAATGCGCTCGGCGTGGTGTTTAAACCCGCTCAACGAAAACGCACCACAATCGACAATCGACAACTGCCTCTCGCCGCTGAACAGAACTGGCCTGGGCTGGGCTGGGCTGGGCTGGGCTGAACTGAGCTGAGCTGGTGGTTCATCTTTGTTACGATGTTGCCATGAATGAGCTACCGTTTTGCGGCTGCTTATGCCCTAAGCCCATTAAAAATGCGTAAACTGGGTATAATGATGTTGTGCATGAGCATGTTACAGCCAGAGAGAAGGAAGCTTCCCAGATAAGGTGTATATAAATATATATATATCTATACCTATATCTATTCTGGGTCAGATTCCAAAGCGGAGTGGTTCCAGGCATGTGTGTCTGTTTATGTCAGAAAACAAATTTAATTGTCAAATAAAAATTCTCCTTCTTCGACCGTTTGCGTTTATCGATATAAATCGATTTATGGTTGTAAATTACATATTACAAAAATGAATATAGACAAAAAAAATATATAACAAAAATGAATATAGACAAAAAAATATATAACAAAAATTAATATAGACAAAAAATATATATCAAAAATGAATATAGACAAAAAAGATATATAAAAAAAATATAGACGTAAAAAATAGACGAAAAAAAATATATTCTTTTATAAAAAAAAAAAAAATTATTACGTAGGAGGACTATCGGTATTTCTAAAGACCTGATTATCGATACACATATATATATATATATATACAATTCAAGTCGTCGATTTCAGTTAATGCTATGTTCTGGGTATCTCGTAGTCGAGCTCTCTCGACTACAGCATTCGTACTTGTTTTATTGTTCTGGTGTTGCAGCGCCTGGCCGCCATTTTTATTTACATACCTGAAAGAAAGAGAGAGAAAGAGAGAGAGAGAGAGAGAGAGGGAGAGAGAGAGGGGGGGAGAGAGATGACAGTCACCTTTACTCCCCACTCCCATGGCATATCACATGGTTGAATGAGTTCCGCATTGCTCCGAGCGTTGGCCGTAAATGGCGGCGATGTCAAATTAACAACAAATGGGCCACCAATTTGCTATCGTTTTTGCCTAGATTCCCCAACTAGATTCCACTCACGTTCCCCGGTTTCCCGGTTACAGCGTTACCATTTCCGTTCCGCCCGAGCACACAAATTGCAATAATGAGCTGACGGCACTTCCAAAAACAAGTCGCGAGCTGAGTCTAAAAGCGTTCACCTTATATTACTTATAACTATTCAAAAATAATCGAAGATTCACATTTGCATGCTCTTAAGTCCCTATTTAGAAGACTTCCCCAACTTGCTCCAACTGATTTATGCTAGCGATCCTTTCGAAAACCAAATTGAAGTCAATCGAATTCACAAGTTACCCGAAACTTAAGGACTAACTAACCCAAGCGTAAATAGTAATCTCTAGGTTGAACTACCTACAATAATACTCCATTGTTCTCACTTTCTTTCCACAACTGGCAACTTTTCGTTGAGATTTAATCTTAAGAAATATTTGAATCTTAGTTCAACTTTTGTTTGTTTCGTCCACAAAAGATTGTGGGAGATACCGTAATACCCTTATGCCTAATATTTGTAATGCCCTTAGCTATTTCTAGAGCTGACAACAGTTACAGGCAATGTTAACCTTCAACCTGATACATAATCCTAATCTTTATAGAATCAAATAATAAACCCTTGTTTTCTTTGTGATAATCTTTGTAAGTCCTTTCCGGTAGCGGACTCGACATAGAAACGAAGACAATACTTGGAACAGTTTCAATTCACATTGGAATGTGATCTACACACACACACACACACACACACACGTGCGAGTTTAGTTTCGCAAAGCTGAAATTTGCAGCAGCACTTGGATATTTTTTTCTTCTTCTTCTTTTTTCCTCCCAGCTAATCATTTACTTTCAAAAAAAAAAATGAGGCTGGAAACGGCAAACGATGCCATGACTCTCATGAAGCTGGGCCGGCGCCCGAGGGGGGGATCTAATGAACAACATGAAGAAAAGAAAAAAAATAATAAACAAAAAAAAAAAACGAATGCAGATCTAAGGCAGGCCGAAGACTAAATACCCTTATAGACCGCAGTCAAACCGTTGATATCTAGGCCCAAAGCCTGTATGTATGAAAGCTATATGATATAGTGATCCGATGTCGACAACCTCTTGATTAGGTGAGCAGCTTGTATTTAATGACTTGTTGAACTATATAATTTATATATATATATATATACATATTTGAGTCTCATGCTGATGATTTTTTAGCTAAATAATTTAAGATATCCGTTCCAAATTTATGCGTATTATTAGCAAAAAAGTTGGTTATACCAGAACTCATATTTCAAGCGATATGATTAGTAATATATAGCAACTGATTCCAAATGCGAGAAACATATTGGTAAACCAAAAAAAAAATTAACTTTTTTTTGCAGCACAAAAATGGATATGTGCCAAGCTTCAAAACTAAGGGACTAGTTTGAACAGGAATATATATATATATATTATATATATACATATATATATATATAGGAGACATTTCATTCAAAGGTGACAAGCCTCACAACAAAATTATAATACTCTTTTTAGAAGGGTATAAAAATGTAACCTCGCCGGTTTCAGCTTTCTACGCACGCAGTTTGAGTTTTGGCCAGTGGTTTGGACTGCTCCGATTCAAGTGTTCATCTGTTCCGAATCCGAATCCGACACCGACTTTGACTCCGATTTCGACTTTGACTCCGATTTCGATTTCGACTACGACTCCCAGCTCGACTTGGACTGCTGGACTTTGTGGACCACTCTGGTGCTTGCTTATCATGAACGCTGATCTATGACTCGGCGCAACTTGGCGCAGCTCGCTTGAACTCATTTTCTAATTGCCCCACGGTGAGGAATGTCTGTTTGTCAGTCTGTTTGTCCGTCTGTCCGGCCGTCTCTCTATTCATTGTGCGCGCTTGGCTCGACTCGATGTTGTAGGCCATTCTCTGGTATGTGTTTATTACTTCCCAATCCCCCAAACTGCCCAATGCCGCCGCCTTGCCACCAACAGCGGCCTCTCCGACCGATAGTTACACTCATCAAAAAAATCGCCATACTTTTGGCGCCAAGATTACTCAAAAAGCGAATTCCTAAAACTTAAAATTGAATTTTCTCTGTGTGTACAGCGAAGAATTCTTCTATTCGCTTTTAAGCCTTACACTTTACTTCGAGAAAATTATAAATAATTATTATGTAACAATTGAAATAAAATAATAATAACTTAATAAAAGAATATTATTTTAATAACTAAAAAAAATAACGCCATATTTTTGGGATTGTCGATTTGGGGCAAGCTTTTCTAAGTAGACAAATTTTGTCTTCTCATATTTTTAGAAGGCATTGTTAAAAACACTTAAGATTGACTAGTTTTTACTAAAATGTAGAGCAAACTTTTTCTGAGTGTACCACACAGGTTTAATTACCCCAGCGAAACCCAATCGGAATCTTTAACTGTGGATCTTGTTGTCGCAGCAGCAGCAGCAGCAGCAGCAGCAGCAGCAGCAGCAGCAGCGGCAGTAGCAGCAGCATTTGCATGCGCAGTTTTTTTTTACACACAAGGAGAGGGGCGTGGAAGGGGAGGGGAGGGGGGGGGGGATTGGGTTTGTTTTTAGCTGTGTTGCGTCTGCTATTTTAATTGAGTTCACAAATACGCTGAACTGACCCCAACACACACACACACACACATACACACAGCTGGCGATGACAGCTACGTGCTGTGCCCAGAACCCAGTTCCCCAAACCAAACCAAAAAGCGAGACAGACAACGAGATGGAAGAGATAGAATAGATAGACGGATAGCTCTCCAAGAAGATAGTTAGTTTGGCTTTGGCTTTGGCCTCAGCTTTAGCCTCAGCTTTAGCCTCAGCTTTAGCCTACATGAAGTCTGCGGATAATTCAATCTGTTCACACATTCAGCATTGTGAGAAATGAATACATCATCATCAGACAAAATCAACGATGCCTTTCACGTTTCACTTCTCATCTTTTCCAATCTTTCCATCTCTCTCTCACACACACACACGCACACACACACACAGATGCACACACTCACACACACGCACACTCGTTGTGTGCTAAGGTTTCACATTAGCTCTAATTAAATCTGGCTTTGCATTTACTTTATTCCATTCCATCGCAATTGATTACAACTGTTTGTCTGCATGTCGTTAATATGAGACGAGAAAAAAGCTAAGCTCAACGTTTAGATACCCTACATTTAATGCTCATATCTCAACTTCATTATATACTCAGCAATAAATCACGCTGAAATATGGAAAATCGATTTGCCTTGTTTTTAGACATAATTTGATTGATTCAATAGTTGGCCAGACTCGACTGATCAAGAATATATATATATATATGTGGCTTTATGGTGTCTGAGTTGTGTCCCTCAACAAAATTATTATTCAGTCATGCAACTTTAAGTTTGATTTGTTAAGTTTCGTAAGAAAAAAAATGTTTTTGTTTTTTCTGTATTTTCTGGGGAATACCTTACTCGCTCTATAATATTGACCACGACTAGACTGTATGGGTCTTCAGACTGTGCAGGACTCTAAGGAAGCTAGGCTGTCCTGTCCCGTCTGCTACCTAAAATAGTTGTGTAATGATGTCGACCTGTGTCTGTGTCTGCTGTTTACCTGTGTCAATGTCAACTTCAGCGCTAAATTGTCGCTTATTAAATGTCCCGCTTACCCTTAACCCCGCCCTCGCCCTTGCCCATGCCCTTGCCCTTGCCCCTTGTCTGCTTCACCCTCTTTGGTTATTTGGTTTTTGTCTGAATTGAATGGAACGCGGCTGAGCTACTTTATCAGACCGAATTCCACGTAATGTCTGTTGTCTGTCTGCCGAAAATTATGACTTGTTTGGAAGTGCAAATAGCTCACTTCCTGTCTGTTTCTCATCTGCTATGCACACACACACACACACACACACACACACACACGCACACCCCTCGTCATGTTGTCTTCTTGTCGCTGTCGTCGCGCAGCCGCAAAATACTTTGATTGCTGTTGTTTGCTGCTGCTGCTGCTGTTGCTGCTGCTGCTGCTGTTGCTGCTGTTGTCGCCGTCACGGCCCGACGATGGTCCCTGATAAGAACTAACCATAGCGTTCCCCATTTTAACCATTCCCATTCCCATTCCCATTCCCATTCTATACCCACTCCCAATATCCTCGCCGCGATAACATCTCGTTCGCTACGTGCTACTGGGTTAGCTTTTGTTTGCTCTCCTTTCTCATCTTCTTCGTTCTTCTTCGTTCTTCTTGTCTTCTCTTCGTGCTTCGTGCTCAGCGCTTAGTTCTTAGTTCTTAGTTCGTATTCGGATTCGAATTCTCAAGGTTGCTCAAATCGAAGGTGGCCAAAATATCGTTTCGAATATAAAGCACAGAATAAAATAATTAAGTATAAAATGTTGCATGCCCCTTTTATTGTTCCGATCTATTTGTTGATCTTTGTTTCTATCTGTTTCTTATAATGAAGTATCATCCGTTGTCAACTATTAAAACTTCTCTTGGAAATCATTTTCTACATTCCAAAAATACTTCTTTTAAAGAGTTTTGCGTTGATGTTCTCAGCGTTTTTGATGTAATTCAATTTATGATCTATTTTATATTTAGATATATATATTTATTTTATATATCTTTTATATATGCACTATATGTGCTGTTAACCGAAATTAATCGAAATTAAACCGGAACCAAAAACGAATTCGGTTTATTTCATTGATTTCAATATTTCCTGTCTTAACTTTAAAAATGGGCATTCTTTCAGCTTAAAGCCAAATGTGGTTTTTATGCTAACTTTAAAAGATTTTTGGAAATTACACTGGAGTACAGAGTATCACAATGTCGATCACAAAAACATTTCAAATTAAAACAAACTTATTCGCAGTGGTTTTTTCGCAAACTTGTCGCAATTTTTGTTTAGCATTGGCAACTCTGATTTAGACTTTAGCTAAGAGGTATCAGTAAGTCGATCACACCCACACACTTCGTTTTTTTTTTTTTTTGTGTTGTGCGTGTGGGCGTGTCATCGGCGCAATTCACAACATATGCTATCACATTACGTAGATGGCCTGTAATGCTCTTCCGTTTTCCAACAGGTAATTGCCACAGCAGCCGTGGCAATTGGGAGTGACAGAGGGGAGGGTGCCGGGGGGCGTGTGAGGGCAGGCGGAGTTTGTGGCACAGCAAAGGCGCCGATGCCGCTTAGCGAACGGCGTTTTTTTCGGCTCATTTGTAGCCGCTACTTAAGGTCGCCTCAGATTCGGTTTCGTTTTTTTCGATTTTATTTTTATTTTTTTGTTTCTGGGCAGAGACCCACAATTATACTTCCGCTAAGGGGCGGGAAGGAAAAGAAATAAGAAACAAAAAAATAAAATAATAAATAAAAAGAAAAACATTGGATCCGAAAACGAATACGATATCGAAACGGAAACCAAAAATCCAAGTTGGTTTATTCGTGCCTCATTCAGTGATCGAGCACGCATTCATTCATTCATTCATTCATTCATTCATTCATTCATTCACTTATTCAATCATGCATGTAGTGTTCATTGGATCATTTGGATCTTTAGAGGCGGCCCTGTCGCATCTCTCTCTCTCTCTCTCTCTCTGTCTCTCTTTCTCGCTGTCTCTCTCTCTCTGTCTCTGTCTCTCTCTCTCTCCCTCTCCCTCTGTCTCAGTCTCAGTCTCAGTATCTGCCTCTACCTCTGCATCAGTCTCAGTCTCGGTCTCTGTCTCTCTATCTGTCTCTCTGTTTCTCCCTCTCTCTGTCTCTCTCTCTCTCTCTCCCTCTCTCTTTCTCTCTCTTCCTCTCTCTCTCCGTCTCTTTCTATATCTCCATCGGGATTCAATGGGTGTCCTTTTTGCATTTGTAAGTTTAAGGAACGCTCATTAAAAATCGGAGAAGAAAAAAAAGACCAAGCAAAAATATATATCTCAAATTTGCACTTAAGATAAGCAAAGTTCGAAATATATAACACGATTTCTATAAAGTATTGTCATTATAATATTTTCCTATATTTTTTTCTATATTTTCTATATATACATATATATGCATATTGAAAAGAAGTGCAGGAGGCGAACTAATTGTAATTTATAGGGGGAATGCTGAACGATATATAGTAAAAATCAACAATTAATGCAAAACTAATGAATTTGTTGATTATATTATTTACCTGTATAAACTTTTTATATATTTGTTGGATCTATCTAGAACGATGTGTACGATTGTACGAGGAATAAAAACAAAATAAAAAACGCCAACAGTTGCACGAAATGCGGCAAACAAACAAGAATCAAATTGAAATTCGTTTTTTTTTTGGTTTTTTTTTTTTTTTTTTTGCCGTCTTGCTAGTTTATCTTTTGTAGCCGACATTAATCATAATTTTTTGGGCTTCAATCGGCGAGCGTGAAATAATTTTTATGCGCCGCTTTTGTGGAACGAACACAAAATCCGAGTTGCGAGTTCCGAAAAGGTGTCAATCGCTAATTTGACTTGATGAGAAATGCAGAGAAAAGAGAACAGAAAACAGAGAGCAGAGAATTATGTGAATGGATTGAGAATGCAAGAGTGAGAGGCAGAAGTGGAGACGCCTTGTGTTTTTGCAATTAGCAAATGCGCCAAATACTATCGATCGACAAAATGGTGCAAGGTCATGGGGTCATGGGGTCGGGTCGCTCGTTGGAATGAGTATACAAAGACAACAACACAAATCGCACAAATCACAATGAGTGACTTAAATCTAGCAGCGACAGCTATTGTTGCGATAGTTAATTATCTTGAATTATTTCTGTGCCATAGGTTGCAATTATTATTTTTTTATACCCTTAACCCATTACGCAAATGTATGTAATAAGCACACGGAAAGTATATATGTATATATACTCTTGATCAGCAGCAGAACCCGAGTCGATCTAGGCATGTCCGTCCACCCGAACAAGTTAGAGACTTTAAGCTTGGAATATAAATTGCAACCATACATAGATTAATCTTTCATCATATTATCGATATCTCTCCCATTCGAAAATCGATAAGAATCGATTATAGTTAGCAGTATAACCCACAATCTTATAGATATTTACAGATCGGCTAAGAAACAGTAACGTATATTCATTCACATTCACTATTGAGGGTACCTCATAGTCGAGGTCTCTCTCTCTCGACTATAGCATTCCTCTCCTTCCTTGTGAATTCTCATCTTAATATAGCTATACGCATTATAGAGAGACTGCAGACAATCAAACCTGTCTGCTCTCCAGTTTCTGGTGAGAAATGTATAAACCAACTACTCAATAGGTCATTATAAAACTCCGAAAGGTATTTAACTATATATCATTAACCTTACTCCTATCTCAAATTGTTACACAATAATAGTAATAATATTACAAGATCATCTCAATAATACTGCTATGAAATGCCAAAGATACATTTTCAGTCCGAAGATGCCCACAAGAAAACTGGATAAAAGGTCTCAAACTCAGTAGCTCGGACAGTGGGACGGACGCATGGACAAGGGGACAGAAGGGGATAGACTGACCCAAACAGACAGAGTAGAGCAGTTAACACAGACTCACAACAGACTGAGACAGACAGACAGACAGACCGACAGACCGACCGACAGACAGACAATGATGACGCTGCAAGTGTACTATCTCAAAGACTGAATGACAACGGGGAATGCAAGCAAACAGAGAGATGAGGAGAGAGAGCGGGAGAAAGAGAGAGAGAGAAAGAGGGAGAGAGATAGGAATGCGGGAACCTGTTGCAGTTTCGTTTTAGCCACTTGAAAAGCAATTTTTAAAATTTATTTTTCATTTATTGCTTCATTTTTGTTTTTTTTTTACCTTTACTTTTTCCGTGTGGCCCATTCTCGTTCTCATTCCCACTTCCATTCCCATTCTCAATCCCAATCCAAATCCCATTCCCATTCGAATTTCTATTCCCATTCTCAGCTGCTTATGCGATTAGAGCAAGAGGAGCTCAGCCCGAATTGAAGCTGTTGATGATGCTGATGATGCTGATGATGATGCTGATGATGATGCTGATGATGATGCTGATGCTGTCTGCCTGCAGTCTGTTTATTTGTTTTGGGAGCCGAGAACAATTCTCTTTCTGAAAACCTTGGCTTGGTCTCAATGGGCGCGGACAACAATCGAAAGTAAAATAATGAAATCTCATAGAATAGAAATCAACAAGTAACATTGCTCGACAGATAGAGAGAGAGAGAGAGAGAGAGGAAGAGAGCTGGAGAACTGACCGACTAGACGATACCCTATACACTCACTTCTAGTTAAACACATATATATATATATATATATATATATATATATATATATATATATCATCTTCTTCTCAACGGTGGAAATACATCTTCCATTCAGCATACTCTCTTTATTGATCTCAAACAAACAATGGGTGCAAGCGAGACAGAGAGAGAGAGAGAGAGATAAAACTATTTGCCTGCTCTTCTGAGTGCCTGCCTTCGACGACACTTGCCTTGATTTTTATTATCTTGGGCTTTTCCACAGGTACACACACACACACACACACGTGTGCATTGTTGCTGCACTGCCTTTTGATTTATTGTTAGCAGGAATAACACAGAGCCAAACAGAGAGAGAGAACGGACTAAAGGCATAATGCATAGACCAATAACAACAACAACAACAACTGCATTGTTGCTGCCAAGCGCAAATCGCTCTCACATTTGCTGTTGTTGTTGTTTTAGTTCTTGCATTCCGCACTTGAACATTTTTACCTTTTGCCAAGAATTGTGCGTGACTCTCCCTCGCTCTTTCTCTCTCTCCTTCTGTTGCTCTCTTTGTGAGGCTATGTGAGTGTGTGTGTGTGTTGGTTTCTATTCTTGTGCGGGCGCAGCAGCCAACGGCGACGTCGCCGTCGCATTTGTAGACAGTTCATTAATGTTATCAACAGCATGGTGTATGAGGAGTGGGTAGGGGGAAAGGGGGGTGAGGGAGCTGATCGCTCATTTCGTTTGCATTTCGGCCGCATCGTTGTAGGTAACAACAACAACAGCCACAATAAATCGTGCAGCTCGTATTACTGAGCGCAGTTGCTGCGCTGCTGCTGCTGCTGCTGCTGATGCTGCCTGGGTTTGTGTCTCTGCTCAAATGTTTAGCTGCAAAGCACTTGTTGTTGTTGTCGTTGCTGTTATTTGCAGAAATGGGCCAAAGTCGAGTTAATAAAAAAATAAAAATGCAACTAAAACAACAAAAAACACAAAACTGGTGGCAACTATTGGCCAAAAAAGGACATGACAACATGCGTCGTTCACTTGGCCAGTACAAATTGTCAAGTTGGACGAAACGGGACAGGTTGCATTTTATGGCCAACTTGTTGACCAGATGAACTACTTTCCAGTCGTGCAATTGCCGTTAGCTGTCGTTGCAAAACAAAAAAAAAATATATATATATGTTCAACTCACCTGTGTGCTAGGGTCCAAGGATTTCAGGATTCCAAATCGTTGATTGCCTTTGATTGCCTTCACTTCTCGCACCCCATTGACATATTTGAGCGGAGGGAGAGTGAGTGAGAGAGAGCGAGCGCGAGAGAGAAAGAGAGCGTTTCAGCTCTGCACAATTGCCGTCGTTGTTGTTGTTTTTTTTTTTTTTAAGCACTTGGTTCATTCATTAGTTAACAGCGATAAAACATGAGAACCTATTTGCAACACATAAAAAATCAAATCGTAAATTTATTTTATTTAGAACCAAAAAAAAAAAAAAAAAAAATAGAATAGAAAATAGAGAAAAGACTAAGAAATCGTTTTCTTTTTTTTTTTGTGGGGGCATTGGAGTCAATTAGTTGATGCCACATCCGTTGGCATTAAATCGGGCAACGGAACATTTCCCAAATTTTACTCTCCAAAAAAGTCGTTGAGGCAGAGGCAGAGCAGCAAACAGCAGCAGCCGGCAAAAGGTAAACCGCAAAAATTGATATTTTTACGGTTATTGTGAATGAATAAACATAATTAATGGCTAAACATTCATTCATTTTTCGCCCAAGAATTATTTTATGAAACATTAGCAATCCATGCATCAGTAAATCACTTGTGCACGAATACAAATAAATGTTTCTGCGAATACATCAAGTTGTACATCATTTAAATAGCCGATCTGTTGTAGTTCTGTACTTATGTATGTACATAACTATGCATTTGAATGCATGTGTGTATGTATTTAAATGCATTTATCATCTGACTTTACTTCGCATGTATTTATTGTATATATTTTTTTTATTTACATCATAGATCATTCATTATTTAACCCGATCGTACATCGTTTCGAGTATTTATGTCATTTTGTTGTCGTTTTTGTTTCGTTGCCTTTTGCAGCTGTTTGCCGGTCGACGTTTTAAAAATACTAACAAAATAAATACACGGGATACACAGAACTACAGAACAAGTATAAATAAAAATCAAAATAAGACGAAAATGAAACACAAAAAAAAAAACAAGAAGAATAACAACAACAACAACACAAACAATGCAAACGCTTTAAGCACTTCGCACGCACTTTCATTGTTGTTGCTGTTGTTGTTGTGCTTGGATCTGTTTGCAAAGGCAAATTGCATTTGCTGTCATTTAATATGAAGTGATATGAAAACAGGTAGGCGCAGCAGCGTTTGATTATCATTTATATCATTAATAACAATACGCACACTAACAAAACTAAATACAAAACAAAAACATTAAAAAAAAAAACAGAATAAAAACACTGACGTGAAAGACGCCAAAAAGACGCGTTGGGAAAACGGAATTGAGGCGCACGCTGTTGCTGTCGGAACGCCGTGTACACAACACACACAACCTGGCAGCGTCGCGTCACGTAAGTAACTGACCGAAGACGTGACGCGGCGCAGCAAGACCGGCGAGGCCTTCACGACGCGTTCGGCTCACTTCGTTCGGCTCGCACGAGACGCTTGTCGAGAGCGACGACGACGTATGCGAATGCAATTTTACAAAGCTTCTTCTAGGGATCTCTTCAATGCAAGCGCTGCGCTGCGCTGCGTTAAGGAAGCTGTGCCCTATGAAGTCACCCACCCCCCTCCCCAACAACCCATCAACTGTACAATAAACACGTGTATTTTTTTTGACATTTTTTTTTTGTTTTTAATATTTTTTATAGTTTTTTTTTTTTGGATTTTATTTATTGTTATCCACTCAACAGGTTCGTTTTTATTATACATTTATGCTGATAATAATTTTGTTGTTTAATGTTTATTCTTGTTGAATTAACTGCATAGTATAAGTATATTTAGTTTAAATTTATAAATTTGTGCAATGTGCTTGCTTGTGTGTATGTGTGTGTGCGTGTTTTATATGCAATTGGTTGTTGTTGCTTCTGTTGTTTTGGTTGCTTTTAAGTTTAAGGACTGTTACTAGTTAAGCTGCTCAATATTTTACACTGGGTTCTCAACGAAAAAAAAAAACAAAATCATCGAAAATGAATAGACAAAAAAAAAAAAAAAAAATGATTATAAAATGCTAATATGTAGTTTGGTCTTATCTGTTGTTGTTGTTGTTGTTGTTGTTGGCTAGTATGCGTTGTTGTTGTGTTTGAGTTAGTTGGGCCTTAAAGTTCTATGTATATTTTATTGTTTCGTTTCGAGTTGGTTTTTGGGTCTCACTTCTTATGGCCATTGTAAGTTTAAAGTTAGTTGTTTGGTTTCATAATTATTATTTTTTTTTTTCATTTTTTCTTTTAATCATTATCATTACAATAATTTTGTTCTCATTTAAGATTAACAATAATATAATAAGAAGGAGAAGAAGCAATTGCAACATTTCGTTTGAAGTTCTTTTTTCGATTGTTTCGCTTGTTTCTTCGAGACAAAAATTAGCGCAGTGTGTAAATTGTCTCCTTTTGTTCTTTATATCTGTTATATGTATAGATATTCCACATTCGCATAGTCTAACATAGTTTATGTATAAAAAAAAGTTTTATTAAAAAAAGCTAACTTTTGCTGTGGGTTTGTGTGTACTGCTTTAAACGACTGGTGGTTCAGTGCCGCCACGAGCCTCATCGACCCTATAAAATGAAAACAAAAAATTAGAAATCAAAAATTATTCAATTATTAAAATATATGGAACATAAATTACAATAAACAGAAATATTTAAAAAAATCATTATATAAATATATATTACAAATAAAATGTAACTGAAATAAAATATAAATTATCTGTATAGTTGTGACTAGGAAGGGACATATTGCGTCTTGCATAGTGACAAAAGTTAAAAGCCACTTTACCAAATGTTAGCTGACAAGTTGATAATGGCTGGCGTCTGAATCCATTCAATGCTGTGACTGCCATTAAGTTGAGCTTTAAGCTGCCATCAAGCGTTCCATTTAAAATGAGCTTTCAAAGCACTGACGCTCTTGCTACTTTGAAAGCTTTTCGCCATTCCCTAAATTATCAAAATTAACTGCTAGTTTCGGTCAACGTCATTTGATCTTAAGTTTCTATTGATATTTATGGCCATAACCATAAATGGCCAAAGCCAAACAATCGCTAAGGGATAACTGACTGAGTTGGAAGCTTTATCGCTTTGCATTCTTTGCCCTATATTAAAGTGTTTGCCTATCGGTATGCAATTTCAGACTTTGTCTCAACGCCTGCGCCAGCATTCAGTATTTAAGTATATATATAGGTATATATATATATATAGATAGTATTTATATAGAGACATACAAGTTGATATATTCAGTAGGTTTATCATAGAATATATTTGTGTGTATATGTATATGTATGTATGTTACTTCCTTTTGGTTAATAGTCAGGCATGTGCCAAAGGATATCGGGATCTGGCCAGAACTGCAGGTTCTGCGTAGTACTGCTTCACGTATTCAGTTTCTTAATTGCTAGTAAATATTAAACGATATTTTTAACAATATTTTCGTGCTAACTACATATTTTGGCAAAAAAAAAAAAAAAAAAATTACACATTGACTATATATGTAGGTCTGTAAATATTTATGTATGCATGTATGTTTGTTTGTATATGGTGAAATCCTTTAGGATCTCGTAGTACACAAAATTTATCTATGCTTTAGATATAGTTTCCATCTTATATACTTTGTATATATTTTGATATTTTAACATGATATTTTGCAATGATGTGGCACGATCAATTTGTTTGCTGTATTTGATTTCGTCAACAGATGGCGCCAGGACCGACCGCTTAGCTGGGGGCAAGCAGCAACCAGATGAGTGTGGTTGTCAGTAGGGCTAGTGGTGCCACTGGCACGCACACAGGCCGCACACTGGCATCGTAGGCATCGCCATGACCATTCTGCAACTGATTAAAGTTGGGTCGCGGATAGATAATGTGTACCGGCGGTGGCTGATCGATGGCATCGAAAAAGTTTGGATCATAACGCTTGTCGCTGGGATCGTAGTCGTGGTAAACGAGACTGGATGGATTCCAGTAGTCGCTAATCGCCGCCATAGCCGCATTCCATATTCAAAATTAACAGATTAGCAGCACGATAAGTCTGAGAAGCTTAAACCTTGTTTAGGAACGCCAACCTCAATTTCTTGACTTAACATTCCGATAAATTTTCCAAATAAAGAAATTTAATTTTCTCAATGTCCGATTGCCAAAAATAATAGCGAGAGAGTTCCATACTTTTCATGGAGCAGATTCTCTCTCATGTTGAGAGAAGTAAAACAAGCAAGGACATTGAGAGAACGGGAACACAAAATAATAATAGGACTAAGGTCGAAGGAGTAAGGTCGAATCACAACCCGGTTCTTCTGGAAGATATGTTAGCAGCCTAGGCCAAGCAATACATTTGTTGCTACTCACACGGGGCAGGTGTCCACGTTGACGCCATTGACGGCTGTCTTGCCCACATTGATCTGCCTGTTGTCGACCCCCTCGACGGTGACGATGCAGCCATTGAAGTTGTGCCTATAGCGTTGACCCGTGAAACTCATGATGTTCGGTATGCCACCTTGAGATCGAAAACGAAATTGTTATGAAAATTGGATTTGGATGAGGGATGTGTATGAGACACCCACCAATGAATACGTTGCCTGGCAGATGCATCTCCTTCTTGCTGGTGGGCCGCGTCTCAACAGACTCAGAGATGCGATCGACCTCCAGTATGGCAGTGTTGTCCGCACGCTTCACAAGCACAATGTGACGGTGTCCATCGTTCACTTGCTTCTCCGAGTTGCGTATCATCGCCTCCTGGCCATCGAGACGCAGCGACAGCTCCACATAGCCCTCGACAACGGCAAGGGCTATAAAGTCCTGGCCGGTGAACTCCTCGCCCAATTGTTGGCCCCACCACATTAGCAGGCCATCCGGTTTGATCGTGGAGAAGACAATCGCTGCTGTCGTATACTGTTGATCCACCTCGCTGTTGAATTGATTCCGATCCAGCTCCAGATATCCATTGCCCCGGAACGAGGCATTGAAACTCACTTGGATGTCTAACAAACAAGCATTGGTAACATTAAGGAGCATTAAGTTAATGTCGAGACACTTACGATCCTCGCAACGCTTGCCGCTGAAGCCCAGATTGCAGTCACAGATCGCCTGCTGCTCCACTTCGGTGCAGGTGCCACCATTCTCGCACGGCTCACTGGCGCAGGGCGACAGCGCATAGGATTGCGGCTCATCGTCGTCAGCGATGGCTGGTGCAATGGGCAGTTCGCCATCGGCATCGGCTTCGGCATCAGCATCGCCGATCTCATTGAGTTCGCCACAGTTCTGCACATTGGCCGCATCCTTAATGTCGGCCAGCAGTTGAATGGGCCGTGTCGAGTCGAACAGCCGCGAGATGCAGCCATCGAAGCCATCGGTGATGTTCACATCCCGATTGATCTTGACCGTCGCCCAGTCGTAGCCGCCCACATAGAGTGGCGTCTTTAGCGACAGCATTCGTGGTGCACCCGCCGCCTTGGCGCGCAGCTCGCCCTCATCCCCGACACGGAGAATGCTTTCGCCCTGGCGACGCAGCAGCTCGACGCGTGTCCATCGGTGCAGTGGCAACGGTTGCTGGGAGCGCACCACAACCGGCTTGAGGCGTGCCGCCGTATTGATGATCAGCTCGACGTGGCCATCGTGCAGCAGTAGGGCAACATAATCACCGCTGGGCAGATTCGATTCCGCCGTATATAGCAACACTGCATCCCGCAAACTGGACGGACGCAGCGACAGTGTCACATTTAGCCGACCGGCACGAGGTGTTCTGCAAAACATTCAAAGATTAAAGAGGATTAGAGGAGCACAGTTCAGTTCAGTTCATTTCAGCTCATGATTTTCAGGAACATGCTCACTTAGATGGGCAGGGTAAGGTAAGGCCAGGTATGGTCTGGAGTGGAGTGAGGTGGAGAGGATGCACAGGACTTACTTGTAGGCCGCATAGCTGTTGCGCTTGAAGTTGAGACTGTGCTCGTTGAGATGCTCGATGTACTGGCAGCGATCGCCGGTGCGATTGAGTGGACAGAGGCATTCCATGTCCGTTTCGGTGTTCTCGCAACGTCCGGCGCCGCAGAGGCCGGGTGTGCATTGGGTGCCTTCGACGGCACAATTGCGTCCCGTCCAGCCCAGCTGGCAGATGCAGGTGTAGGCCTGTTCCGTTTGGCTCTCCAGACAGATGCCACCATTGTCGCAGGGCATTTGGGCGCAGGGCTTGCAACTGGTGATGCCCTCCTTCATTTTGGCCTCCTTCATCAGCTCAATGGTGCGGCCCTGCAACGTCAGCCGACTGATGCAGCCAACGAAACCCTTCTGCTCCGTCACCGCCTCGGCGGGCAGCTGATCCCAGTTGGGCACACCGCCAATATACAAGTCGGCGATCAGCTCCAGTTGCGGCGTTTGGCTGAGAGTGGGGAAGGCTACCGGTCGCTGTTCGTCCAGCTGAATGTAGCCATCGCGACGGGAGCGCTGCACACGAATCGTGTGCCACTCGTTCAGTTTGACTGGCTGCTCGGCACGCACCACCAGCGGCTTGCCGCCAAAGTCAAATCGGAACTCCGCATAGCGATCCTTCAGTGAGAGCACAATGTAGTCGCCAGTGCCACGTGGCTGGCCGTTGAAGAGCAGCAGACCATTTGGTGATTCCGGCCGGAATGTGACCTCAAAATTGAACTTGAACGACGATTCCGGCAACTTGGGGAAACTCATGTAACTGGACATCGGATGGTTCAGCTGATGGAAATGTGGTATGGCGCCAGTGATGACCAATATGCTGGGATAATCAACGGATTCCCCTTCGCTGTAGCTGGCCGTGCACACATAGCTGCCGGCATCATTTGCTTGCACATCCTGCAGCACCAGCTGCTCCTGTTTACGTCGAATGCGAGAGAGAGAGAGAGAGAGAGAGAGATAGAGAGTGAGAGAGAGGGAAAGAGATAGATGTGTAATACTCACTTGGTGTATATCGCGACCCGATTGCAGCTGGCCATATTGACGGGACCAGCGGTAGCTGGGCTGACGGCTCTCATCAGCGCCGCAGCTGAGTTCGGTTTGGTCGCCTGCCTGGGCGTGAACGATCTTTGGCTGGCGCAGATCTTCTGGGTGCTCCGGTTCCGGTTCCGGTTGCGTCTCCAACTCAGGCTGCGCCTCAATGCCCAGCTCGTAGCTGGTCGTATACAAATCACCCCCATCAGTTCGGCACTTGCAGACATAGACGCCAGCATCGGCGGCGGTCACCTTGCTAATCACCAGGCTGTTGCCCACTTGCTATAAATCAAATAACCAGCATGTGTGCGAGAGAGAGAGAGACAGAGAGAGAGAAGGATTAGCTTCTTGTCACATTTTGGGCATTGCAATATTATCAGGAAAGATCAGCTTTAATATATAGCTCAAACCACTATCGCTTCATTTTTTATTGGAAATATTTTTACCATAAAATTACACCCAGAAATCTTATGAATATTTTTACTTAATAAATTTGATTTGAAATTTAATTTAATTCAACTTTTCTTCACTTTCAAAAGATAGTTTTATCGAAACATATTCCTTATGATATTAGATATTTCTAAAATGTTGAAAAACGATTTCCAAATTGCAGATTAGCTTTTTTATTACCTGGGATTATTGTAACAAATTGGTGTCATAAGATTTCAGATATAGAAATATTTGTAAATTTCGAAGTTTTTGCAGATGGAAAATTTATTTTTCTCAAAAAACCATCGTTTTGAAATATATTCTGCATGTGGCATAATACCAGTTGGGAGAGATGGGGTACTAACCTGAACATTGGCCGAGAGTGGGGCACCATCGAAACGCTCCCAGATCACATCCGTATAGCTGTTGTCCGAGGAGTAGCATTCAACCTGGGTGGATTCGCCTGTGCGCAACTGCGACGATTGCTGATCCAGTTTGAGGCTGTAGTCGCGGGGCATCGCTGGCTCTTGTGGCGGTGCTCGTTGAAATGGCGGCAGGTATGCGCCCGCTGCAGCATCCGCACACGGACGGGAGAGAGGATCATCGTAAGGACCACCACCACCACAAAACATGGGACAGCACAGTAAAGCAACAATAAGAGCGACGACGATGACGACGACGATGACGACGACGACGACGACGAGGAGGATTTGAAGATGTTTGTGTTTCGGCGTTTGTAACGTTCACAATTGGCGACAATTCACAATTGAGTTATGTGATGGACAAGTGCACGTATATATGTGTGTGTAGTTGGGTGTGTGTGTGTGTGTGTGTGTGGCATTGAGATGAGGAGTAAGATAGTAAAAAAATACACAGAAAGAAAAAAGCAGTTAGCAAAATACATGTCAAGAATGTCGATTAATACAGATAGTTTATGCGATGTTTATCGAACGCTTAAGCGATAGATCAATATTAAAAAAAATCTATCGTTATGTGTATGTATGTGTGTGTGTGTGTATGTGTGTGTGTGCGTTCGATACTCATCCCATGTTTTAGTAATTTTTATTTTAATTTTCTTTTTTTTGTTTTTGTTTTTATGTTTGGAATTTTGTTTCCTAGTTAGACAAATAAATACATAGAAGTTGACGGGGGGGTAGAGAGGGGAGAGTAGAACAGTGATATCGATACTAAATTAACAAAAAATAATGAACAATATCGAGAAGTACAATGGAACACAGCTACATCAAATAATACTAATTATTTCTACTGTTTCGAATCACACAGAATACGACTACATAAGTATGTATGTATGTGTGTGTGGGTGTGTATGTGTATGTGTGTGTGTATGTGTGGGTGTGGGTGTGTGTGTATGATGAGAGCAGGTTACGAATGCGATTGTTCAAAATGTTTCTGTTTTGGCAGGTTACTCAATGCTTAAGATTTATATTTCTTTGCTGCCTAGTGTGAAACAAATGACAGAAATGGATTACCACTGGACCAGTACGATTTCATTAACATATGTATATATATATACTTAGCTACAGACATGTATACAAATATTTATATTGGCTACGGATACGATACAAGGTCTACATTTATGGATAAGATTTTGATGGCAATTTGATTTCGATCGAAAGATTTTTGTTTTAGTTTACATAATTTTCAATTTCAATATTCTCGTTCACTAGTTAAGTATGTGTGCGTGTGTACGTGTGTGTGTGTGTGTGTGTGTGTGTGTGTGTGTGTGTGTGGTGCATTATTTACAAAATTTTGTTTGGTATTTATCAACATTGATTTCTTATACAATTCTCATGGGTTAGTACAAGTTGGTATACCCACATGCGATAATACAAATACAAATACAAATCTGGAAACCATTTTTATTTTTTTGTTTTTTTTTTTTTGTTGTTATAGAGTCGCGATTGGCATCAAAGTTTTTGGTGACGTTGATGCTGGAAACGAATGTTAACGGACACAGGCACATTTTGTGTTATCGTTATCGCTATCGTTATCGATAACATTAACTTTACGACTTACATACTAAGAACCCGCGCACAGTCAGAAAAGCAGCTAACGGTTATACCCAAACACACACTAATTCGCTTTTGTTACTGTTGCTGTTGCAGTGGTTGTTGTTGTGGTTGTGGTTGCTGTTGTTGTTGTTGTTGTTCTTGTTGCAATTGCTTCAGCTGTACTCGTGTTGTTGTTGTTGTTGTCGTTGATTGTTTTTTTTTTTCTTTTTTTATTAATAATAATCTAAATTATTCTTAGTCTTAAACGTGAATTGAGTGCAATTGTTGCAATTGTTGCAGGTTTTTCTTTGTCGGTTTTGCATTTGAAAGTTGTGCGCCTAAGAACGAAGTTAGAGGGCCAAACAGGTGGACAGATGGATAGCCAGATAAAGATAACGATACAGATAAAGCATAGATATAAATAGAGAGCGAGAGAGAGAGAGAGAGAGAGCACATGTTGAAGATCCGTTTTCTCATGCTACTGTCAAATTCAGCAGGCAGTTGCTCCTCCTGTCAAACATGGTTTAATTTGCTCGCTCTTGAGAAAATGGATCTGTAGCATGAAGGAATGAGAGAGAATGTGTGTGGGCAGCAAGAGTGAAAGAGTGAAACAGAGAGAGAGAGAGAGGGAGAGCGTAGGCTAAAGTAGAAGA
This sequence comes from Drosophila nr. fundita, assembly GCA_035044245.1. Taxonomy (NCBI): domain Eukaryota; kingdom Metazoa; phylum Arthropoda; class Insecta; order Diptera; family Drosophilidae; genus Drosophila; species Drosophila nr. fundita. The sequence goes on along the minus strand of JAWNMG010001159.1, from coordinate 77,086 downwards.
GTAAGAGAGTTAGAAGAAAAGTGAAAAACGTTAAGACCAACCGAAACTTTTTGCCAACTGCACAACTTGACGCTTTGTCATCCCAGCAGGATGTGGTTGTTGTTGTTGTTGTTGTTGTTGTTGCTGTTGTTGATCCTGTCGCAGTTGCTGTCTCCATTGCTGCTGCTGCTGATGTTGCTGCTGCTTGCGTGCGTGACTCTTCTTCCAGCGCTTGAAGCTGCCCAATCCTGTGCCCGTGCCCGCTCCCGTTCCTGTACCAATTGCCGTTCCGATGCCGATTCCGATCCCGTTGCCGAGTCCAGTTGAACTGCCGCTGGCCGCTTTGCTGGCAAAGTCGCGCGTGCAATTGAACTCGTCCGAGTGATCCGTGCAATCGTAGATGCCGTCGCAGACCATGCTCGACTTGACGCACGTGTGCGGATGCGAAACGCATTTGAAATCGTTCGCCTGGCAAGCGTACGAGATGATCGAGGGACGCGGGGGCGCTGCCAGCGGCTTGGCCGGCGTTATTTTGCTCACTTTTAAATCTATTTGCAATTAGTTTTTCATATATGTATATATATATATATATATGTATAGATTTTTTTGTTGTGCATAAAATATGAGATTAGCTTAGTGACTCCTTGTACAACTTCAGCCACGGTTAGTGAGTCCTCCACTCATTTGCCCCACCAGATTACGCATACGCCCCGGTTGCCAATGTTTATGCCACACTTGGATATGTTGCAAGATAATACTGAGTAGTTGATTGCAACTTGTGCGCTGATTGATGACAACAGTGTTTAGTATAATTTCGGGGATGTGCTCGGGGAAGAACTGTGACCAGATGCAATTACTAACTAAATCCTATGGCTACATTTTGTGGCAGGAATGTGTGTGGTTTTTTATTTATTTGTTTTTGTTTGTGATTTTTTTTTTTTTTGGCTTGTGTTTAGTGAGCGAACAAAATGTTTTTTGTTTTTTTTTTTTCCTTTTTTTTGTTTTGTTAGTTGAGTATTTAGTATTATATGTAGAAACAGTTTTACAGTAATCAGTAATACATGGCAAACATCATTAGACGTAAGTAAGAAAATTAAAAAATAATACAAAATGATGCAATTCAAATAATCAAAAATTAAAAAACAAAAAAAAAAACTACTCATACAAAATTATAAAAAAAAAAAAATATATAATAATTAAGTTGTCCTGGAAAATGAATTTCAAATAGCTTTCACACACCTTTACATATATAGAAGACCATGCAGGGGAAATCTTGGCTTCCCTTATACGGCTTCGTATTGTACTTATTAGCTAAGGTGATTTCAAGTTGATCGTTTGTATATATATTTATAGTTTTTTTGTTTGTTTATGTTGTTGGTTGTTGATGCAGTTGTTGCGGTTGTTGTAGATGCGGTTGTTGTTGTAGCAGTTGAGTTGATGTTGTTGCAGCATTGCATATATATATAGTATAATTATATATATATATATATATATATATATATATATTTATATGGCATATAGTAGAGTATGTATGCATGTATGGTTTATGTATACATGAGCATAGATAATTGAGTTTTTGTGTATTTTGTGTGAAGTTTTTTTGTTTTGTTTTTTTTTTTTTGATTTTTGTTTTGTTCGTATCAAATGCAAAGCGCCCAAAACATTTCAAGTTTTATAAGTTATATTATATATATATATGTGTGGGTGTGTATGTGTTTTTTTTTTCAATATTTAATGTATTTCATTTTGCATTATTTATTTTGCACAAGCGCACATGTAAGAGAGAGAGGGAGAGAGAAGAGAAAAAAGCAGTAAAGAAAGAGAAGAGAAATAAAAAATATATGTTTATCAAATTATTCATTTGAAATAATTCATTTGCCCTAATTTTAAATCAACAACAGATTTTGGCAGAGCAGAGCCAAAAGTAAGTGATACAAAAACAATTTCGAATTTCGAATTTCGAATTTTGAAGATTGAAATTAAAGTGTTTTGCAATTTGGATTCGTCTTGCCAATTGGTTAACAAATGTGTGTAAATATTGATTGAAAAGTTATACAAAAAGTTGCTAACCGCATTTTGGGTAAATATTGCTGATTTAAGTTATTCAACGCAAAAGTACAATATACGAATATCTAAGACGATTTACGGTGACATTTTCAACTAGAGATTATTTACATTGTTTTTCATAGTAATTGGCCATAAATACATACGATTTGTATTTCTTTTTTTATATATATATATATTTTTTTTTTTAAGATTATTGGGTGTTGTTTGAGTGCTGGTGCAACTTGTGTGCTTTGGTTTGGGTTAGGTTGGTTTGGGAGGGGAGGAGAAGGCATAGAGAGCAGGGGTAAGGGGTAAGGTGTGTGCAGTGCAAATTTTTATTTGTTGATTTATCGTTTTTATGCGTATTAACACAAAACACAGTTGATCTATATGTATACAACGCCGATCGATCACGAACACAGATAGATAGAGAGAAGGTAATCCGATAACCAATACGAAATGAACACAGAAAACCAGCTGAACGAGAAACGACAACAAGTGAATGTAACCGACACCAAAACCAAAACCAAAAATAAAGAAAAAATTAAAGAAACCTTAAAACAATAATCAAAAACCATAAAGGATAGCAGATATATCTTTGGCATGCCGAAGATTAAATACCCTTGCATGAACTTTATATCCGGTAAACCCTTCGAACAGATCACTTCTTTAGCAACAAAACAAGAAATTAAAGCAAAAATCGATATTCTTTAACAAAAAAAAAAAAAAAAAACCCCCCAAAAAACTTGAAACAATTTTTTCACAGATTATCCATTATACACAATGTTTGACTTGGCAAGTCAAAGTCGGACAACTAAATTGAACTGCGAGGGTATTTGAGCCAAACAAAATAAAAGAGTCAACATTAATCAATGTTAATAGAATGGAAATAAAAAGAGTTTGTTAGAGTTGTTGTGCTTTACACAAAGATTTGCATTGCATTGTGTAAAATGTTTGTTAATTATTTTGTTGTTTTATTTGTCGAAAAAAAAACCACTGCTGGCACTTAAAATGTATTGCATTAAATATGTATCCATCATAACTGTTGTTGTGGGTACTCTTGCTTAAATATTAGAGTTACAATGGTTAGTGGCTTATTGTCATATGTACAGAGTGTGTAATACCCTAAAACCATCAGATACATTTCCGTTAAGACGATATTGCTTATATTTTGGCAGTTGTGTGTTTTGTGAAGTGTATTGTTGTGTGTGTGTTGGTGTGTGTTGGTGTCTGTTGGTGTGTATTGGTGTGTGTTGGTGTGTGTATGATTACATTTGTAGATAGTAAGATACTTGGTTATCAGCTCGCATATTTACAAAGCTCTTTTTCTGTTCTTGTTTCGGAATCGATTTCACAGAGTTTATGAAATTGTGTGTGCACTTCAACTGTTTGTAAGTAAGTGGCGAGTACGAGTGTGTATAAGTGAGTGTGTGTGTGTGTGTGTGTGTTAATAGTAAGTAAGTGGTAGAGAGAGAGAGAGATATACATATACATATGGACATACATATACATATGGATATTGGATATTGATTGATAGAACAAAGTAAAATCAGCGAGCGAGCGAGTTTCAATCTTTCAATCTGCTCTTCGGTTTTGCGTTTGGTTTTTTTCTTCTTCTTTTCTTTCATTGTATTGCCAACAAAGCCTAATCCTTATTTTTCGTCATATTACTGTTAATAATTACATATATATATTTTTTTTGTTGTTGTTTTTTTCGTACTTTTTTTTTTTTTTTTTTGCTTTTGTTTTTGTTTTTGTTTTTTGTATCATTTTGCATTTGAAATTCTCTGACCTAAGAATCGTAAAAAGTAGCAGCTTTAGCTTAGGATCATTTTGTGTTTTTTTTTTCTTTTTGTTTTTTTGTGTGTGAGAGAGAGAGAGAGATAAAAGAGATATTTCTGTTGCATTTGTCGGACCTGACATCTGACATAACCAAAGGGCTTGTGTGTGTGTGTGTGTGTGTGTTTGTGTGTGTGTGTGTGTGTTGGAGAGAGTGGTATTGGGGTATTGGTGGTGTTGAGTGGATTTGGGGTAGGGCTCTACTCACGCTGTACACGCAAATCGATGGAGGTGGGAGCCAAACGCTGTCCCAGATTGCTGTCATACGAATCGCAAATATAAACACCGGCATCGTCCGGGCGCAACGATGTCAGGATCAGCTCCTGGCTATCGGGACGCGCACCGTTTGGCAGCGAGCGTCTATCGTCGCGGTACCAGTGGAACTGCAATCAAGCATTGAGCATTTTATATTTTTAATACAACCAATTTTCTGCCTCTCTTCTTCTTCAAACTTGTAATCCCATTTAGGATCTTTTGTCATTAATAAGCTGTGCTTCTGCCATGTCTTCCATTAAAACTGTTGTGTTACTTTAACCTCCAAATATACATATATTTATCATAGATACAAGACGAATTGAAGTCAGAAAACGAAGACTTGAAATCGGAATCGGAATCGGAATCGTTTACCGATTAAAATCGCAACAGGAATCGGAGATTAAATTCAAAAATCAAATTTTGTGAGACCCCAAAACAAGAACCGATATTAATTGTCCGTTATTTGGGTGTTTGTTCCAGCTGGTGGACAGACGGATATCATGACCTTGAAAATGTTTTGAATAATATCTGAATCTTTACTGGTATTTTGCTTAGTTGATAATTTGTGTAGTTGGAATCGGAATCTATATTCCTGAGTGATATATTGATATATACGTAGTCCTTTACTCACCCGCACATTGCCGCGTTGCTCGCCACGCAGCGTGGAGACAATGCAGCGCAAGTGGATGCTGTCCCCCTCGCGATGCTCCTGCAGATCCGATTGCGACGGCGGAGTGTAGAAGCTTGGCCGCCTGACGACCACCTGAGCGGTCTTGCTATGGTTGCCGTAGTCGTTCGTCGCCGTACAACTGTAGCCGCCAGCATCCGCCGGAGTTATGGCCACAAAGCTTAGCAAAGTTCCGTTAATGTGCACAGACCTGTCCAGAAAATCATGGAAATAGAAATAATGCGATAATCATATTTAAGAAAGTATTCGAAACTCACCTGGGCAGTGGTCGGCCATTGTCGGTGGCCCATTGGACATTGTGTGGCTCAGCATTGATCACCCTGCAGTGGATTTCGACATTGGTATCGGCCTCCACCACCAGCGGTATGCTGGGGGAGAATGTGATCTGTGGCAGTGGCAGCAGAACCAGTTCACGCACCACATACGTCACAAGAGAGCCGCGATTATCGATCGCATTGCAGCGATACTGGCCCAGATTCTGCTCCTCCACAAACGTGATGGTCAGAATATTGCGCTCCGTGTGTGCATTCGATAGGAGCGGTTGTCCATCAACTCGAGCCCAGTGGGTGAAAAAGGATGGTGCCAGATCGCAAGTGAGGGTCACATTGTCGCCCAGATTGGTGTTGAACTTTTGACTGTTGTCACTCGGATTGTAATACGGACGCTGTGTGGATGGCTCATGGTACCGAGGATGGGGATCATGCACCACATCACCATAAGCTATAGATAGAAGACGACAAGCACAATTAAGTACAAATGAATATAAAGTAATGGGTACTCTGGCCGAGGCAGATGTCCGCTATTAAGCCACCTATCCTAAATCGTTCACGTACAGTGAATAACAGCTACAGCGAATTACTGAGCTGGACAGTATTTTGAACTCACCGTCACCGATATCGCCGCGCTTGGGTTTAACTTCGATGAGAATGCTGGCTTGGTCACTGCCCGCCTCGTTTGTGGCTGTACAGGTGTAAGTTTTGGCATCGTTTTGCGTGACACGGTAAATGTTCAGGTAGGCGGTATTCTGGCCACGGCTGGCCGGACTGATCTGCTGATTGGTGTCCCACTCGACGACGGGATTGGGCACGCCGCTGGCGAAGCAGGTGATGCGCACCTCATCGCCCTCCGTGTAGCTCATCACCTGTGTGTTCGGATCGAGAGTGACGACTGGTGCCTCAGTGACACGGATCGTTGCGATGCCGGTGGAGCGACCAACGGAATTCTCTGCAACACACTCGTAATCGCCAGCATCATCAATTTCAATATCGTGAATGCTATCGCGAGAAGGGACAGAAATGGATTAGCAGCTGGACTTGGACATGATGCATTTACTCACATCACATAGCCGGCATTCTCCTCATTTATCCGGTGTCGGGGAGTGAGTGGTTTGCCATCGACGCGGCGCCACTGCACCGTCGGTACGGGTATGCCTTGGGCAACACAGTAAAGGTATCCCTGTTCATTGACTGTGAATGTCATTGGGACCGCTGGTGTTATTTCAACGCTCGGAGCCTCCCGAGCTGCAAGCAAGTAAATTATGGTGGTTGTACAGATTAGTATTAGGATCAGACAGTGCGGACCTGTCTTATTACCGACTCCGTTCTTGTGCACTTGCATTGCATAACAATAAATTCGATATATATCAAATGCAATTATTCAAAATATTATTTATTATATAGTTATAGTCATAGTCATTAATAAGTCAGCGAAATTCATCAATTTACGTTACCAATATATGTTTTTATTTGTGTTTGGCATTGTGTGGAAAGCAACAGGAAGAAACAGAGCAAAGAGAAATGTTATGCACCTAAAATTCTATTCATATTCCGTATTCGATCATCATCTCGTCTTCACTATGGATTCAACAGCTTTGCCAAAAGTTAAGAGCTTTTCGCATTTTAAGCTTTAAGTATAAATTGGATGTCAATTGAAATAATATGCTTAAATATGCAGCCAATCGGCACAAACTATAAGTTTATATGTGCAGAAGAGTGGAGCTTAAAAGCTCCTCGAAAACTGTACGTTTATATATGCAGAAGTGTGGAGCTTAAAAGCTCTCCCACCGAAGCAGCTCAACTTCAATCAAAAGGCTTAGTTTGAAAGCTTAGCTAATGAGGCGGATAAACCATTTTCGCAATCCTAAAAGCTCTTGAATATATATTCATATATATGTTTATCTATATATACATATATATATATATATACATATATATTGAGCTGAGCTTAGCTCTGCTGAGATCTGTAGAAAATACCAGATGATGGCGAATACCAATGTTGAACGTTGAATATATCTGGATGTTATATACATATATCAAATAGTAAATATATACCTATATACCTATAATATATATAAATATATAAATATATATATATATATATATAAATAGAGCAAGGAGCGATGGACTTACGTTCGACGTCGATAAGAACGCTGGAATGATCTGATCCGTACAGGTTTTCGGCGGTGCATGAATAGTAGCCCCGGTTTTCGGGACGGGCATTGATGATGCGCATAACATTGCCGGTAATGTGGACATTGGATGGCATCGATTCACCGTCTTTCATCCATTGGATGCTCGGATAGGGTGATCCGCTGGACTCGCATGTGATGCTATAGTCAGTGCCCTGATCGATGGACACCTTCTCGGTGAGTCGCATTATGTGTGGCTTAATGCTGAAAAATGGATGGCAAAACATTTGGGATGGTTAAGAAACGATGTTTGTTGGCCTTGCCACAGATAATGGTACGCCTACCCGCTGCCAATTGGCGGCAACTGGTGCTGCTCGATGTAGACGCGTGCCTCTTCCGTGTAGTTGCGACGTGTGCGCAAATCGATGCCGATGCACGTGTAAACACCAGAGTCACTGGCGCTGGCATCCTGGATCTTGAGCATGTCGCCAGCGATGATAATGTTGCGCTGCTGCTGCGCACTCAGTGGGTGGTTATTGTGCAGCCACTCGTAGCGCAGCTGGGCACCGCTGATGGAATGGCAATAGAAGGTCACCGTGTCCCCGGCCTTGCCATTGTAATCCTCCGGCTGTATAAAGACTCGCTCCCGCACTGGTGGCGGCTGCGGTGCATTGCCCCGCACATAGACCTCCACGTATTTCTCGTCCGCACCGTACTGGTTCTGCACATGGCAACGGTAGCGTCCCTCGTCCGATTTGCGTGGCAATTCGAATATCAATCGATTGCCATCCGTTCTAGTCCCTCCGTCACTCTGGGCATCGACATGCGTCCATGTGATTGTTGCCGTCGGATTGCCCTCCACCTCGCAGGTAATCTCGCTTGGCTGATACTCATCAAAGGTCACAGTGCTGGGCAGATTCACGATCTGAGCAGGCGAACGTTGCGATTGATCTATCACAGGAGTAGCAAGGAGAAAGAGACACAGAGAGAGGCAGAGAGAGAGAGAGAGAGAGAGAGAGAGAGAGAGAGAGAGAGAGAGAGAGAGAGAGAGAGACGAAGGCGTTACAAACCGTATAAATAGGTATAGGTACAAATAATCATTTTAAAAAATAAAAATAGACAATTTTCGATAGCAAAATAATATTCCTGTGCAAATGAATCTTGGATTATATCAGTATATCATATAGGAACTATTCCAATTACAGAATTTCGCACATTCTATCAGACATTCTCCAAGATTAACTTGCAATATCCTAAGGCAACTATAGGAACAAACTGTCGAGCAATCACTGTCAATGTCGGTCAATGGGAATTCTACCAACATCTATTATATTATTATTAAACTTTAATTAACTGTTTGAAAATCAAAAAAAAACTATATATATATATATTTTGGTGCAAAATCAAAATGCAGGAGAAAATAGGGATTGAATAGCTACCATAGCGAGCCAACATTTCTTCGGCATATCCTTGAGGCGAATGCCGCATAACAAATTGTTTGCAAGAGTTAGATTTATGTTTTGTTTGTCGGATAGGTGGAATAGGTGCACTTACTTGATATGGTGATGGAAACCTCGTCCTTGAACACGCGCAATGTCTGGTTGTTCATGGCTTGACAGATGTAGACGCCAGAGTCGTAGATTTGCAGATTATACAAATTGAGGACACCGCCATCGGTTTCCGCAGTATTGGGCAATCGGCTGCCCATCTTGGACCAGCTGACATAGACTGGATCCTACAAGAGCAAAATGAATATATATATATATATATCAACTGATCAACAATATCCGATCTGCAAATGTGCAAGGACCTACATTGTTCCACATCATGCGACCGCTGCAGCGCAAGGACATAGATCCGCCCACCGGCAATATGGTGATCTGCGGCTTCGATATCGACACGACGATCTGGGTGCGTATGTTGTCGGGCTGCTCGATTGGTGGCTCCTGCACGCCATAGTCTGATTGATGTAGAATTTTGTAATTGTATTTGTGGATTAGACTCCAGACCAAAACGCGCTTAACGGTTAGCAAATTCAACTCAATTACAATTGTATTAGTGACACGGTTGCGGCTTATTAACGTGGCTTATTACGTTGGTGGTTGGGTGGGGGAGGGGGTTTTTGGGGGTGTTCGGTTTTTGGGGTTTGGGTTTCTTCCACGTACGAATAGTTTTAGCCACCAACTACTACAAACAGGTAATAGCAGAGAGTTGCCAGCTTTGGCTGTGAGTGCTTTTCTCACAGCATTGGGCCGGCTCAAAGGACTACAGTAGACACTATACTATAAAGTATGAGATATTATTGAGTTGGCCAGCAAGTGGGAGCGGGTTCCCAACTCAACAACGGCATATATACTGAAGGAGGCAGGGATGGGTCCGCTAATATGTTTTTGGGGTTAGTAGCACAGGTATTTAAGTTCAAAATCGACTACAGAGACAGCGACAGCAAGTTCTAGAGAGTATCCAAAGTTGGTTTTTTTTTCTAATGTTTATTTTGGGTTTGCCTACTGTACGAGAATATATATATATATTTTTATTCACACAGAGTTATCCATCTATGAATACATTGCATAGCGATGAGACACACATTTGTACACAAACAAATTACAATTTGAAGAGGTGCTCTATATATACATATATATATATAAATACTAGACTATTATATATATATATATATGTATGTATGTGTATATAATAGACAACACAACGAAAACAAAGTAAACAACAACATAGAGTTTAAGTTCAAGTCGAGGCTTCAGATTTGGTTTAGCTTAGCACCGAAACATCGCCGAGCGACTGAGTTTCCGTCTCGCTCTGCGGTGAAAGTGAGAAACACAATTGATGAGAGAGGGATGGCCTACAACAGACAGTGTATACACAGAGAGAAACACAGGGAGTGGAATACAGCGAAAAGGTGGCAGCACTCCGCACTTGCCAACCATTATTGTTAATATTTTTATTATTTTTTAGTTTTTTATTAGGTGAAATCGAAAAAAAAATATTTAATTTGCAAAATAGTTTTTTTTCGTAGTGTAAAGTGGATTTTTTTTTAAATTAATCTTTAAATAATTCTAGCAAGTAAAATTGAAAATTAAATATGTAAAAAATTGTAGAGAGAGAGAGAGAGAGAGAGACAGAGATACAGATATAGACAGAGGGGGAGAGGAAGAATGTGTCTAAACTGGTGGGAAAACGTTAGGAACCGAATGTCGGAGAGATGAAAGTGTAAATACATTGAACATATAAAATACACACACACACACACATGCACATATATATATATATTTTAGATATATATATATATGCACGAATGTGTGAGCTAATTGATTGATTTGACTAGTTGGTGGATGGGTTTCTAAGTTTGCAGTGTACGAGTAGTTCACAACAGCAATGAGGAATAAGTGAAAGAGAATATATATATATATATATATATATATGTATATGTATATATATATATAAGTATATATATATCGAGCGATAAAATAGAGACAGAGAGCGGTAGTTGTTTGTTGTGTTTGTTTGTTGGCTTGTTTGTTTGGTTTGGTTTGATTGATTGATTGATTGATGATTGGCGAACCTCGCAGGTGGCAGCCGTAGCGCAGTTTGGTAATATTTCCTATAATTCTGTTGCCCTTATAAATCAGCAGGGTGTCATTGTACGATATTGTCTCGTTGGGCTCAATATCGAACCGAAAGCCGTTGCAACAGAATCCCATGCTTATATCGCATATCTTGGGCGGCTCTTCAATAATGCGAGATGTGTCTAGAATGTGGATGGATTGGATGTTTTGTTGTGATGATTTCGTATTTATTTGTCGGATTCATGATTTTTGATGGTTTCATGTTTTTTTTTTTGTTTTTTTTTTTTAATTTATTTATTTTTATTTGATTTTTTTTTTTTTAATTTTTTTTTTTTTTGTGGATGGTGTGGTGAAAAAAAATAAAGTTGAGAGAAAATTGTATAAAATATGACAGTGAGATAGATCGAAAAAGATGTTGAGAGCAGCTAGCTTAGAGTAAGGCGGAGATCGATATAAATAGATGATCACCTAGATGTATAAGGAAAGTGGATAGCAAAAGGAGAGAACTGGGGAAAGCAGAGATTATCAGAATTGGTTTATGAATCAGTGGTGGATTTGGGTTGCGGCAATGGCTATGTAAATGGCTAAAGTTTGGTGCCCATTTAGATCCCAAATTAAGGACTTGATTCGATACGGAATGATTGGCAGACATTATTGTTGTCATATTACACGCCATATGTGGGAGGAGGAGACAGTAGTCGCTACTCACCGATGTCCTGGCAACGATCGCCAGTGAAACGTGGCTTGCACAGGCACTCCACATAGCCGCTGTTGCCGAGACCGCAACTCTGGGTATTCTCCTCCTGGCAGGGACAGGTACGGCACTGGCCGCTCTCATCCCGATAGTGCAATGGGGCGCAATTCTCGCACGAGTTGCCCGTGTAGGCAGCGGGGCACTGGCACTGCTCAATGTTAACGACAGGCTCGGCTCCGGGCTCCGCACGCTCCAAGGCCAGCTCCCATGACACGTCGAGGATGGTGGTGCGAGTTGTCGGTATTTTGGGTGTGGCACGAATCAGCAGATGCTCAATGTTGGTCAGCAGGCTGAGGATGTCGTAGCGAGTGGCCGGTACGGCACTGCCCCGATCCAAACGCTGCCAGTTATCATCCTCGCTGAGGATGACACTATACTCATCAGAATTGGACAGCTCGGCCGGTCGGGACCACATCAGACGCATCCCATTGCCAATGAGGATGACATCGTGACCGGGCGTATATTGGCCAAACGATTTGGTGGTCAGAGTGTAGTTCAGGAGACCACCATAGGCATTCAGCTTATTGCCCTGAACATCGCCGCGCAGGCTCCAGTATTTGGGTGTGTACGAGTTGAAGTTATAGGTGTACGAGCTGTTGGGAATGTCCACCAACAGATTCCTGTCGTCCATCTCCATCTGCTCGCCGAACTCGTCGGTGATCAGCGCCTTGTTGCTAAAGAAATCGATGGCGATCAGATGGCGATAGAGCGCTGCCGATCGGCACTGGTTCGCCTGGCCCGAGCAGAAGCACTCACTGCAACCAGTGTCATGCTCACGGGACAGTCCGAATGTTCCATCCCGGCACTGATCGCATCGATTGCCAACCGCATTCACCTTGCACACGCATTTGTTGTTCACGCAATTCTCCGTCCCGTCCACGTTGCACCAGTAGCAGTCAGTTCGATCTCCAACCTCCGGTACTTCCGGCAGCCGTGAATTATCACTGCCCGGCTGGCAATCGTAGCGCGTGCCACCAGTAGCATCTCCCACATAGCCGTAGGCACAGCGTTCACAGTTCTCTCCCTCGGTGTTGTCGGCGCAATTCTGTTAAGGATTCGTCACCATAAGCAATTAGACAAAGCATTCAAAAATCTCACAGTTGTTTTTATACCCTGAATGCCTATGAATACTAATGTATATTAAGATGGACTTACTAGACACTCGCCGGTCTCCGCTTCACATTGGCTGGAGTGGCCATTGCAAGTGCACAGCTCACAGGCGCCTAAATAGAGGCCCTCCTCGGGATTGCGCTTGTAACCGGGGGCGCAGCGTTCGCAGGAGAGTCCAATGTAGCCGACTGGGCAGCGGCATTCCTCCACCTCGTATGCACGCAAATTGCCCTGATTGTTGGCACTGGCAATGTCCAAGGCGACATGCTTCAGGGAGCCCTCCATGGTGCCGGTAGTGTATGTTGCCTTAATATAGATGGCCTCGATCTTGCTGAGTGCCATCAACAGATGGGGCCGATTGGTGACTTGGCCATCGCTGCGCTGCCAGGCGCTCTCAACAATGGGCACGGCATAGGAGCTGGATGTGCTGGGACTAACAGATGCCTTGCGATAGTGGATGAATGTTAGATCCTCGCCACTCTGATGACAACGTCGGGCGCATTGTTGCGCGACATCTGGCCACCGGGCAGTGGACTGTAGCTGAGCGTATAGTTGAGTCTGCCGCCGTAGGCGGTCAGCTTGTTGCCCAAAAACTGGACGGGCAGTCTCCAGTACAGGGTGTCCGCACTGTAGTCCGAGTCGGATGAGAAGCTGATCGCATTGGACAACGTATTGAAGGGCACCGCCTGTGGCGTGGGCCGTGTGTAATCACGGACCAGCGTGAAGCCGTGCGGAGCGCTGGAGCGGCCGAAGCTGCTGCTGATCTGGTCGCGATACCACGAGGTGCTCGTACAGTCCGCCATCCAGCCGCTGCAGAAGCACTCAATGCAGCCAGTGTACGTGAACGAGTTGAGGTGGAAGCTCTTCGGTGCACAGGTGTCGCAGCGATCGCCTATCACGAGATCCTTGCAGTGGCACGTGCCGTTGCTGTAATGATTGTAGGTGCCTTCAACGTTGCACATCGATTCGGGCGTCTTGTGGCAGGAGCCGCCTGGCACCAATGGATTGCCCTGATAGCCGGCGGCGCAGCTCTCGCAACGTCTGCCCACATAGCCCTCATAGCAATTACAGATGACATCGCCGTCGGGACTGAGTTGGCAGCCGCTGGCAAAGTTGTTGCTGCCGCTGTGGGGGCAGGGGCAGTCGCGGCATTGGACGCCACGACGCGGATCACCGTAGGTGCCGACGGGGCAGGGCTCCGCAACGAAGGGCACACAACGACCCAGCCAGGCTCCGCCCGGCTGGCGCACATAGCCGGGGGCGCAGGTCTCGCAGGAGTCGCCAACATAGCCGGGCGGGCAGTTGCACTTCTCGACGAGGGAGGCGCTGCCCAGTCCTTGATCGGATGTTCCAGCCGAATCCATGGCAATGTTAACCACCTCTACTTCGCGTGCCATCGAAATGTAGCCGAGACGGATCAGAATGTTGTCCACATTGGCCAGTATCATCATGAGCTCCTCGCGTGTCGCCTTGCGTCCGTCGGGCTTCAGCCAGTTGCCCGGCACGAAGCTGATGTCCACCTTGTTGGACTGATTGGGCTGGGTGCGTACGCTATAGGTGAGAATGAAACCGTTGCCGGTGATGATAGCATCCGGCCCAGAGATTGGACGTCCACTGCCCACATAGTTGATCTCGTACTTCAGCTGGCCGCCGTAGGACTTCAGCTGATTGCCCATATAGTCGCCGGGCAGGGCCAAATAGGGTGCCTCCCGACTATTATATTGTACATCGGAGGCACGGAATTGGAAGCCATGGTTCAAGTTGACCAAATTTTGTGAGGGCACATCGTTGATCACGATCTGTTGATAGGGAGTGAGATCGACGCTGACCACACGATGCGATATAATTGGCGGCTGTATCGCGTACGTGAAGAGATTGGCGCTCTCGCAGGCGCTGGCGACACCAAAGCAGAAGCACTTGATGCAATCGTCCCGGGAACGGGCCAGCATATTGAAGAAGCCGGCGGGGCAGAATTGATTGCGTTCGGGTATCACTTTCACAATCGTATCGGGATTCACGAAGTGGGTGCCGATCGTATTAATTATCTCGCAGGAGTAGGCGCCGCTATCCTGATACTGCATGTCCGGGCAGTAGAGATCGCCACGTCCTCCCGAGCTCTTCGACACGCACTTGTCGGGCACATGACCCCAATTGAGGCGCCACACAATCGTCGGCACCGGCACTCCAGTTGCTGTGCACGTCAAATTCAACGACTGACCCTCCATCAGCGTCTCCGTGGGTGGAGGTGGACGGATGGGATTTGGTGCCACTGGAAATTTCAAATCAAAATGTTGTAGTCTGCTTTGCCCCTTTTTTCTTAACATTATTGTGTTACTTATTCTCAGTCAACTCGAATAGTTAATATATGGATTAATCGATAACAATACTTACTGCAACCGAACTCATCGCTGCCATCGCGGCAATCGTTCAACTTGTCGCACTGGAAACTCTTGGGTATGCAGTGTCCGCTGGAGCATTGGTACTCGTTGTAGCGACAGGGTGCACCATTTGGCTCCGGATCGCAGGACTGCTCATCGGAGTTGTCGCCGCAATCGTCCTCGCCGTCGCAGCGCCAGGTGCGCTCCACGCACTTGGAGTTGCTGCAGAGGAACTGATTCGGCTGGCAACGGCGTCCCTGGCTGCAGCTGTGCTCATCCGACTGGTCCGAGCAGTGAGGAAAACCATCGCAGATGTTCGACTTGTCGATGCACTCACCGTTCATGCAGGTCGCCTGGTACTCGCTGCAGGCTGACGGTGGCCGATCGTATTCAGCGTTATTAACTGTGGAATACCCAAAATAGTCAGACCTTGTCAAGTACAGTTCTCACATGGAGACTACATTTGGGCTGCGAGAGAGCGCTTACCAATTCAAAACAATTCAAAAGCCAACGCGGCATAATGGATTTAGAAAGATTTTTCAGATATTAGTTAGAAAGTAATCAGTTGCAGAGACTAAATGAGCTGAGACTAGGTACCCACCAAAAGGTACCGAATGGGTACCTCCAGTGAGATGTGGGATGGGATAGCAGACGGACAATAACAAACTAATTATGTAAAACAAGAGATCTTTGGATTAGACCTAGGCCAGCTCTAAATTGAAGGATTACTAAGGATTACCAAGGCCAAAGAACTCGAGATCAATATGCGGCACGGTGCCATATTTGATGCGATTCGATTTGGGCTCCGCGTATTTGTGCTCTCCCCAAGCTGCGTCCAAGCGGATGTGTAGCAGGATGGTGAAGGATTATTGTTCAATTACCCAATCAGTATTGTAAAAGGAGCTGCAACAACAGCAATCTATAGACAATCTATACACTTACAGCGTTCCACATTCAGGTTGACGGTGACTTGTTGACCCTCAACGTAGGCTGGATAGCCAACGGCTTCGCATATATAAGTGCCAGAGTCCTCCACCTGGGGGAAGCACAGTTCAACATAGGCATATTATTATATTATGATAGGAGTAGTGCTTGAACTTACGCGTATGTTAGGTATTTCTAGGCGTCCGCTTTTATCGGTAAAGCCGACGGGCAAGGGACGACCGCCCGGACGTGACCACTTGACCTTGGCGCGGGCTGGACCCTCGTCACGACAACGGAAGATGACCTCGCGACCTGTGCATGCCACAAGACACATTATTCAAGCATATTGATGGAGTAGATATAAGTTTTGGGAGCATTGCGAGCAAATTACTGGATCTAGTTTGGGACTATCATACAATCGTTGTGTGGGTAGTATTTTCATGTGTTTGTTTTTGGGCTTGGGATTTTTGAAAGGTTTCTAGCAGGTGGGTGGTGGTGCTGAGCAGCAAGTATAATTTCGACAAGAATGTACAGCGCCGGAACCGGCTGCCAATTGCTGTGGTGTGCAGTGGTGCAGCGATAGGACGAGACGAGTGTCAACTACTTTAATATTGTGTGTAGTTAGGTCAACTTACCCTCCCTAATATATCCTGCAGGTATTTAATTTATAGGTTATGTCATTTTTGGTTGGGTTAAGCATTAAAAGTAATGGTAGAACATTATGTAGAGTCGAGTAAACATATTAAACAAATACAAAGAACAAAAGGAAAGAAAAATGCAACAACAACAAAATCGAAGCGATCTTCGAATTCGATCAAAGCTGTAGTTGGGCCTTACAATAGAAATATCTTTTGATCAAAGTGATCAATCGATAACAGATAGCAGATAGATATTGCTTATCGATAACAGCTGTAAGCCGTTATATCTATTGCAAGGCGTACTTTCAGCTGGGCATCTCGCTTCTTGGAACAAACCGAACACGAAAGGGACTCGGAATACTATCTGAATACTCACTTTCTTTAATGATCTGGCTACTGGGATAGGTCTTTAGGTTCAGCTGGCTGCGTCCAGGCTGTGGCGTTTCGGCTGCTGTGGATAAGAGAACAACAGAATAAATTCGAGCACTACAAAATGTGATGTGTATATAATATATGTGTGATTGCCCTGATGCCTGATCTATCCGTTTAGTAGCTACTTAGGATATGTTACGATGGTGGCTGTTGTTGCTGGTTTGTGGGGTTTGTGCTGACACCGTTTTGCTGGCGGGGATGTGTGTGTGCGGGTTTTCGGTTCGATAACCACTTACTATCGATCTCATTAGTGATGGGCGCGCAATCGAGCTCATCGCTGGCATCGTAAGGACAATCGATAACGCCATTACAGCGCAATCCGAGCGATATGCAAGGACCATTCTCACACCGGAACGTCGTCGATGGACAGATGATGCGCAATGGCACCAACGGCATTGTGGTTGTTGTCGATGTTGCGCTTGTTGCGGCTGTTGCTGTTGCTGTTGTCGGGCTGCTAGCTGTATGTTGATGACCTTATATCGATCAGCGATCGATGATCAATGTTGGTGTGGATGCGGATGCGGATGTGGATGTGGTGAGTAGATGTGCGCAGCTAAAGCTGACTATAACTGACCGATTCTGCCAAACTCTGGCTACTTACCACAATCCTGCTCATCGGAGCTGTCCTGGCAATCGGTTCTCCCGTCACACCGCACCGCCGAGCTCACACACTGTCCGTTGCGGCAACGGAACTGGTTTGCCTGGCATTGCATCGGGTTGCAGTTCTCCTCGTCGGATCCATCCGCACATAGTCGGTAATTGTCGCAGACGGCCTCCAGGGGCACACAGTCGCCATCGCGGCACCGGAACTGATCGTGGGCGCAGCCTGCGAGGGATTCAAGAAGCGGCAATTAGAGAACTGAACCCAATCAATTTATACGCATTTATAGAGTATGCTACTGCTGTACGGAGTTGAAGGCCAGGTAAAAACAGATAATATAAATCGATTATTATTATTATTACTATTATATATATATTCTTTTTGATTTGATTAATCATAAGAACCAAATGAATTAGAAGAGGGTAACTTTTAGGAATCTTGGTATTTGACTTAAACTTGTACTAGATTTCAGCTTTCTTTTTCATTTTTTTTTTTCGTCTCCAGATAGCATGCAACTGGCTTAAATAAAAACTTAGGATGCAGTGCTAGACATAAATATAAAACTACATTCTATGTATATGTACGATATATGTAGATTTGGATATGTATATAGAAATAGAACTAGCTACTTTGAGCAGAACTCTCACAAACAAAACTTGTGAAAATGCTACAAATGTTACAGAGGCGGTGGTTGCTAAACAAGTAAAATGGAAAAGTGACAAAAAATTGCGAAGAAAATTTATTAACCAATACAGTTCTGTTCATCGGAAAAGTCTTTGCAGTCGTAGAAGCCGTCGCAGTGCTGAGTTGCATTTATGCAAAACTGTCGATCGTAACAGAAAAACTCGTTATCCTTGCATTGAGTACCTGTATTTAGTTTTAGTTTAATTTTTTTTTTTTTTTTTTTTTTTTGTTGTGCAATTTAGCAAAGAATTTGATAAAAGCGTAAAAAAAGAAATACGTGAGATACGAGATATTTAAAATAGAGAACAATAATATACAATTCAATATACATAGGCGCATTGCATTTATTAATAAAAGTTCGCAAAAAACGGGGGGGGGACAATGTGAGCAAGTGAGACAGAGAGAGAGGCAGAGAGAGAGAGAGAGAGACACTGCGAGAAACAAAACAAGTGTAAAGCAACCAAAAACACTAATCCAGGTGCAGAAATACATAAATATACATAATATGAGTACGAGAGTACATCAAAGGTACAGCAAACTTAAGGTGCCTGTGCTTAACTAGTTGAAGCGAGAATACTCCAAGGATCAAAGCAAAAAAATCAAGAACTGAAGTTACAAGTTCCAAAAGGAGAAATCAAAAGTTTCTGTTCCTAGAAATACTGGAAACACTGTGCGCCCATTGCAATCATCATATGTATATCTTCGGACAGCCGAAGACTGCAGACCCTTGCAGAGTGATTATGTATAATACGGCAATCCAACTAAATTATATATCTTCCCTAAATGTACAGATGGCACTATAAGATAGAAGAGTGGAAACATCAGAAGGACTAGCTAAATACCCCTTGCTCAAGTTCGGATAGACAGTTGAACATGGCTACATTGACTATACATATACTCTGCAAGAGATCGTAATATATATAAATTATATATATAAATATATTTAAGGATCTACTTAAATGTGTTTTTAATTGTTTTTCTTTTTGTTTTATTTTATTTTATTTTCGAGTGAAGGATCTCACTCAATTAAATCCCCACTGCTGATTTGTGTTTAGTAAAAACTTTTAGTATTTATTCTGTGTGTGTGTCTCACTTGTGTGTGTGAGTGTGAAATGAGTGTGCATGTGTGTGTGTGTGTGTGTGTGTGTGTGTTTTGGCTAAGTAGGTTGGTTATACGAGTTGGGAGTGTTAATGCAAAACTTACAGTTCGCCTCATCGGAGTTGTCTTCGCAATGACGATGGCCATCGCAGCGTTCGCTTTCCGTGTAACACCTGCCACTGGGGCATGCATGCTGTGGACAGGGCAGTGGTGGATAGTATGGATGACGTGTGTGATGCGTGTTGTGGCAGTCATGCTCATCGCTGCGGTCGGTGCATTCATAATGACCATTGCAGCGTATCGAGCGATCGAAGCACGAATCATCGCAAAAGAATTGATCCTGGCCGCAATCTTTGGCCGTTAAGCGAATGGTGGCTATGATTGCGATTGCATGCGATATTTATGTTGATGTATGCATGTTGATATGTTGATATCGTTATCGATAGCCGATTATCGATAACGTTAATGCGCGTGTATTGGTGTTGGTGTTGGTGATTTGGTTTTGGTTTTTGTTGGTTTTTTGGTTTGTTTTTTAGCGTAACAAGAAAGAGAGACAAGAGAACGAAATGAGCAACGCTTGTTGTGGCAGCAGTCAAGATCGTTAAAGCGGCGCTTTCAAGCATATAAACACAACCTCACTTAGTAAGTATATATATATATATATAGTATGCATATAACAAATACGAACCTGTCTGACCTGCGATTATCACGGTAATCGGTTTGCTTACAGACTAACTTAAGACTATATCACTTAAATCTGAAGGGATTGGGTTTGTTTGGGGATAGTGCTTTGGTTGATTTGAGTGTGGTGGGCGGTTTAAATGGAATCGTGTATATATCGTTACCCCGTCCCAAGCAAAGTTTGGGCAATTCATCCGATTTGTCCCGGCAATCGGCATGTTTGTTACACACTAAATCAGCGTCAATGCATTCAGAGTTCGCGCATTGCCATTGCCTGAATTGACACCGTTTAATTGTTGTGGTATTTCTAATATTGTTGCTGCCAGCTGTGAAGTCTGTTGTTGTTGTTGTTGTTTTGGTGTGTGTGTGTGTGTGTGTGTGTGTGTGTGTGTGTGTGTGTGTGTGCGTGTATGTTGTTATTAAGCCAAAAGAGAACAAAACGACAAAAATAACAAACATAAAAAAACGCATGAGCATCAAAAAATTATGCAATATGTTTGTGACTGAGTGAAACAAAATACGAAATTAAAGGCAAAAAGAGAGAGAGAGAGAGAGAGAGAGAGAGTGAGAGAGAGACATAGCGAGAAAGCGAGAGAGAGAGAGATCGAGTGCAAGTTAAATGAGAGCAATGGCAGAAATGAAAGTTATCGCAGGCATCGTTGAAAAGAGCGCAGGCAATGCCAAATAGGAGGAGCTCTAATCAAGTTATCGATAACACTTTGCATGGTTATCGATTCGTAAAAAGTTCGTGCAAGCGCTACAAAAACAGTAGCAGCGAAATTAGTGCAAAAACTGAGAGCTTTAGCTGCACAAATAGTTATCGATAGTCTTCGATTGCCACAAATGATCAGGGCCGATACATTTGCTGGATAATCGGGCTGGGTGCTTGATAGATAGTATTATTAATATATGTATGTATATGTAAATGTATAATGAATGCAATTGTTACCCTCGCAATCGAGCTCATCGATGCCATCGTCGCAATCGAATTTATTATCGCATCGCAGCGAAGAATCGAGACAGATGCCGTTGCAGGCAATCTGATCGGGCGCACAGACGCCGCCTTCAAAACGTGACAGATCAATGAAAAGATGTACAAAATATCAAAAATAAACATTGTAAAACGCAATAAACAAACTATTAAATTGCAACGATTCCAAATACAAATACTAAATACAAATGCAAATACTAATTACAACAACAAATACTAAATATAAAACTACAAACTCGAAACTGAACAACAGATTAATGATAATAATAATCCAAGAAATGATAACTACAATTGCAGTGCTTGAGTGGGGCTGGGAGGGTTCACTTGTGCTGTGTGTGAGTGTGTGTGTGTATGGGGGGGGGGGGGGGGTGTATTTTGAGGTACTTATCTGCTTACCACAGCTGAGCTCATCGCTGGCATCGGAGCAGTCAGCGATGCCATTGCAATGCAGCTTGGATGCAATGCAATCGCCACTGTTGCAGCTGCCCAAATGAGCGTTAATCAAATGGTGTTCATGACGATGACGATGATGAGTGTGTGTGAGTGTGTGTGTGTGTGTGTGTGTGTGTGTGTGGTGCGTTGTATATTGTGTGTGGCATACAAAAAAGATAAGATAATGGATCTGGTTAAAACGATCAAATGCGATCGATTGAGTGTGTTTCGTGTGTGTGTGCTTGGTGTGTGTGTGCTTGGTGTGTGTGTGCTTGGAGTGTGTGTGCTTGGTGTGTGTGTCTTACAGATAGGCCTCTTCGCGACAATAAGTACAGTTACGCTCGTCGTTGCCATCGTTGCAGTTGACGATGCCGTTGCACAGCTGATCGCGCGGTATGCAATAGTCATCGCACTCGAACTCGTGCTCTAGGCAATGCTCTGCAAAATGATCATGATTGATGAGTGTGAATGTGAGTGTGAGTGTGAGTGTGAGTTTGAGTGTGAGAGTGAGTAACATGGCTTCAGTTTGCCCCTAAATCTATTTGGGGTTAGGGCTTAGTCTTATTTATCTGCATAGAGTAGTCCAGCAAGAGTGTGTGAGTGTATTCGAGTGTGTGTGAATAAGTGTGTAAGCGAATAAATGAGTATTTGGGTTTACCTGTGAGGCCCGGACAATCGAGCTCATCGGTTTGATCCTCACAGTCCGCAGAGCCGTCGCATTTCTTCTCAAATGGTATACACTGGCCAAAGTCACACTCAAAATTATATAGATCGCACTCGTTCAATGGATCGTTGTCGGGGTCTGTGTCAGTGTCAGTGTCTGGATGTTGTATATATGTGGGTTTATGCATAGAGATGATGAAATATAAAACAAATGCAGCGTCAGATAATGAAACACTCCCAAAAACTCGAAACGAACAGGAACCCCGCCATAACCCATAACTTAGTTAATAATAATTGATTTCCGTAT
This sequence comes from Drosophila nr. fundita, assembly GCA_035044245.1. NCBI lineage: Eukaryota > Metazoa > Arthropoda > Insecta > Diptera > Drosophilidae > Drosophila > Drosophila nr. fundita. The sequence goes on along the minus strand of JAWNMG010001159.1, from coordinate 54,597 downwards.
TTTGAGGTTAGTTTTGTAAAATCTAGAGCGGATTGTGGGGATTGAGCATCTACCATAGTTCGTATCGTCGTAACTGATCAGACAGTTGTACTCATCGGCGCCGTCGGCGCAGTCGGTGATGCCGTTGCAACGTTTGTAGCCGGAGATGCAACTCCCATCTCCGCATTGGTACTGAAAGCTCAAACACTCGACAATTGGGCGGCTCTTGTTGAACTTGGCATGAAAGTCTGTTGTGGATGCATGATGTATGATGGTATTGTATGATGGATGTTTGTTGTTCATGTTGTTGTTGTTGTTGTTGTTGTAGTTGTTTGAGCATGGGTCACAGAGAGCAAAACAGAGACAGAGACAGACAGGAAGACAGCGAAAGAGAGACGACGATATTACACAGTTGAGAACGCGAATAATTTCAATTTGGTTTTTCGTTTTTTTTTTTTTTGCAGAGTGTAAAAAAGAAGAAGAGAAAACAGATCAGTTAGCGGCATAAAAACTAAAAAATGTTCTACCCTTTAGACTGGTGGGGAGATTGGGTGGAGGGGGGGGGGGATTTGGCGATGTGCACTTATAGCAAAAAGCAATAAGCTAATCAAACTAAAGCCGAAATTGTAACAAAATTAATTATTGATATATATGTATATATAGTTTAGTATATAGATTGGAAAACTGCATAATGGAAGAGGCATTTTATTAAAATTGTAACTAAGCAGGCTATCAATATATAAATATATATATATATTCAAACACCCGATAAATAGAAATATATTGGAAATGGTTAGTGGATAAGTAATTCAAATCGAACTGCAGCCTAGAATTGTGAGTGCCAGAGTTAGTGTAAAGTGTGTCTATGGAGGAGTGCATGCTTGGGGAGTAAGTCATGAATAAGGTAGACTTGTTATCGTTATCGTTATCGTTGTGATTATCGTTGTTCTACTTACGACATGCGCTCTCATCGCTGCCATCGCGGCACTGAGATTTGCCATCGCAGACTTGAGTTTTGGGTATGCAACCGCCGCCGCGCACACATTTGTACTGAGAATATACATGTTTGTATATGTATGGCATGTATTATGTGTGTGTGTGTGTGTGTGTGTGTGTGTGTGTGTGTGTGTATGGGTGTGTGTGTGTAATGGGATGGGCAATGGGGGTGTATGGGGTCAGCACATACCTTGTCATTGCTGCAATTGCATAGTGAATAATCCTCATCCTCGTGCTCCTCGCAGTCGGGATCGCCATCGCAGACGCTCTCAATCGGTATGCAATCGCGATTGTGGCACGCGAATTCAATGTTTTCGAGGCAATTACTTGGCAATGATGGTGATGACCATGGCGATGACGATGACGATGACGATGATGATGATGATGATGATGAGTTGGCTAAATGGTGTTTTTATTCGGTTTTGTGTTTTGATTTGTTTTGTTTTGTTTTGTATTGTTTTAGATGATGTTGGGGGAAGTCGGTGTTTGGCAGACAACAAGGCAAATGTGTATTTATAATAATACGAGCGAGCACGTACATGAATAACAGAAAAGAGAGAGACAGAGAGTAACGGTGAACAGTGGGACAGATACAGAGCTAGAGAGAGATTGTATGCATATCAATTATAATAGAACATAAATAAATTAAAGTGAATGTGGGAAATATTTAAAAGTAACGTAACATTAAAAGCTAAATTAATCGGTCTACTTTATAACTGGTTGGCTGTGTGTGTTTGTGCGTGTGTGTGTGTGTGTGTGTGTTGTTGTTGTTCGAGAGAGCTTAGCTTAAGTAAGTTTCAATGTTCAGTGGACGAGTCACAGACATGGCATGCAATTTGTTGTGGCCCACTCAACTCATCAAATTACACTTAAATAGCACCCAAGGACTGAGCGATGCAAGTCGATTCGTTGCCCGCCACTCGCAGTGCGCTAATCGCAACTTGTTGCGAGGCAACGGAGCTCGTTACTTGCTACTCGTTAGTTTATACCCAAGCATTGAGCGATACGAAGCGAAACGAAACTCGTTGCTCGTCACTCGCTACTCGTTACTGTATTACCCAAATACTAAGCGATGCGCCGCAATGCGTTAACCGCTACTCGTTACTCGCTACTTCGTTATTTTATACATAGGTAACCTACGCGCTGCATCTCCTCTCGTTGTTATTTGGATTGGGTTAGTTGTTGGACGCGTTGCTGCCGTCACCCGGCTCGGCGGGGCGCTTGTTGTCTGGCGCTCCAATAGGGCAGGCGGCACACTTGGCCACGGATATTTCACGGTTGTTGGCGCACGCGTCACGGGTCGTCTGGTGGTCAATTGGCGAACATAGTGGTCACAATTGTCCTCGTCGCTCATGTCGTTGCAGTGGTGGAAGCCATCGCAGCGCAGATGGATCGGTATGCAAACGCCGTTGTTGCATCTGAACTGACTGCTGCTGCACGGATTTTGTTGACTCGACTTATCGTATCTTTCGTTCGGCACGTAGAGCTCGTACTCTCTGGCATCCTCCTCGTCGATTCCATCGATATGGATATTGTTATCGTTCGCGTTCTCGTTGTCACGGCCAATTTGGGGCGGTGGTCGATGGTGATCCGCATAAATTCGTATCATGCCATCCCCATCGAAGTAATCGTTATCTCTAACTCGATTTTCGTTGATTTCGTTCAAATCTGTTAGCCGCATTTCGTTTTTTTTTTTTTGTTTTTGGGGGGAGCGGGATATGGGATTATATCCGCATGCAAAACCGGTGATATTTATGAGCAGGGAATGGGGATTGTTGAGGAATGGATTGGACATTGAGTTTGATTTTTTTGATTTTCGTTTATAACATTTGATTTTTTTTTGTTTTTTTGCATGCAAATTTTGCAGTTGAGCCAATTGTTGTTGTTGTTCCGGGAGTTGGATTGTAGTTGTTGTAGCGTGCAATTATTCGATTAGTTTTTGGACATTCGATAGCCAAAACCACAATTTAATTGTTTTTGGACCAATTGGAGAGAAGAGAAATAAAATTTGAACTTGTTAAATAAAAGATCAAAATATTGTCAGGTGACACGCATACAAGCTACAACAAAGACGCGTAAGCACTTGATAAATATCATCTCCAAATGAAAAAGGAAACACAGAGATGGGCAGCAACATAGAGAGTGTGAGAGAGAGACAGGTAGATACTGAGATTGAGCAGGAAATAAAAAGAGAGAGCGGGAGAAAGAGAGAGAAAGAGGGAAATTCGTTTGCGCTGACACCAAAAGTTACCAGACTAGTTACCAAAAACTAAAAACAAAAAAGCACAGAGAGCCGCGTAAAGCAACACAGATAAGATCTTATCCCATAACACAGATACAGTTATCGATAACAATGCGAGACACAGGACTTACCGCAGTCTTGCTCATCTGTGTAATCGCTACAATCGTAGATATTATCGCACACCTGACGCATCGGTATGCACTCACCGTTCCTACAGCGGAACTGATAATGGCGACACTCCTCGGCATCGTAGCCACCTGAGTGTTAATTGTCTGTGTGTTATTTTGTGTAATATGTAATGCGATGTTATCGGTTATCGGTTATCAATGGCAATGGCTATGAGTGGGTTAGTTGTGCGCTGTGAATGTGTTTTAGAATTATATATGCGTATATATCGGGAATTTGCGACACTCTCCGAGCTGAGCCTGACCAACCTTTGACAGCTGTCACAGCTCAAATTGATAACTGAGAAGAGAAATAGTGTTGTGTATCGATAGACCGAGGGGAGGGAGGCAGTGTGGGAGTGGAGGAGTGGAGGCAGGAGTGGGAGTGACCACAACTTACCTGTACACACAGTCTGAGCAACTACTCGCACTTACACTCACACTCAGACAAATCACAGACACAGACACACATCGATACACACACACTCACCGTCGCAGTAGCGCTCATCGGATATATCCTCGGGGCAATCGATGTTGCCATCGCAGAGCAGCTCCTTGGCAATGCAAGTGCCATCGTCGCATTGCCATTTGTCGTACAGACAGGCTGCATGAATATCGAAGGGAGTCGGAGAGGGAGCATGAATAAATCAATTATAAATTAATCAGAGAACGAGAGAGAGAGAGAGGGGAGAGGGGGAGAGGGAGCGAGTGGAGTTAGGACATACGGCAGCCTTCCTCGTCGGATCGATCGTGCGGACAATTGGTGCGTCCATCGCAACGATGCACAATCGAAATGCAGCTGAGATCGCGACAGGTGAATTTGCCCTTGGGGCACGTGAAGCGCAGCTTTGGCACAACTGAGCAGCACAACAAATAATACACAAGAGAGAGAAAGAGAGAGAGAGAGTGTGTGTATGTGTGTATGAAAGAGAGAAAGAGAGTTAAGTAATGCGCAAATTATTGATTGATTGATTGATGTGTGCTGATCTAGCCACGGAATCAAGTCTGTGCTGAAAACATTTATCACAAATTCTGCCAATGACTAAATCACTTTTTGTTCCAAGTCAAACTTGATTAATTTAAGTTTGCTAGGGCTTAAGAGTTCAGCTCACTTTCCACAAATTGTCGAATATTTTGCAATTTCAATTTAATAATAATAAATGCAAAGTTAATCAGTTTAAAAGTATTAATAAATATTCAGAAATTTCTGCTGCTCCAAAATCAATAATTTAATTCTAATTATTAATAATTTATGTAATAAAAAAATAAAAAAAAAAAATTAATAATTGATACTCAAAATTTATTTATATTGACTACAGCAAGCGAAATAGGCTGACGACTTGCTAGTATATATAATTGAGAACTTTGCAAGAGCATTAAGTCTTCGGCTATTCCCCACTTGAATTCAGTTGAATCAATTTGATTGACTCTTAAATGTTTTTCGTTTTGGCTTGCAAAAAGAAAGTTAGGATTTACTTTCGACTACAACTTTTGAATTCCGTGTAGATCAGCAGGTGTTAGTTGTGATTGATCGTGTGAGTGATTGATTGGCTGACTGAGGTGACTGGTACTCACTTCCATCGCAGTGGTCCTCATCGTCGCCATCGTTGCAATCGACTTGGCCATCGCATTGCTGGCTGACGCTGATGCAGCGACTGCCGTCGCGACACTGATATTCCATGTCGCTGCAGCTAGCGGCTGTTGCACGTTAGTTACGGTAAGGAGATTGTTTTTTTTTTTTGTATTTTTTGGTTTTTAGTATGCACGAGAGAGCGAGAGAGAGAGAGAGAGAGAAAGCAGATATTTTGGTTAGTGGTTAGTGGTTAGTTGTTAATAACTCAAGTTAACCCATTGGGCTCATGGGGACAGGTTACCGAAAGCAAACTTATTATTATGCTTACGACCGATTGTGTGGAAGCTGTATCAGTTATCGGTATCGGTATCGGTATAAATAGCGTTTATCAATTATCTAAATGACTTACGAGAAACTTAGTCAAACTTAGTTAACGCATAGACGCCCCCAATTAACTGGGATTATGTCTACCATCAAGATACTTATGTGTATGTGTATAGACAGTGTGCAAATGTGTGTGTGTGTGTGTGTGTGTGTAAGTGAGAGTGTGCATATGTATCTATAGTACTGTCAGATCTTGTCTCAACTATGCACTTACGGCAATCCTCGCCCTCATCGTCGCCATCGGGACAATCTGAGACATTGTCGCAACGCTTGCTGTTATCAATGCAATCACCATTGCGGCATCTAAATTCGTTTGAACGGCATTCTGGAATAAGCATAAGATGGATTGTTTAAAAAAAAACCTCGTTATTTGTATACCCTGTAATTATGAGGGAGCTGCAAAAGGAGTATATAAGATAGGTAGTAAATCATCCAAGTTTAGTTGGGCAATAATCAACATTGACATGCTTATTATTACAGGGTATCTATGCAGTCCATCACTCTCAAAAGTACAAAATATTTATATATATATAAATATATGTATTTCTTTTCGGCAGTTACACATACATTTTTGGACTGGCAATGGTGCAATTAGCCTTCAACCGGATGCATTTTAACAAGCATTTCCCACTTTTTCGCCAAATTTGTCAGTTTCCAAACTTGAAAGCAAAAGTTTGTTAGGTGTCTGTCTCTGTGTCGCTGTGTCGCAGTGTCTCTGTTGTGTGTTTGTGTGTGTTGTGTGTTGATAAGTTGATAAGCCTGGCAACCTACTCGCCTATGGCACACCTCCAGCTCTGCTCTTGCTACGGCATCGTTAGCCACAGTTTCCTGTGCATGTTTTTGCCTTTTTGAACCCTTTTTTTCTCTGTCTGTGTGCCCCACCCCCACCCACTTCTAGGCCACGCTGATGCTGTTGCCGGTTTTGGACAGGATGCCTAAAATTTGAGTCAACTTAAGTATTTTCACAAATATTTTTCACACTTTTCATTCATCTTTGGATTACTGCTGTTGCTCTTGGCTCGACGCGCTCGAAAGTATGCAACACAAAGTGGCAAGCATCGCGGATTTGATTACAAGAGCATTAGACAAAGGACGACGAAGGGGGTGGGGTGCAGAGTGATAAAGGGATGGGGTGCAGAGTGTCTGCAGAGAGCAGAGGCTAATTAAAAGCAAAGACAACAGCCAACAGACAACAACTTGGGGGAGTGTCACTTAGCTCAAGTGTAATCAGAGCCAGCTTTAAGTTTGTTTCAGCTGCTTCAGCGGACGAGCACATAAGAAAAAAAAAATAATAAATATATAATGGATCGGGAATTAAGAGGCACTTTAGTTGCCATAGATTATTGCCGCCGTTTTCTAGCCTTTGATATTGATTATTCAACATTATTGTGTAACTTAATATGCCACACATTGTACATGAGGCACTCGAATACAATTAGTTCACTTCCTTGCTGCATCAACCCATCTTTTGCGATTTCCTTTTTCCAAAGTATTTCGGATACAATAAGTCCCGCTCAAACTATTCCTTTTTTTTATTAATTTAGCATTTCAATTTGAAAGATTAATCAAACTATTCGAACAAGTGAAATCAGTCACACATTTCGTCCGGGTTCATTGTTGTCTTCAATTATCTGCTGGTGAACAGGATTTTCATTATGTTTCTCATCATCCACAATCTACACAATTAACAAAGTGTATTTTGTCTGCACAGCATATCTTTCACTGTTGGCTTCCCCTTTGAATATTATTATTACTATTATTATTATTATTATTATTTCTTAAAAGTTGTTTTCCCTTAATTGTTGTTGAGTTGATTCTTGGCGCATTCAATTAATGCAAATGCATTTGTTCTTTTGGCTTGGTTTGGTTTGGTTTGGGATTTCTGACTTTGATTTGAGGTTGATTTTGTTTGTTGTTTGTGCTGTTGCTTGGATTGGGGCCATTGGCCGCCAGAAATCAACAATTGTCGTCGTCGTGGTTAACTGCAGCGCCAACTTTAACTGCTTTTCGGGCGCTTGCAAATCGTCAAAGTTTTTTACTCAGCTCGCAATTTGCAACACGAAGCTGCCAAAAGCGTTTTCTTATTATTATTTTACTCTCCGTCGGCCTGCGCTTTTGTATGCATGCACATAAGAAGTTTGTCTGTGCCGCAATTGCCACGCCCCACCCATGCACCCCCACCCCCCCGCCGCATTCCCTCTGCCTACACATGTCTTTCAGAGCACCGAATGCAGTTTGACAATTCCGATTGCGATTGGCGGCGCACTGCGGCGCCTCCAAGTGTGCAACATAATTTGACAGGCGAGCAAGAAGAAGCAGAGAGGCAGCAAGCAAAAAGGTGCAGACAGCGAGTGAGAGGCACACAAAGGTTTTGCTTATTGACATTAAAGATTCAATAATGGCCAACATATGGCAGCTGCCGGATTTAACTGCCAATCCCATCAGTCCCACCCCTCCCCCCAACAAAATATAACCAAATTCAGAAAACTGGTAAGAAAAGAAAAAGATTGCTCGGCTATGAAATGCCCAACTGAGAAGGTAGTAAAGTTGCACAAATACATATATATATTATTTGGAATGCACAAATAATGAAAATAAAATATATAAGTTGACTTATGTTATGGATATATATATATATTTATATGACAGATACTTGAGCGGACACAAAGATGATATTTAATTGTGGCTGCAAATAGGTCAATAAATTGAAAATTTAATACAGATTTGAGTGGTTGCTGTAACTACGAATAAATATATATTTATTAATACTATTATTTATTATTATTATTTATTATTATTATTGTTTATTACTATAGTTTTTTCTGGTTGCCCATTTGAGACTGCTGCGTATCCAATCAGAACTCGATGCTACTCTCTGTCGCTCAACTCAAGCGAACAGGGTATGCCAAAGAAAGGCTTCCAATTATGTGGGAGACTTAGAGTGTGGCAGATAGGAGAGGGGTGGGGGGGGGGGGTCAGACAGATGGACAGACGGGTGGACAGTCGGGTGGTAAGCCTTTTGCCGGCTCGTTTGATGCTCAGAACATAGGTAAACAAATTACGTGCAGCATTTATAATCCGCAGAAGAAAAATCCAAGCAAATAAAGAAAACCAACATTAACCGTAATTTGAGTGTGTGTGTGTGTGTTTGTGCTTTTTATGTTCGTTTTTTTTTTTGCGACAGAGGTCAAAAAGTTCACACAAATTGGCCAACATTTGGCAAAACAGGCAAACAGAACTTGCCCTCAGTCGCAGTCAAATCACGCTTGCAACACAATTTGTTTGACTCCAGATGCTGCTGGTGCTGGTGCTGCTGCTGCACGCCTGTTGACTGTGCTGTGGCAGAGTAAGCACTTGCCACACTCACTCACACACGCACACACACACACACACACACATACAAACGAAAACATACAGCAGCAACTGTTTCTCAAAGTATCAAATGGCCGTGTGGAATTTCTCTCAGCTGCTTCAGTTTGCCTCTCAATCAACGCCTCTCTCTCTCTCTCTCTCTCTCTCTGTGGCATGTAATGATTGGCTTGTCAGCAGGCGCACAGCAGCTCAAGTGAATGAGTGGCGAGCATATGTGAATATGAGTGAGTGTTTGAATGTGTGTGAACGAATGTCAGGCTGCATTTTCTCTGCACTGGAACTTAAAGCGCGCCGCCTGAAAGTATGCAGCACATGAAAAGAAAACATCCAAATCTATAAACAAAGTTAGTGAGTTAGAGCGAGAGAGAGTGAGAGGAGGAGTGTGAGACAGACAAGTTGACTTGGGGCCAGGTACTCAATTCGAGACGATAATTGATACGCGGCGCATGGAAAACGCAAAAGCGCACAAGCCAAAACCGCAAACAAACAAAGTTGAGTGGTGTACGAGTTTCAGGTGGTGCGGCTGTGGCGGGTGGTGCGGATGGTGCGGGCGGTGCACAATGGGCGACTAGATGTTTGGGTTACCCAGCTTTGGGTTTTGTTTGTTGCTAACCAGCTGCAACAGCTATGTAAAACATATCAAACAAACCCATTGAAGCGACTACGAAGCTACCCTGTAAAGCGGCTAACCAATTGCAAATGATTTTCATTGGATGATGGCAAAATCAAGAAAACTGCTCATAAATCTGAGCATGTAAATCGATTGATGGAAAGCATTTGATGGACACCAAATCTTATGATTACATGCTAAACAGAAATGGAAAGAATCGCAACTGCAGCAATCTAAGCCAAATATGTTTTGGGGCGCCTTTTATCAGCATCGATTTGCATGGGAAGATACCGATTGGGAATACTCAACGGCAGGACACTATAGACTAAGACTAGTCCTTACAACCAGTAAGGACAGAAGAAGTCGAAGCATGCTAGTGAAACATATCTTAAGCTTGGAACACACAAAAACCCTCAACATGACCAAAATTCTGGATTTCCTGCAAGCATCGGAATTGATGTTAAGACTATTGGTCCAGGAAGCAACACAATAATAATAATAAAATTCAATATTTTATTTAAATATTAAATAATTAATTAATTAATATTTCATTTAAATATTAAGTAATTGCAATAAAAACAATAAAAAGTTGCTTCAATTTGAGAACTTTAAATATTTCATTTAAATATTAAATAAAGAAATAAAATGTGAATTTGCTTCAATTTCGAGTTTGTTTGACCTGTCCAATAGGTAGCTTTATACCCACAACTCAAAAGTACAATAAAAAATCAAAATTCATTTATATTTATATATAACTGTATCCTTACTTTATTTATCTATGCTATCCAAAAGATATAAGTTTAACTTTCAGAAATATGCTGCGAAGCATTTTAATGCATTGCTGATGCCATATGAAGAGCAATGCTCAATGTTCTTAGTGGAATTATTTACAGGGTATGTAAAAGAAAAAACCAAGCAGCCAACAGCCACATCTCTGTGTGTGTGTGTGTGTGAGTGTGTGTGTGTGTGTGTGTGTGTGTGTGTGTGAGAGAGAGTGCTGCTGCTGTCGTTTAAAAACGCTTGTTTTCAAGCAGCTCAACAAATTTTGTTGTGGTTGCCATTGTGGTTGTTGTCGCCGTCATTTGCTAGTAATAAAAAGTATTTTGATTTGATTATTGCTCGTTAGCGAAGCTGTGCCCCGCCCTCACACCGCCCTCGCACCGCCTTCACCCCCTCAACCACTCAGTCAACCACTCAGCGACATTTTCGGTGTGCGCTGATCGACTCATTAACTCACTTATTTGCCGCAAAGTGCACACAACAGACACAAGCCCCTCCACCTCGCCCCTCGTCCACCCAAGCCCAGCACCGAATTGGACTACAAAAAATGGTCCTTTTACCGCTTTAAAGCGATTTCGGTTCGAAGCATTGCTTAAAGTCTGCCACGCAATAAGCTGACAAGTTTCGTTCATCCATGCAAATGAGTTATTAGGCAGACACCCCCCGCCCCGCCCCGCCCCTTTCGCTTGTAGACCGTTGCCTTAATTAAGCCAAAAACTATAAGCGATAACCATTTTGCCGCCGTGTCGAGGCATAATCGATTTCCGTGCGTTGCTCGTCGCGTATACGCAATATTTATCCAGACAAGCGGAATCCGCTCGCAATTGGAACTGTAAATGTGACACTAGCTGTTGGGTGTATGTAACTGTAATACAGCTGTTGATGATGTGTCCAAAAGGATCTTGAAACACACTCACACACACACACACTAGCACACACCAGCGCAAGTAATTACTGCCTCTAAAAATAGGAGATGGGCTTGAGCCAATCGGAAATCGAATAGACAGCCAGCATTGGCCTTAAAACACCCCCTACCCATCCCCCTGCTCTGTCTAGACTCTCAGTCGGCCCCCAAAAAGTTAACCTTCTGATTCAGCGGATGTTTCAAATAGTTTCTAATAGTGTTCAAAACAGTCAAAAATCAATAATTTGTGGCAAAATTTCATAATTGATCGAAAGAAATCTTAATTAAATAGTGCTGAAACTCAGTCTCAACTTAAGTAAAGACTTGAGCGCATTTTCATATCAAATAAGTATTAAATAAATAATAAAAACATTTTGAGGCAGTGGCATCTAACGATTTTGTTTGCCAAGTTTTCATTTTTTCGATTTTAAATTGAATAAGTTCAAAAAATATGCTCTCAAGCGTCTTTGAATGTGAACAAAATAAATATTTGTGTATTCTGAAAACTACAAGAAATTGGATTAATTGTATATAATAAAATTGTGCAAAAGTACGAAACAGATGCCATATAATATATAGATTCTTGAACAGCAACAACAGACGAGCCGACTTAGCCAATGTCCGTCGATGTGTCTGTGTGAACAAGACGATTTCGCAAAGTTTCAATTTGGCATGAAAGTTCTCGTTTACAATGGGTGGATGGAGATTGATGAATTTAATCGATAACGAATATCGATATAAATCAATTTCGATTCCAATTGATATATTAAAGTAAAATTCCGATGAGGATGGGATAAGAAAGGATCTCTGCTAGTCGACTGCTCTCTCTCTCTCTCTCTCTCTCGCTCGACTTGTTTAGTTGTTCGCCAGTGTTGCATAATTTATTTGTTTATATTTGTTGCGCATTTCGATTTCGAATTCAAATTCGAATTAGCGATTGCATGCGTGAATTGTGCATTAAATTGAAACGCTCATTAAGTAAACGAGTTAATTTCTTAGTTTTGCAACGCCGGCTGCCTGCAAGCCAGCCACTTGCCACAAAATTCATGTCAAGTGCCTGTCGTGTCGGTTCACAGTGCCTCTCTCAGCTTGTTCGTCTGTCGTTTTGTCGTTTCGTCGTTTGTTGTCTGTCTCTTGTCGTTTTGTCGTATGGTTTAACCAAACGAATTTCAAGTTGCGTTCGACTGACGCTCGCTTGATTGATTGTCGAATTCATATTCATAATCATACTCATATACACACACTCATTGTCATTCAAGTGCACTCTCTCTCTCTCTCTCTCCATCTCTCCCTCTCTGTCTGTTCGCCGTACTTTTTGTTTTTGTGTGTAAACAGTGGCAGGACGAGGACGACGACGACGACGACGACGACGACGTCAAAATGGCAGCTTAACACGAAGCTGCTGCTCACGTCGCTTAGCTCATGAATATGCACACACGGCCAGGCAGTAGGGAGCGGGTGCTGTGGGGGCGTGCCAGAAGACCCTGCCACCTTATGGGCATGGTTGCAACGTCGCCAGCACTGCCGCCGCGGCCGCAAACGCGTTATTTAATGAGTCATTAGCCGTCGGGCATTTCGAGCCCAAAGTTTGGCCTGGTTGCAACCGACTGGATGCGCCCTGACAGAGAGAGAGAGAGAGAGAGAGAGAGAGAGAGAGAGAGAGAGTGGGAGAGAGGAGTGCGGGGTAACCGTGTCAAAAAGCAGCAGAAGAAGAAGCAACGGCAGCAGCAGCAGCAGCAGCAGTAGCAGCGACAGTTGTCAGTTCAGCTGTGTTGCAGCTGCAGTGGCGACAATTATGTGGCGTCTGCACTTTTAAGTGCCCCTTTGCATGTGCCTCTGTTTGCTGAAGCGGGGGGGCGTGCACAACGGTGCCACGTGATGGAGCAGATAGAATGACTAGCACGGGGCACAGGCATTAACACACAATGTAAACATTGCATAAATACTTGTAAGCCTGCGCTTCATAGTCGATATCAGTGGCAACAACAGCCGACAGCCGACAGCCGCCAGCCAACAGCCAACTGCCAACTTGTTGGCCAAATTCCACAACTCCAAAAGTCAGTGTATGCCCTGTGCTCGCCAAACGCTTACTGCCGAGCATTATGAACGGCTGCTGCACTCACACCAAAAAAAAAAAAAAAAATCGCGTTGAATTCAGAAAAAATATATATTAAAAACAGCGTTTTTTATTTTTTAGAAATTATACAAAAAAATATGTCTAATTTTTGTCAAGTTTTTTTGAGGTTAGATTACCATGATCCTCCTTCAAGGATCGGTATTTCTTGGCTACACATACCCCGTTCTGTGTCACCTGTTGTCAGATGGTGTTCCTTGTGGCATCGGAGTATTTTGACTGCAACGCCGTCACTTTTTAGAAATACATTTGAGAATAATAGAAAATATTTCTAAGAACTTAAAAAAAACCTTGATTTGGGGCAAGCTTTACCAATATTTAAGAGATTCTCTTATTTAGAAATTATTTCTAAAAACAGAAAAAAAATTTCTGTTTTTCTTGGCGTTTTTTGAAAATTCTTGGCGATTTTTTTCAGATTTTATAGTTGTTACAAGTTATTATCAAATATTGAATTAGAGTTGTACCACTTCAGATCTGTGATTTAAACTTCGCATCAATTGATTAGTTAGATTAGTTGGAATTACAGCGTATCTAGCAGTCGCGCATGCTCGTTTGCTTTCGGCATTAAAATCCTGTTGGGTTTTTGTGTCTTATGCCACCACAAAATCGATGAAATTGTTTGACGCTCGCATGTGTGTGTGAGTGTGTGTGAAGACATATTGTCTGCCTGCCATTGAGCATGTCCTCTGCAATCCGCACCCCTTGCCAAAGCCCACCCAATGAAAGTTGCCAAGTTGCCACTGATTTGTCGCATTCCCTGCGCAATGTGACAAACGTTAATTTTTGTGCCTTGTTTTGCATACAACACAAAAAAACAAAAAACACACACACACACACACACACACACACACAGAGAGAGACAACTTTTGCCCAGGTAAAAGGTAACGCAAGGGATGGGGGCTGGCATCGGGGGTTGCACGTTGTGGTTTGGGCTGTTGCTGCCACGACATTGCGTGCGTCGTCTTAGTTACTTGAGCAATTTATGGCAAATTAAATAAATTTATCATTGTGCCCAGGTTGCGGTTATCCCCAACTCTCACAACTCCACCCCTGCCCCTGCCACTGCCACTGCCCCCCGCCTCCTGCCTTACAGGTGGCCCAGTGGCACAACAGTGTCTGCAACAACTGCTGCAGTCCATTGACAACAGAGTCCAGTTGCAAAACAATAATTGCCATTTGCAGCTCGATTGCTGCCCACAAGCCAAAAAAAAAAGAAAAACAAAAAAAAAAATAAATAAAAAATCAAAAAAAAAATTCGCTTGTCGCCTGCAAATGCAATCGCATTTTGTTGTTCTCGCGGTTGTTGTGGTTGTTGCGGCTGTGTTGGGCTTGTCGTCGCTTACTTACCCCTAGCACCCCCCGTCCCCCTTACCAGCCCCTCCCCTCCGCCATCACCCTTGACTAAGTAAAAGTGTCAGCGTGTGCCTGGCACCAAAACCAGGCAGCCCAAGTTGTTCGCCAACTTTCTTAAATACTTTTTTGCGGTTTCGCCCCACCCGCCCCCCGCTGCAACAACAACCAACCACAAACTACAGTAAAACAACAACAGCAACAACAATTAATGCCCCATGCCTTGAAATTGGCCAAATGTCAGCGCAGCAATGCCAGCCATCCACAATCTGTGTGACTTTTCGAATGTCTGTCCGTTTCCCCGTCTGTCTCTCTGTTCCGGCCAAGGCGGCGTATGCGTAATTTCATATATGCATATATTCTGGAATTTATTTTTCGATTTTTTATGAGAGCTTAAAGTAAACAATGAAAATATTGTGTCGATTTAGAAGCTTGCCACCGAATTGGGAAAGTGTTTTCCATTTGGTTGACGCAACAAATCTGAAGAAACAATTGGCTAATTAGAAATTAAAATAAACTAAGCATATCCTCGGAATGTTCAGGAATTAACACTCTTTGCGAGAAGCCCTTCAAAAACATAATGGTTTACACATAATACCAAATAAGATTATACAAATAATATTTTCTTGAAAACTTAAACTTGAAGCTATACAAATTTAAGAAATCTTCCCTTCAAGGATACCCCGCACTAGCAGTATGTGATAAAGTCAAATAAAGTTGTGGTAACTTAAGATCTCTGAAGGATACCTGAAAATCTCACATGCCACATTTTGCTTGTGAATCATAAGGCAACACATTTTCTTATTCTGCCACTGGCTGAGCAGTTTATTTTGGCGACAACGGATTTTGCTAATTATATATATATGCATTTATATATACATATATATATAAGTAGATAGGCATATATTAAATATGTGCTGCATAATTATGGCCATGTTTGCTCTTCTTTATGTATTTTATTTAATTTCATCACCCAACCAAGCCGAGCTCATCATGTGTTGCGCTATCTTCTGATATATCGCTATGCAATTAAATGTTATCGGTCACAGAGCCGTCCAAAGAGATAGCAACAGCACACAGCACGCAAAGCGAGTGAGAGAGAAAGAGACACACACATATATATATAGGGAGAGAGAGAGAGAGAGAGAGAGAGGGGGGGAGTGATGGGCAATCAGAATCACACGGACATGGACACGGCTATGTCCGAAAAATTGTCATTAATCATCGCGAATGACGCGCGCAGCACGCAATGGCAACAGCAACAGCAACAACAGCAACAATAACAATAGCAGCAACAACAATAACAACAACAGCAGCAACAACAGCAACAACAACAGCAACAATCATAATAACAATTTGTGGTCAAATATTTGAGAGTCTCCATTGAACGTAAATTTTCTATTGCCAACTGTCTGTCCTACGAATTGACTCACATATCATCTGAAAGCACCACCTCACCTCCGCCCCTCCACCACCAGCAACCCTGCCTTGCCTAGCAATACACAGCTAATATTCAAATGCAGCAACAGCAGGCAGCGCAAATGATTCATTCATATTCATACATACATTCATACATATGTCAGCTGTGATGCAATATTCATGAATTCTTTCTGATGAGTGACTCCCGCTCTCTCTCTCCCTCTCCCTCTCTCTCTCTATCTCTCTCTCTCCCTAACTGTCGTGATCTCAGTAAATGTGGCTTTAAATGTCGTCATGAGAATGACACAACTCTGATTACTTTGACTGCTATTCACTGTATTCGCAAATATTCACAAGCCACAAATGATGCTAGACAAATGCATTTCACTGATCTTATCGACAAACAAAGTGAGACAATGAATACCCCCACTTCAACTCCCCCCCCCCCCCCACCCATGTCCATCAACCTGCATCATACTCATTGCATTAGTCATTATCTCAGCTGATTCGATTCGTCTTCGACTATTTGTTATAATTTGCCACGAACTATGAATATGAATATTTCTATGAATAGCACTATCAGTTTTCCGGTGCCCCACAAATGTGGGTGCAATTGGGTCAGTGTGCCGAGTAATGCATGACAAAGACTTCAAGGCTATATCTATATATATATATTCCTAATCAAACAATAAACTGAATCAGGCAAAAAATAATTGAAAAGTTAGTTTTTAAATTAAAAAAAAACCGAACATTATTTGAAGTCTCTGAATAGCTTAATGATTATTTTACGATAAAAAATATATATTAAAGCCGACAATAAATACTCTTCAAACTGATCAAGTCGTGTTTTTTTTTTATATATGTATATATTTAGAATTTATATAGATTTGAACTGAATCCAACTTTCTTTTACGGAGCTCAACAGTTGACTGCTTGTTCATTTTAGTTTTGTATTTATTGGCAATTGGTTTCCAAATGACTACAGGGTATCTGCGAAGCCAGCATGCCCGACTATGCTTATTCATTGCCTTCTTTTTACATTTATTTTCGCTATTATTATTATGCTCACGCTTTTCATGCGCAGCGTGACGCTTGATTGGTGTACTGATGTCCTCCATGGTCTCATTACTCATGGCAGACCCTGCCCGAATCAGTGTGAATCAGTCACATCAGTTGAGTATATTCGACATATTTTTGTATATATATTCGTATATCAATAATTGAATTATTGAATTCTAGGTGTTGATAATAATACAAGTTAATTTAGTTGCAAGCAATTACAAATGCAAATGAATGCATTGAATTGAATGAATTGAATTAGCGATGTTGCCGACATATGCTGATTTGAATCCCATAACACTCATATTACACCTATTGGTGAATAGTGAATTAGTATTCACGGTGCAATCAGAGCGAGCCAAATGTTGCCGGATGCATTAATTATCCATAGTCAGAAAAACAAGTAAGAATAGCCTGAAACCAGCCGATAAACAAATAAATATATATATGTACACAGACAGACATCGGACGGACATCGACTGATCCAGAATATATATATATGTATAGTATGGGAACGGAGTTGCTTCCTTTTTACCCAAAGAGAAAACACATCGAGTTAATTTTGCAACTGCAACTCATGACACTCATATGCCACTGTCCACTGTTCGAATGCATTCATAGCTGCATATTAATGTGCCACACCCTACCCCCTCCCCCACTGTGCGGGCAAACGATTTTGTATGAAACTCATTCAGATTTCAGATTTTATAGCTAAGCGGCGCGGCACTTTTGTGGTTTTGATGGGAGATGGCATTTGGATTTGGATGCGGATTGCGATTGAGAGCTGGGCGAGTGTGTGGTGTGTGTGTGTGTGTGTAATGGGAATGGCATTTGCATTGGCACGCGCAACTTATGATGCTAATGCTGGTGCTGCTGCTGCTGCTGCTGCTGCTACATCAGGCATCGGTAATTTGCATCAAGCAGCTGCCGCACTGCATCAGGCGATGATGTCAAGCGCCCAGCAATTGAAATTGCAATTACAAATTGCAATTTGCGAGGCGGCGCAAACTGTGTTCGTTTGTCATATGAGACGTTTGCTCGTGCCAGTCCCGTTTTACACACACCCCCCCCCCCCCTGCCACCACCTAAGCCCCCAACCCATCCGACATCCTCTCCAGCCTCGGTGCCTATCAACTGTGCATCTTAAGCGATCTCTGCGCAGCTGCGTCGACGTCGCTGTCATTTATCGTTGACGCTCGATTAAAATTCTTGGCGTAATTTAGCAATTGCCAGCCCAGAGATGCAGAGAGAGAGAGAGACAGAGAGAGAGAGAGAGAGAGAGAGACAGAGAGTGAGAGGGACAGAGTGGTTGCAAGGGGGGTGGTGGAGGCGTTGGCAACAGCGCTGATATCAAGTCCACTCGTGCATGGATCGCATCGAAGCATCGAAGTAACCCAGTAAACTCGTTACCAAAAAGGCGCAGCGTGCGTTGCTAGTTTTATGCTTTCTGTCGACTCAGTAAATACCCTGTAATTTTGCAAATTGCCGCTTAATGGCCAGGTGTGTGCCAGCTAACAACTATCAACAATTTGGCCAGCGAACCAAAATCGACTCACTAATTTATGCAGCCATTCAAGTGATTCACTAGCTCACAACACAGCTCATCCTGGATCATAGACCCGACAATCACCCTGTAATTGTTCAAAGATGCGCCAAATATTCAAATTGCGCCAAATATTCAAATTGATCAAAAGATGAAGACTAAAGTGAAGCTGAAAGTGTGCAAATTATTTTGAGATTAAAAAAAAGTATTTGTGCTTATGGGAAACTCAAGAATTTGGAACCTCAAATCGCTCAAGTCCAGCGATGCTATTATTTATAAACAATACTTATGCCTGGATAAAGCATATGTGTAAGAGATCGGTCACGCCCACTTGGCGAGCGCAGCCCATCATCATCATCATCATCATCATCATCATCGTCATCATCATTGAGCATTGAGTGCTTTTCGAGTGGCCCGTGAATCGTTTGGACTGTTTATGCGAATATTTTCGATTGCGTTGCAAGAAAAATGCAAACGCGCCGCAGCCGCAGCGCTAACAATTTATTGTAACATGCAACATGCTTAGCTCCAGCGGCGTCGTATCTGTATATCTGTGTAACTGTAAGATACTTTATGCGATATCTGCACTGCGCTCGTAAATTCATTCTTCTCGCTGAGCTTGTCATTTGTCATGCAAGTCACTCACTCACTCACTCACTCAGTCAGTCAGTCAGTCCTTCAGTCAGTCAGTCAGTCAGCCAGTCAGTCAGTCAGCCAGTCAGTCAGTCAGTCAGTCAGTCAGCCAGTCAGTCAGTCAGTCAGCCGAGTCAACATTGTTGTCGCTGTTTGCTGTCGCTGCTGTGCCTCGATTTGCATAAGACAAGAAAAGCTGGAAATGCAATTGGTGCGCACAAATGCACAACTCACAAATACCCTGCAATTGCAATCGAACTCACTTACTAGACTACCAGGCAGTTACTTTATTTTCCGTTTTTTTTCTCTAAAATTTCAATTTTTTTTACTCAATGTTTTACCTTTTTTTTTAATATATAATAAATTTATTTATTTAAATTTCTTATTTCATTTTTTTCTTTTATTTTATTTTGTTTGATTATTGTTTTTCTTTATTATTAATTTTGCATTTAATTACTCGCTTTATTTTGTTTTATTTGTTTAACTAACTTTTTTTTCCAAAAATCTTAAAAAATGACAACATTTATTTTATTTTTTTTATTTTTTTTTATTTTATTTTATTTTATTTAAATAAATAAAAGCGAGTAATCAGCATTTGAGCTGCTTCTTGCCTGCGAATTGAAATTTGTGAAGACTGTTTTCACTTGCATTTTGAGTAAGTTCTGTGTGCCGCTTTGACAATTTACAGGGTATGCGACGCAATGCTCAATTGCAAATTGAAGTGCTGCAGATACACGTGTCCATTTGTTGCTAAGCAATTAATTGCGCGTATTAACAAAACACTTGGAAGAAGTTCGAAGCAGCTGAATATTATCCAAAAAGTGCTGAAGTGCAATTGAGCTGAAGTTTGATGGAGTGGTGGTGGTAAGGTAAGAGGAAGGGGCTTTTGGGGCTGTGCAGCATTGTCATGGCCATGTTTGGACTCAAGGTTAAGTCGTGCGCCGTTAATCGGTAATCGATTGCTGAGCGATTTATCGATTCTATTTGGCCAGCGCCCAGTTAAGCAATTCGCGTGTCAAACGCCAAAGACAGCTGCATAAATTTGCATGCAAAATATGACAGGTAAAGTAAAGTATCTTGTAGCTTGTAGCTTGCAGCGTGCAGCTTGTTGCTTATTGCTTATTATTGTTGGCTGTATCTGGTTGCAAATGCTGTAACTTTAAGTGTGTTGCTCATAAATTTGCATCCCGCTTCGACTTATTTATTTATGGACTGCAGCTTTAAGTTGCGCCAGCCAACTGCAACAAAATGAACTTGTCAACAATAGAATGAAGTCACGTATTTAATCAGCTAAACATTATGCCGCATTGTATGAGCCTGTCTCGCTCAAGAAATGCTCAAAATGGAAAAATAAACACGGATAGCAGGGCTAACACGGGAATTGCAAAAAAGTTGCGCAGACTTTGCTGCTGCCAGCAACACTTCTACATTTCTAACACATTTCGCACAAAATCACACACAAAAATCAAATCTCATTGCAAATAAGAAGAAGCAAATACATATATATACATATATATATATATATATATAATCTACGATATAGAAAACTTTCTTATCAGCAGCAGCTCTCTCGCCTCGACGTTCTTTGTGCTGTTTCAGTTTTCAGTTATTTTATTAGACTTTTTTTTCTGCTGTTTTTTTTTTCTTTTTTTTTTGTTAACAATTCGCACGCGTCTCAGCAAGCAAATTACGTGCCACGACATGGTGCCCCCTTTTGAGGCGCTGGGGCAGGGGTGTAGCGACTGTGGGCGTGGCGGCATGCCCAATGGCATTTTGACATTTTTGTTAATGGCATAAGCATCAAATTACACACGAGGCCCGTCACGACAGATACAGATACAGATACAGCTACAGCTACAGCTACAGCTACAGCTACAGCTACAGCTACAGCTACAGCTACAGCTAAAGATACAGCTAAAGCCAAAGCTAAAGCTTAAACTACAGTTCTAGACTATCTTTTTCTCTTGTTTTTTTTTGAGAGCGTATTTTGTTACAGCGTTAGTAACTGGGCTGCGCCGCTGGGCAGTTAAAGTCAAAGAGTTTTTCAGCGCTGCAATTTAATTTGCTGCCACAATTTGAAGAATGCACAAACAAACAAATAAGAAGCAGCAGCAGCAGCAGCAGCAACAGCAGCAGCAACAGCAGAAATCTCCGTCTCCTTCTGGAGCTGGCCATGAAATGTGGAGTTTGTTGTCAACACACAACACACACAGCAGCAGCAACAATGCGCACAAGAAGCTGTTGTTAACTGTGTTTGTGGCAGTCACCGTTGTTACACACACACACACACACACACACACATAGCAATGCACTTAACAGTATTGCACACTTTTAATTGTGCTCCCGCACATACATACACACACACACGCACACACACTTGAAGCACGCTTACATCAGCGCATGAGCATGCAGCTAGACAAACACACACTCGCACACACACTCGCACACACACTCGCACACTCGCACACACACACACACACACACACACACAGTAGCAGTCACATCATTTATTTATATAGCAGATCTCATTTCGGTGCTCATTTCATTTAATGCTGTTGCTTTTTCTACTTTTTCAGCTTTTGTTTGCTGCTTCTTCAATCGCTGCTTTTTGTGGGTTTCTTCAGGAAGCGCTTGACGCAGGCAACCAGAAAAAAAGAAGAAGAAGAAGAAGAAGAACAACAACAGCAAATAATCGCAAGTTGAAGCTTTTGTGCAGCAGCTTTTGAATTGCATACGTGCCAGTGCCTGGGCCTGTGCCTGTGTCTGTGTCTGTGCCTGTGTCTGTGTGTGTGTGTGTGTGTGGGCGTTTGGCTTTGCATTGTACTAAAAATAAACATTTTACAGTCAACCCAAACAACAACAACAACAACGTAAGCGAATTTCTAGCGGCCGTATTACAAAATAAGAAAAATAAATGACGAAGTCATTCGAGATGCGCAGACCAGAAACCAGAGCGAAAATGCCCAAGTCGAAGACGACACACGTGCTAAGGCCTCATAAATTAACGACTTTAAGTGTAAAAAACAAAAAACAAAAACTAAGCAAATATTATATTAAAATAATATGCACTAAACAGCAGACACTCAAATTGCTTGACGACCGAATTGCCTGCCATAAGTCAAGCAAAACTTAACTCGACCTATTGAGGCATCAGATACGAAATGTTGCAGCATTTTCCAAGCTTTTCGTTTCTCTGAACGAAGCTTAATCATCATTTTGAGCTAATTAACAGCACTTTCCGCATAAGTTAAGTATTTAGTTTGTTTGAAACCAATTTAAGTGTGTTACTTAAGCAATCGTAGGAAAAGTAGTAGCTTATTTTTGTAATATATTCAAAAACAATCCAAATATATCGGGAATTATTTTGCATTCCACAAAACATATTCAAAATTGTGCCACACATCAAATTGCACAACTTTCAGTTCGTCATGTGACCGAGATGAACGTATTTTAAGAACGACAAAAGATAACTTTTTTTTGTTCAACAGTTTAATGACAACGTGTGCGAAAAGAGACAAACAACAACAACAACAACAACAAAAAAATAACAAAAAAAAAAAGAGGAAAAAAGTCAAGCAAAAAAGATATTGTTATCTTCAGCATTGGTTGGGTCTTATATTTATTTAATTTGCGTCTGTTGATGCTGCTGATGCATTCGTCATAGATAAAGTTACGTAGCTGCAGCTGCAGCATCAACAGCAGCAGCACACACAGACTCAGATAGCTACATTTGTATCTAGATACATATGCACATAGCTACATTCGTATCTAGATACATATGCACATCGCTGCGGATACAGACACAGATGCCGTTTAATGAAGTCAAGGATAACACTGGTGCAAATACATCCAACTACAAACAGACACACTCGTACTCACTCACACACACACACACACTCACACACACATTGCAGTTTACAGTTTCTAATTTCTATGTACCTTTGTATTCTTACATTGTCTTTCCTGTGTATCAAATGACCAAATCTGTTTAGCTAGCATCAACTATTCCCTCGTTTCTCTCTCGCTCTCTCTCTCTCTCTCTCTTGTACTCTTTCTCTGCCATTCATTAAGAGGCCAGCGCTGACCGTGACCAAAGGCCTAGAAAGTGAGAAGTGCATAGGACGACAATGAGCAACAGATAAACCTGTGACCAATGAAATACCCTTGAGTTCTGTGCGACAACAATAGATTTACAATCAGGAAATATTAGCATGTCGCAAAGTCACTCAGCTTTGTATACAGCTGCATTAATATGCGGATATATACATACATATATATATATATATATATATATATCTGTATATCTGTAGCCACATTAGATAATACACTAGAATTCTATGTCAGTGTTTGCACTTCAGTTGCCCTATTATCTGTAATTCTTGGAATTCTTATATATATTAAATATTACGCATTCTCCATTTCAGCTAATTACTGAACAAACATCTCAGTCTCAGTGGTAAAATCATTATATGTATACATATTTTTTGGAATAATCAAAGAAAAGTTGCCATTAAATATAATCATTTAAATATTTGGCATTAAGTGAATTTTTGCTATTTTTCTTCTTGCTGCCGAGTTCGGGCCTTGAAATATAACGAAATTTTGTAAATAGGAATTTCACTGACGATTCGCACTTGTGCAACATTCGATGCATTCGCACTTGTGCAACATTCGATGTATTCACAAAGTCAAGTGCAAAAGCAGTTGAATGAAGTACGAATAAAAAAAAAGAATTCAGCTTAAATTCATAATCCAAACGAAAGCCCAGTTTCAAGTGTGGCACTCGCAATCTTTGAGTGCTCTTCACCACATGTGTGTGTGTGTGTGTGTGTGTGTGTGTGTGTGTGTGTGTGTGTGTGTGTGTGTGTGTTTGCTTCTCTTATTTATAAATTAAGATGTTTGTGCAAATTAATTGGTCGCTGGCATAATTATTACAAAAGCGACAAACAATTAGCCTAGATTTGAGCACAACGGCGATTGAGGCGAAAGATAGCGTGAACGAATATGCCATCAACTATTTCATTGTCGACAGTGTGTGTGTGTGTGTGTGTGTGTTAGCGACTCCTGTTGCTGGCGCCAATCTGTGCAGCTGCTCGGGGCAACTCTTCGCTTTTGTTGTTGCTGCTGCTGCATCTTCTGTCGCATCGCAACGCATCTCGTGCAATTGAGCGGCAATTGGATGCTGATGCCATTCACTGATTGAAATTAATTAACCACAATCGATGTGTGTATGTGCCTTAAATGTATGTGTGTGTGTGTGTGTGAGTGTGTGAGTGTGTGTGTTCTTATTGTATTTATTATTATTGTTTCATCGCATCGCAAATGCAAAACGCGATCAGCTTGCCAAGCATAACAAACTTACCAATTGGATTCCAGTTGCTCCAGCCATGCCCCTCGGCGACGCCAAGTCGCTCAACGAGTGCCACGCCGAGCAGCGCCCAAAGCAGCCACGTGGCTGCCAGGGGCTGCATTAGCCTAGCCATGGCCTTTAACTTTTGCGTTTGTTTTTTGCCTGCTCTTGGTTTTTGGATTGCCTTGCTTCTCACTGATTTCTCACTCGCTCTTCCTGATCTGAAGCCGCAACTGCAAAAGATTGCAGCCTATTTAGCAGCAGCAGCAGCCGCAGCAGCAGCGACAGCGACAGCGACAGCTCTTGGAGTGGCAAATACAAATATTAAACAAATGCTGGCAATACAAGCCACAACAAAACTACTGTGCCCCAAACCGTTGGCAGCGCATAAAGTTCACAGCGGGTGACGGGGCGACACCGGACAGTGGAGATGTTTCCGGGGCAAAGTCAACGCATTAACACCAAATATCCAAACGCCCAGCAGCCAGCAGTTGTGGCAGCCAAAGCAGGACACATACACACACACACACACACACACACACACACACACACACACAAAGGGATACTTTCACAAGCATTTCCGTTACAAATGAAAGCAATGAAGAGGCTGCCCCGCCCCACCCCACCCCGCACTGGGGACACTTCCGCCTTTGTCTATGCGGGTGTAAAAGTGAAAAACTGTGCAGCAAAAAAAAAGGCGAAAAATGAAAAGCCAAACAGAAAAGTGCTGAGAACAAGCGGCACAGGACACACACTGAGTCAAAGAAAGGGGGGCGCCGCAACTGGAGCATATTAAATGTTGCTTAATTTTAAATAACGCAATATTTTCATGTGCCCAACAACAACAACAGCAACAAATAAAAAAGAAAAATGAAAAACGATGGGAAAAACTTGCGGAAAATTGAAGAAAAATTCAGGGCTGGCTTTTAGCAGGCTGCGCGCGCCTCATCAGCATTCAATTGTTCAATTGTTGTCGACACTCGGCATCAAAATTTCAAATTCCATTCTATTCTCTGCCGCTCTTTTCATTCGCTTCCAGTGTGTGGCGTGGGGCAGGACCGGGGGAGGGGCCTGCTGCCCGGGCAAGAAAAGCGTCTAACCTCAAACGGCAATCTTGGCTGCCAAAAAATGGTAGCGCGCCAACTGAATGAGTTTTCTAATCAATTTCGATTAGTGCAACGCCTCAAATCAAATGTCAATTGAAAATTGAAAATTAAAATGTTCAAATTATCAGGGAGGATACTCTACTATTTCTTCTTCTTCTTCTTCTTTTTGATTATTTACAGCCTGTGGCAACGCTGGCAACTCGAATAGATCAGAGAATATATTGTCTGCTTAGCGATCATTATTTGACTAAAATATCTTTGTTTAGAAGTTAAAATTTAATCAACTATTTACAGTTGGGAAAACAGATTTTCTTTTTAACAAATTTTCATTACTTAACAAATTTTCATTTCTTAAAACATTGTAAAATTCAATATTTCAGTTACTCATTCGTATTGTTTTAGGACGACTTCTAGCAAAAAACAACTGAACAAAGAAGAGGAAAATGGAAAAATGTCAAAAGTTGTGAAAATGTTTGCCCAGTTCACAAAACGCTTCTAACTCGTTAGCTGTCTCTCTCTCTCTCTCGCTCTCTCTCTCTCTCCCGCTCTGTGCTCTCAGTGCTTGTTGTCTCGCTCATTTCTACGCTACGGCAAATTGTGCAAATATTGCATAAAATTTCGCGCATAAATTACAACAAATTGCGCGAATATTATACAGAAAATACCAAAAAAAAAATAAAAAATAAAAAAATGAAAAAAAAAAGAAGAAAAGCGAAAAAATTCCGATTTCATGTGGTGCTGTAATGAACTTGAACTTGAACACCCTAAAGCCAACCGCCAACCCGCCCGCCCACCACCCTCCGCTGCTCTCGCCACCTTTGGTCATGTGTGCTCGCTGCTCGGCCAGGGGCGTGGAGTGGGGGTGGGGAGGGGTGATCTGACCATCTGCGCTTTTATGAGTGCGAAATAATGTCGAATGTTGAATGTTCGAATGCGCGAATGCTTCAATGCTTGAATATTGAATGCTTTGAACGGTTTGGCGTGAAAGGTTTTGTTGCTGCCGCTGCTGTAGTTGTTGCCGTCATTGTTGTTGTTGTTGTTGTTGCTAGCCTGGCTGCGGTATCCGTATCTCTGAGATACGCGTAAAAGCTTTGTAGTTTATGCGGCGTTTGGCACAATGCCTGCATATACACATATGTTTTCATATATATCTATATATATATATATATATATATATATATATATAGTTTTTTAAATTATTAAATGAGATACAACAAAAAGTTGTTGCTGCTGCTGCGTTAGTTGTTGTTGCTGGCTATGCTTCAATTAAGTTAACATTAAAGGAATGCTTTTAGCTTGGCGCGGCTCGGCATTAAGTGGGCAACAACAGCGGCAATCGAGGCAGCCAAGTTTTGGCTTAGCCAACATGCTACGCATAATAATTGGCGTATTGCAACACAATGGAAGCTGCAACAGCAGCAGCAGTAGCAACAAGCAACAAGCAACAGGAGCTGAACATATTTTTTGAATGTTTTCGATGTGGGCACATTTAACGAGCAGTTTTAATAGAAATGAGCAGCAATCAAGCATTTCATTTGCGTTGCAACGTTGCAGCATTGGCAGATTCTACACATGTTTGTATTGAGGCATTAATACTTGACTTGCAATTTTATTGGCAATATGCAAGTACAAAAGAACGGAACTTGGCTATAAATTCTATATATGTATATCATGAAAGTATATCAATTTCCAACGATGTTTCAGAATTTTAGATTTTTCTCAGTTCTTTCTTGCTATCCATATTTTATATTCTATATTCGAGAAATGTGTTAAATATAGTTTTTTTTTTTTTCAATTACTTTGAAATATTGAAAATGATTTTGATGCCACATGTCTTATCCGACATACATATATTTCAGTTTATTTCAGATAATTTCGATTCTCATCTCACAAAACTCTTCGACACGCAGCAATTTGCGGCAATTTGGAAGCCGAAACCTGAATTCAATTCGGAGACTGTTTGAGTGTCACTTAAAAAGTGTAAAAGATACGCAATTATTTGTAGCTATTCAAAAAGGCAACAACTTGCAACAACTGCCCCTCCCCAATTGCATGCGCTTTTCAGGCTGCCACACACACACACACACACACAAAAAAGAAGAAAACAAAAGGAAAGTGGTGCGTTTCAAAGTTTTGTGGCAAGTTGTTAATGATGCTGCTGCCTGTACTGATGTGTATGTCTGATATCTAAGTAGATGGAATTTGCATATTAAAATGCCATCATTAAAAGTCGACTAAGCATTTTAGTTAAGTTCACATTTGGCGAGTGAAAAGTCATTAAAATTAATGATGCATAATATTCGCAGGCGCTCGACTTCTGGCCACAACTTCTCAAAGCGCCTTTGAGCAGCTCTATCTTGCCACTGTGCCACTGAGTATGACTATGCAACACGGCTCCTCCCCCTTCGCTCCAACCAACTCCCGCGCTGCGTTAATTCTAATACCCAATAAACGCTGCTGTTGTCGTTGTCCTCTGCTGCTTGCATTCGGCATTCCATTGAATGTTGGACATTGTCTGAGAAAATCACAGAATCAAAACTGCAACGTTGTCTTTTGCAAAACGATCCTCAACAACAAACAACCAAACATTAAGAAAGAAAAACACACACACACACACACACACTCACACACACACACGATTTTGAAAAAAAAAACTGAAAAATTCACAAATTGAACATTTTCTTCACTCCAATTGCAGAAAATGCAAATGTTGCAAAAACGAAAAGAACAGCAATAAGAAAAATGTTAGAGCACATCCTACAGCTGTTGTTTGAGGAATTCTCTGATTTGGTTGTTGGTTTTTTGACGAATTGAAATACTTGAGTTTGTATCAGCTACGAAAATAGTTTTTGTGTGCCGCTTCTGCCATATTTGGGCCTGTTATTTATAAGATTTGTCACCCCCCAAATAAAGCGGAGCAGCGCCGAGCAAAGAGCAGCTGGGAAGCTGGGAAGGGCAACAGATTTCATTGGAAGGTGTTTTCTTTTTTCTTCTCTGTTTGGTTTTGTTGTGTCGACAATTTGTCAGGCTGCACAACTTTCGACACTAATTGTTGTTGTTGTTGCTGTTGTTGTTGTATTTGTTGCTATTTCTATCGCGCCGCGCAACGTTGTATCTTTTAGATACACAAAGATACACGAGCTGTGATCAGTGCCACAAACGTTTAGTGTTCGCTGGCAGATTTGTTCGATTTAT
This sequence comes from Drosophila nr. fundita, assembly GCA_035044245.1. Taxonomy (NCBI): domain Eukaryota; kingdom Metazoa; phylum Arthropoda; class Insecta; order Diptera; family Drosophilidae; genus Drosophila; species Drosophila nr. fundita. The sequence continues at coordinate 25,804 of JAWNMG010001159.1, read as the reverse complement.
TCGCTGGCTCAGCGATTGTTTGGCTCTCACTTTGATTAAGATTTTTTGCCGACAACACAAGCAGCAGCAGCAGCAGCAGCAGCAACAGCAACAGCAGCAGCAACAGCAGCAGCAGCAGCAACAGCAGCAGCAACAGCAGCAGCAGCAGCAGCAGCAGCAACAGCAACAACAAAATGCAACAAAAATGACATCAGCCAACTGCCTAGCAAACAATGACCATAATTTATAAGCGTTTCACAGATACGAGTAGCTAAATTATTATTTTAACATAATCCTGTTGGACAGCGAACTGATCTGTTGACGACTGATATGAGTCTATATAAAGCATTAACCTTCCCGTCAACTCTCAATTTGAGCAAACAATGATAACTTCTGGCTTTTCTTCTGCTTTTGCTCGAGATAAAACTCGACTTTTGTGTAGAAATGTGGGAAATATTTGCTTGCTCTTTCGATAGATGGCTTTCTTCCAAAGTATTGTCTTGGCCTCTTTACAATTTAAGGTAGCCCATTAGAGACGATTTTTATTGAAATACGTTTTCAAATTATCTGTTGAATAGCAATTTTGCTGTGTAACTTTACAGACGGGATAAAGATGATGCAGTTAAGATCATGAGAAATTTAAGATCACTTCTTGCTTCTTCTTGCTTTTCTGCAAAATTATGATATTGAAAAGTTTCAAATTTTTGCTTACTGCAATAGTTGAAATTTTGTTGCGGCTCACTCTCAAAAATCTTTGCTTTTGAGACGTAATTCATCAGATGTAAAAAGTTCTCCAAACGGAATGTGTTTGAAAACCTAATATTTCAAAAATACAAATCGGGCTGAGACGAAAAAAATCAGCCAGAAAACTATTGTTCTGATTTTCAGTGTTCTCACACATCTCATCAGGAACCAGATTAAATTATAAAATTAAATATATAATCTGATTGACTGATTGCAATGCAACCAAAAACAGACCCGATAAAATTTTTAGAAACTTCATTCAAACTAAAACTGAGAAAACAAACCCACAAAAAAAAAAAAAAACATTAAATGCCAACATATTTTGGAAACACTTAACAATTTTGAGCTTATATTTGAAATCACTGTGGATTCGTGCTTGCAACAATTTGAAGAAAATGTTAGAAAGGAATATTAGTAATTATATTGAAAGAGTCACAAAATATCGGAGCGAAATTTTAATAGAATAGGCTGAAAGTCTAAAAAATGATTAGTTAACTGCTATTTTTTCACAACACACAAAAAAAAACCAAATAATTTTTAAAATATAATTATTTGATTCACTGCCAATTCGAAAGAAAATCCTTTCTTTTTTTTTTGACAAAACTTGAAATATTCAGATTTCCACTTAAAATTTTGGCTGAGGTATGAGGAATATGCAAAAAAAAAAGGAGCAGTGAAGATAGAAACTTTAAACAAGACAATTGAAGCAATAAGCTCGATCGTTACAAACTTGCAAAATTACGAACAATAAAATGACATCTTTCCAAAAGAACTTGCTAATTTCTAGACACTGGACACTGCACTCGAAGCCTGTTCAATTTGTGGAACAAGAGGACAAACAACGATCGAGGATACGAGGAAACACTCCAAGAGCTGTGCTGCAAATCTGTATGTTCAATATTTTCCAAATTGTACACAGTGCAAAACAAAAAATTTGGCACAATTTAAAATTTGTTGTTTTAGTTTTTGTTTTTTTTTTTTTTATATATATATTGTTTAATTTGTTTTTGGCACACAATTTAGTCGACTTACTCAAAAAACAAGCAAAAAAAATAAACTGTTTTTCTATTGGAAATTTTGGCTAAAAGAAAACTTGCAAAAGAATTGAATTGAAAGTTGGTCCGCTGAGTGGTTTTGCACACGCGCCACTGTCCCAGTCGAAGTCGAAGTCGAAGTCGAAGACGGAGTCGAGTCGACCAAGTCAAGTCAGCAAGTCAGCAAGTCACCAAGTCGCTGCACAACGTAACGCACACGCAAACGCTTCAATTTGAACTGACGCGACAGCGATGCAAGCAGCGCCGGCATCGACTCGGACAGCGCGCCAAGCAGCCCAAGCGCCAAGCAGCTGAGCAGCCCAGCAGCAGTCGGAGGAGGCGTAAACACGAGCAACAACGACAGCGACGACGAACACTCAAATGAACCGAAGCAACCAAAGCAGCCGAAGCGATAACGCTAACGAATAAAGGCGCACGATACATTCGGCTGTGCGGTCGGCTCGCACACGAACTTGTGCTGGGTGCTCGGGCTGGAAACGATGGTTCAATGGGCACAGCCAACCAGGTTGCATGGCTTGGCAACATTTACAGGGTTTGCCTAACAGCAGCATGTTGCCAACATTCAACGGCTGCTGTTGCTCTTGCACGTCAGCAGCATGTTGCTTGCTTGTGTGTTGCGCTTGCGCCAGTCGCCGTTTAAGCTTTGAGGCAACAGGCTTAAGCTTAAGACACAAGAACACACACACACACACACACCCAACACAACTAATAGAAACAACAGGCGGCGACAGCAGCAGCCGCAGCAACAGCAACAGCGACATCCAAAATAGAGCACAAGCGGAAGTTGCGCGCTTTGTTTTTTAGCATTCAACTTTCTTTGCATACCCTTGCAGAGTGAGTATTGTTATTTAGTTATATATGTCAAATATACTCTATATATAAAAGTCGAAATAACTTGTGGAACATCACACATATATTCCGATAAACCCGCAAGTTAATTAAGTTAATTAATTTATTGATTTTTATACAATAATGTTTGAAATTTATAAAAGGGGTAAAAAAAAAAAATCAAATAATCGATTTTTATGCATTTATCGTTTAGCGCTATAAAATCTCTCAAAACTCCAAGTAATTAAATTAAAAAGTAATTATTTCATACATAGAAGAATAGATTTATGAATTTATCTTTACTTATTTCTATACACATTATTTATTATATTATATTATTATTATATATTTGATATTTATTCATTTGATGGCTTACGGTGAGTGTATTTGGTATTCAGCACAATTCGTAGATGGAAACACTTCTTACATGTTTCAATTTTAATATTTTATTATGATTCGCAAAACTTATCAGACATGCATAACTCCCCAGTGTCTGAGTTGTGGGTGTGGCGGGGGCAGGGGCGTTGCTGTTGTTACTGTTGTGGACAAGGGGGTGTTTCTTTTTTTTAGTGGGTTTGCAATGCTGACATTGTTTGCTGTTATGATTTTTATGATTTTTAACAACAGTTGTAGCTGCTGCTGCTGCTGCTGCTGATTGTTGTTGTTGTTGTTGTTGTTGTTGTCTAGTTGCACTCGTTGCCTTAATTTTTACACGCTCTTTTTGTTCTCCCTTTTTGTTTTTGGCTCGAAGTGTGAAAAGAAAAGCGCTGGCCAGCAAATTCAATTTGCATATATGGTCCCCGAAGTGCAAGTGTTTTATTTGTCTGTGTGTGTGTGTGTGTGTGTGTGTGTGTGTGTTTGTGTGTGCCTCCGTGCAGCAGTCAAATCGGCAGCCATTTAACGCCGAGCAGCAAGCGAAGCTGCTAATTGACTCTCGCTGCTGGCTAAAGATTCGCTTGCTGGCTAAAGTGTTAGCATGGTGGGAGTGGAGGTGAGGGTGAGGGTGAGGGTGAGGGTGAGGGTGAGGGTGGTGATAGGAGTGGGTGCCAAAAGTGCAAGTGTCGAGCGTCCAATGCACAATCGATGCCAAACAATTATAAACAAAATATTTAATCAACCAATTGAGTCGAGCAAAATGCAACCGCAACAACCACAGCCTCAAACAAACAGAAGGCAACAAACAAATGAAATAAAACTAAACAAAAATAGCTGTTAATTAAACAGACGCCTGCTCAGCTCCCTCCCTCCCCCCTTCAACCCCTCCTCACCAACACTTCTCCACGCTCACAAAATAAAGGGCAACTTTTTGAACCTAGAACATAATACAACTGAGTGTGCTTGTGGTGGGTGTAGTTTGTTGTGTGTGTGTGTGTGTGTATGTGTGTATGTGTGTGTGTGTGTGTGTGTGTGTGTTTGTGTGCTTACTTAATAATTAAAATTTAGCGGCGTTCAAGTACAGCAACAACAAAAGCAGCAACAACAATCACAACAGCAGCAGCAGCGGCAGCAGCAGTTGCCCCAAATGTTGCACTTTTGAAACACCAAACGAAATATATAAATACGACAACAACAACTGCCACAGCAGTTCCAAATTTCCGAATTTCACAACACTGCGCCGCAGTAATAACAAAAAAAAAAAAAATAATTATAATTCGATTGCAATTCCAGAACTCTTTTGGAATCGCCGAATTAACAGCTCCAACAGCCTCAACAGCGCCGAATATCTTACTCAACAATGCGGGCACTTAGCAGTGACATGTATATATATCTATATACATATATATATATATAAATATGTGTGTATATAGATCGTCATAAGAAGTCGTCAAAGTGCCGAGCACCTAAAGTGGTAAAGTTGTCGGTGCGTCGCGGAAATAAGTCGTTGTTCAATAGTAATAAATAATAATAATAAATAATAATAAAAAATAGGACATGATCATTCCTACATACATATATATATACATATATATATATACATATATCAATATATATATATTTTTAATTAGAAATGCATTGAATTTTCGATAACTTCTTTTGGAGCTGTGAGTGTTTTAAGCGTGGATTTGCTTTTATTATTTATACATATTTGGTTTTTTGCTTATATTTTTATCTAATCTTATATATATAATATATATATATATATATATATATATATTTGTGTTTGATTGCTATATTTTAAAAATTATACACAGCCTTATGGATACTTCAAAGTGATTTAGATTCAGCGCAATGAAAATGATGCAATAAATTTGAGTGTTTTGTGAATCATTTGGCTGCCGCCTCGATTCACTTGCTCAAGGTATCAAAACAAGCCATAAATGTGGCAATGGAAACATGAAATTATCTGCTCAATAGGTCAAATCAAGGTTGAACTGATCCCCGGCAATTTTCGCTCTTCTTGTTGGGATCGAAGAAGCTGTCGAGCAGCTCGACCAGCGGTTCACTCATAGCTTCCGCCTTCAGGCTGTCAATGCCCTGGAGTGTGGCAAGCAGTCCTTCGCTACGCTAATCGGTCCAAGTGGTCAAATCGAAGCCGTTCTCGGCGAGCACAACTGCGAAACTTGACAGCGCGTACACTTGTCTTGAAATAGAGCAAGTAGACCGGACGGAACGAGTTGTGTAGCTTCAAGTGGACATTCTGGATGTCCAGCTCATCGACATGGCAGCTAATGGCCTCGGTGAACGGTTTGAGGGCATTGAAAAGCTAACCCGAGTCATCCGATGAATCGGGCACGCTGCTTCCCATCAAGTTGCTCATTTGCAGTACCGCATTGAAGGCGAGCCTGGCACGAACGCTGTGGACTCGACTCCTTATAGCGCCGTTGCTCCTGCTGCTGATGCAATTAGTATCTGGCTTGAGGGCAATCTCCTCCTTGGCTTTGGAGAGGAGTTTCGAGAGTGGTGCTTGGGGTCGCCAATCGAGAACTTGGCCAGAAATTACTTGACCGTCTTGCTGACTCTCAGCAGTACAATGCCATCTGCATTGGGATTCTTTGATTTCAACTGATCCAGCCAGTTGAGAGAGTCCTTGACTTCCGATTTGGATTGAATTATTTTGAAGGTCTGCATCGATTTCAGCACCCGAACTTGATGACGCTGGCGAGCAGCTAGATTCAGATTCATATGCTCAAAATGATCGGTTTGAGTGTACGCAGCCAGCTGAACAATCTCATCAATCAGACGGCGACCAGTTGTGTCACTGGCAACCAGGATATAGTCCCCATTGGGTAGCTCATCTCTTAGTGCCACACCCGACACAGCCGTGGGCTCATCCACTTTATTGGCAACAATTCTGATAGATTTCCCGAATAAATTGTGACCCGCAAGGAACGAATATCTGCCATGGACATATATCGATTGTGCCCATATTCTGAAGTAGCACAGATCTCCTTCAAAAAATTTCAAACTTTTCTACAAAACTATTTTAAAAAATCTAAAAAAAAAAAATGTATTCCAAATCCTAAGTTTAATTATATGTATGATCGATCTGAAGGTCTAGTCGATGGTGTTTTTACCTATATTATTAATTGTAATTTTATATTTTTTGTCTCAACTATTATTATTCTCATTATTATAATGTTATTATTATTATTAATATTATTCATACACTGCGAACTAGTTGGATCTATTGTGATCCTCTTCCAAGCCCACTCCTCCCGCATCGACCCTTCTGGCAAAGGCGACGCAATCTACTCGCTGTCTAGTTTAGCTAGCTGACCTCTTTAGTAGAGTATTTGGAGAGTATTCTATAATGAGTATTCTTCACTTTTATTTATAAAGCTGATCTCACTAACACGATTTCAAATTGATTTTTTATTCAATGTTGAAATCAGTGTGTAAATCAAATCACTTAAGTCAACATAGTTCTGCTTAAGTTAAGTTGCAGTCCGAGTTCCAGTTACGCTTTTTACTTAATTTCAGTCGCCAAAGCCAAAGTGGAAGTGGAAGTGGAACCACAGCAACAGCAACAAAAGCAACTCAAGTGGCGAAAATTCATTAAATTTACAAGGACACAACTTTGGGCTGTGTGTGTGTGTGCGTGTGTGTGTGTGTGTGTGCGTCTTTTTTGTGACCTCTGACATTGCATTTAATCTCGTTGACAGCACTTAACACGCCCCCGCGCACTAAAAGCGGCGACGCCCGTCTAAATAAAAGCTCACTTCAGCAAACGGGCTGCGTGGCTGTGAGTGGGTGGTGGGGGGGTGAGGTGGGTGTTGCTTGGTTCGCAGGGTGGTTGTTGTTGTGCGTAGACTGTGCAGCGGATTATTTAAGTTTATAATACGCTTAGGGGTAATTTTAATCTGTTGCAAATTGTTTTTGTTTGCTAGCCCCGCTGCAGACGCCACAATCGACGTTGCCCAGCTAGCCAAACCACCCAAACCACCCAAACCAGCCAAAAAAAAAAAAAAATCACCATACATAAAACATCTTTTTGCATTGCCTGCGATGCTGCTGGTTTTTTTATCTCTGTGTGTTAATTTTTTTTGTGGCAGATGCGTGCTTGTATTTGTGGCATATTTCATAGATATTGTAATCCACATGTGTGCGGCGTGAGTGGTGTGGGGCGGGCAACACTGTGGTTATGATTTGGATTTTGATTCTGGTGCTGCATGCTGCATGGGTCGTTTCATTACGCAACTGGCAGAGTGGGCGTAGTCGTTGCCGTTGCCCCGTTTGGGGAGCAATAGTAATTTCACTTTTTGGAATCGGTTTGCATATTTTGTTGTCGTTGCTTTGGCAATTTTAGCGTCGATTGCTTCGAGAAGGGTCAGGGTCAAAGCAGGCCGATTTCATTTCAGTTATCAAGCGCTGGCACAATGGCAATGGAACGGGTAAAAGTGTGGCTGAGAACAGCTAGTGGATATGAAACACTGCTGGCAGCAGGCAGATTGCGCTTAGCTAATCAGCTGTTGTTTCAGTGTGTTTCATTCCAGCATACAATTGTATCCTGTTCCATTTCCACTGTTCCCACACAGATGTATACATATTAGAGTTTTTGCCCAAAGGAACAGTGTGGAATTGAAACACGTTAGCATATGCCTAAACAGAGCTAAGAAAGTCGCGCTAAAATCTACAAACGATTTAAGCACAATTTTTAAGTATTTCAATAAGCTTCCTGGTTGAAAGAAAATATTATAACATATGTATACTATATTAACTATATATATATATATATATGTATATATATACACACCATTAGGATTATTACAGAGTAATATTTGGCATTGAAGCGGCACGTACCAGCAATGAATATGTGAATCAGTAATTTATTGAATTTGTTGCATTTGATGCAACAAAATATTCTTAAATTGCATCATCAACTTTTCGATATTCGATATTCACGGCATTGTTTGAAGAAGAAGAAGACAAAAAAAAAATCATGGCACGTGGCCCCCTTTTCGCTAATGAGAGCAGCGCTCGTCGCTTACATCACGCACGCAAATCCAAAAATAAAAATAAAATAAAGCTAAATAAAATAAAAATCCAAAAAAAAATCAAAAAAAAAAACAAATGCTAAAAACTATAAAATTGAGAATTTAATGAAAAGATAACTTGAGGCAATTTAGGAAAACTACTTCAGATCAGAAAATAATCGAATTTGATGGGGCAATTATGAGGAATCAATCCAATAAGAAATAAACCAAAATCAAAATTAGAAATCTTAACTCACCCTGCGGCTGTTCGGGCTCTTGCTCTCGCTCCCGCTCGCGCTCCCGCTCTTGCTCCCGCTCTCGCTCTTGTTCTTGCTCTTGCTCTCGCCTGCGCTCTAGCTCTTGCTCTCGCCTGCGCTCTCGCTCTTGCTCTCGCCAGCGCTCTTGCTCTCGTTCGCGATCTTGCTCTTGCTCTCGCTGGCGTTCTTGCTCTCGCCGGCGTTCTTGCTCTCGCTGGCGCTCTTGCTCTTGCTCTTGCCAGGAATCGTATCCGTCCGGCTTGTCGGTTTCGTTCTCATCCTCATCGTTCTCGTTCTCTGGCTCTGGCCCGGGGTCCGGCTCAGGTTCGGACTCCGGCTCGGACTCGTGCTCGGGCTCAGGCTCGGGCTCGGGCTCGGTCTCATCTTCCTCGGGGCAACCAGCCTCGTCTGTCTCGTCGTCACACTGCACTATCTTATCGCAGCGCATGGAGAGCGGCTGACAGAGACCGTCGCACTTGAACTGGTTTTCATTGCAAACTAAGTTAGGCAAAAAGCGCAACGCAAAAGAAATGCAAAGAAAAAAGAAACACAAACAGATCAATTTAAAATAGCCGACTTAAAACAAACGCTTACAAAAAACAGATGAATGATGATAGTAATTTATATCTATATATATATATATATATATATGTATGATCTCAAATAGCTGATGATTGAGCAATTGATTGATTGAGTCAAAATTTAGTCGATGCTCTGACTAGTTTGCTGATTCTCAACTCAAAATGTGAAATACAAGTTGACGATTGAAGTTGTTCTTTTGATTGCTTTTGGAGATGATCATTACCGATGTTGCAATTCTCCTCATCCTCGCCATTGGGACAGTCTTTATTGCCATCGCACTTCATCTCGTCGCAGACACTAGTGCCACTGCGGTCACAGCTGAATGTCGCATCTCCGCGGCACAACTCGAATCCAGAGCCTTCGTCATAAGGCGACTCATCGCCGCGTGTATCTATGTCATGTAAGTGTGTGGTGTGTGTGTTGTGTGTGTGTGTGGTGTGTGTGTGTGTGTGTGTGTGTGTGTGTGTGTGTGTGGAGGGCACGTTAAATAAATTATAGTATTTCAAATAAAAAATATAACACAAGCATTTAGTACACAATTGGACAGTTTCGTTTGGGAATACAATGAGAGCAGTAAGAGAGCGAGGGAACAAAACATATACAACATATACATATTGTGAAATGCAAGAGTGAAAGAGATAGATAGAGAGAGAGAGAGATGGATAGATGCATGAAATCTTTGTATGCACAGTTGATATGCTCCCCTGCTGGTGAGAGGAAATGAGAGTGAGAGAAGACTGAGCGAAAGAGAGCAACATGCTGTCCAAGGAGTGAGCGAATGAGAAAGGAATTGAGCATGAGAGAGAGAGAGAGAGAGAGAGAGAGAGAGAGAGAGAGAGAGAGTGTGTGTGTGTCTGAGTAGCAGTATCACATCAGCTCTGATGATATTTCGATACATGTACAGGCTTATCGATTTGCAGCGATTCATTTTGATCGATTTTTTTTGGTTGCATATTTTCTATTTGGTCAGATCCAAATTGATTTTGGTTCTCAAATCAGAAAATGTAATTTCGAGACTCAACTTTTTGCTTGCACCAAAAACAATCATCAAAATTAAAAGCTGTCAAAAGTGAAGTTGTCCCAACTTGGCTGATCAGACATACTGTCTTTATCTATCGTCCAAGGCATAATAGTAAGATGAGATGAATGAAATTTGCAATGTTGATTTGGAACTGTACATTCGAACGATATATATGTATATATGCTGGCACAGTCCAACTAACGAAAAACTTTTCCATCTTCCGTTTCAGTTAGTGCAAAACTGAAAAATGGAAAAGTTTTTCCTTTTTCGCAAATTGAATCAAAATTAAAAAAAAAAAAAAATGGATGAAAATTGATTTTGGCATAGCGTTGTGCGTGGATTAGTGAGTTAGTCACAGTTACAGCGACAGCTGTGTTAGTGTGTGTGTGTGTGTGTGTGTGTGCGTGTGTGAGTTAGTGTGTGTGTGTATGTGTTTATCCCTTTTATATAGGCTTGGTGTTATTAGAGTCGCTTAGCCGGAAAACGCAGCACGACGAGTATTCCCCAAGCACATCGAAGACAGACAGACAGACACAGAGAGACAGAGAGAGAGAGAGACAGGGGAGTGAGAGAGAGAGAGAGAGTGGGTTTACAAACCGGTCCTTCTTCGCTTGCACACTTGATTGCCGCCCTCTAAGGTGCAGAAGACCTCCTCAGTGTCCCCCACCACAAAAGCCTCATTACAGAAGTCGGCCCTCTCATCGGAGCCATCGCCGCAATCATCTCGATTATTGCATCGATCTTGGCAGGGTATCAAGTAGCCGTTGTCGCACACAAAACTGCCAACATTCCCGACGCACTGCTCCAGTTCAGTTGGACTCGGCACCTCAATGGGGGCAACATGCTGAGTGTCGCAGAGCTCGGGACTTTCATCGGAGCCATCGTCGCAATCGTTGCGCCCGTTGCAGATGTTCGAGCAGTCAGTGTGCAACTTGTTGCCGCTATAGCATTGGAAATCATCATCGGAGGAGGTGCAGCCGCTGGCATATGGGAAGCTAATCGATGGATTCTTGCGATTATCGCACAGCTCCGACTCCTCATCAGACCCATCCTCACAATCATAATGGCCGTCGCAAATTTTCGAACAGAATATCATATAGGGACTGCCGCTATTACACAGAAACTTGTGATCTGTCGAATTGCATTGATTCTCTAACTCAGTCGAATCGTAATCTTTCCGACGGCGCTCGCATAGCTCCGGATCCTCATCGGAACCATTTCCGCAGTCATCCTGGTCATCACACAAATTTGCGCAGGGAAAACTGTCGCCGTTCTGGCAGACAAACTCTTCGCTTTCCAGCGAGCTCAAGCACTGATTATCTGCATTTTGCCGGTTAAAAGTGTGTGTAGGTGTGTGAGTGTGTGTGTAGGTGTGTGTGTAGGTGTGTGTGTGCGTGTGTGTGTGTGTTTGGGGCATGTAAGTAGAGTTTTGTGCGTTTGTTTGTCTAAAGCTAAGAGTAGTTATAATTTACAGAGACAGATGGGCGCTACTTGGATAACTTTGTACAGTTTGTGGCAACAACCATCGAGTAATACATATTTTTAGTATGTTTTAGTGTTACTCAATGTATAACACCCAAAGCAGCCAAATCCAAATTGGTGTGTGGGGGGTGGGGGGTGGGGGGAACGGGTAACGGGTTCAATTGTTAAATTGCATCTCAACTGTGTGAAACTTACCCAACGCGAGGCTGAAATAGAAGCCATCGCCGGGGGAGGCGCTCTGATCGCCAATTTTGTTGTAGGTCTGCAGCTGATAGCGCAGCTTCTCCTCGAAATCCACAATATTCGTCGGTATCTCCACATTGAGCGTCACACTAATCTTGTACCGATCATTTGTGGGCCTGATCAGCCAAAATAGAACAACAAATTGTAAAAGGAGAGCAAGTGAATTAGCATCGGGTTGGATTGGCTCCCATCTAGAGATGGACACGTTTCGTATTTTCATGCTTATTATTTATATAGTTTTATTTTTTTTTTTTAAGTCTAACAATATGCTAAAAATGCACAATCAGATTGAATTATTCAGAAACAATTCTTTAAAAATGTTGAGGTTAAAATTTGGATGCCATGTTTCAAGTTCATCATTGATTTGCGATAAGTAATTTATTAACGTTAAAAAATTAAATGTATAAGTTATTTTAATTTATTATTATTTTTCAAATAAGTTATAAATTATTGACCTAGCCTTCGACTCGATAAATATTGAAATAATTGGCAATTATTATTGTTTGGCATTTGGCAATCTGAGCATCAATATTTGACTTGTTGTTTGAGAGACGAACGTGTCACGAAACACGAAAACACGCAACGCAGTTTCCATCTGGTTGCAACTTGCTACAATGTGTTGCAAGCTTGACTGTCTGCTGATAATTGACCTACCTGACATGCAGCAGATTGCTGCGTATATAAACATCATCATCATCGTCTGGGTAGCTCTCGTGAAAGAATTTGCTGAGACCGTTGCGTATATCCTCGGTTAGATTGACAAACTGTTCGCTCTGCTTGTTATCGAACTGATATTGATAGGGCTCATGAACGGTGAATTGAGTGCGGTCTGTGAATGTAATGAAATGAGATTCAGATTACGATTACGTTTCTGTTTCTGTTTCCGTTTCCGTTTCCCTTTTCCATTTGCATTTGCATTTTCACTTCGAGTTGAACTACTTACAGATTAAAGTTTCTATGCCATCATTGCCGGAGCCGACATCGCCCTCGTAATAGTCAGAGGCCCGCTTATTGAGCAACGCACTATTCTGGCGCTTGCCCACGTGCCTCTTCTGGTTTGGTTTCTTGGCGCGCTTGTGCCTGGGGGCATCGATTCCCTTACCCTTGCCATTGCCAAAGAATCGGGTTAGTTCGCGACGCACTCGCCGCACGCCCTTGTTGAACCAGTTGCCCTCGGCAACGGAATCGTCAATCAAAGGCGCAAACGCTTCCAGGCTATCCGAGTCCGCGAAGGCCGGCTGGTCCTCCAGATCGAAGAACGTGTTATCATTGTCGTCGAGATTTGAGCTTTTCTGCAAGTGCAAGACAATAAAAACCATAAACAATTTGTTCCATATTTAAAGCAAAACTTAACGATTAATTCAATAATTGATTTGAGCCATGACGTTTGCATTTTCATCATAAGAAAATGTCTTTTTCAATAATTGAACATTTTTAACGCAACAAAATGCTAAAACTCGAAAAACTTGCAAGCTCTTCGTGGGTTGTGTTCCATGCTAAGTGCAGTGGCGTATAGTTGCGCAAGCACTGGTTAGCTTACACAGCTTTTCAGCACAGCGTCGCGCGCTGTTAAGCTTAACAGCAAAAGCTCGTCGCTGTGGCACTTGAGTGTGTTGAGTTTTCAATTGTGCAAATGATTTTCTGGGATTTATCCCAAACACAATAAATAATAATTGAGTATATATTTTTATTAATCAGCATGAGTAGCTGCTCACCTGAATATTAAAATATAGACTGTTATTTTGGGTTTTTCAATTGAAATGCAGTATTACTGTGACAGTTAAATCATGTACAAAAATCAAAAAAAATCAATTCGGTTTTTGTATAAGTTTGAACTCTCATCTAAATGCGATTTTTTGTGTTTCTATTATGGAATTTGGTGTTCCTTTCGGTTTTGTGTTGCTTCTTTCATTTTGATTATTTTTTCACTGTGCGTGTGAGCGATTTCTGTTCTTGAGGAACTGAATTCAATGACTTGAACTTCTATAAAAAGCTTTTACGCAATTTTTGATTCAATGAAAGCACTTGTTTATCTTTCTTCTCTTTCTTCTCTTTATTCTCTTTCTTCTCTTTATTCTCTTTATTCTGTTTCTTCTATTTCTCTGTTTCTCTGTTTCTCTGGTTTTTTGAGCCCTTAATCAGCCTAGCACCAAAATAACAGAAAGCGAAATATTTCATCTTCTGCCTTAACTTCTTCAGCTACATGCTGCTGTGGTGCCCCTCAAACTGTAAGACAGGCATTCTCAAACTTTCGTATTCGATTTGTATTTGAATTTCAGTGCAATTTTCGTTTATTTATTTGTGTTTTCGTAGCATTTTCAAGTGACCCATATAATTGAAATATGTATATGTTTCTTTCTGACTTACTTCGGCTGCTGTTCAATTTATTGCTGTCTGTTTGGGGCACAACAAGTTTTCGCTGTTTGGAGCGTGGTGCGTGGTGCGTGGAGCGTGGAGTGTTGCTGGCTATTTTTACACGGCCAATTGAATTCAAGTGTCAATTTTGTTTTATGACTTTTTACTTAACGTATTTTCGATTTTAGATATTCTCTGCCCGCGACTATCCCTGCTCCCCTTCCACTAGTCAACTCTGTCTGTGGTGCCACGTCATATTTCAATCGTGATTAGTGCAATGCCCAACAAATACTTATTATGAACCCCCCCCCCCCCCCCGTGTCCCCTCTCCCAGATCGTATCTGTCTGCTGGAAATGAGGTTTTCAAATTTTGAGCTCTTCATTCACTCATTATTATATTAATTATAGTTAAGTACGAAAAGAGCTATAAACTTTAAACTGTAATTACTTTCATTGATTGTAATTATTCGATGTTTGTAATTAATTACAATGTTAGCAGGCCGCTTAACTTGGCTAAGACTCGCATTCCATTCCTTCTTTTGTTGTGTATGTATACAAATATATCGTCACCTATATCTTTTATCTTTTTGTGGAGCCTCAGACAAAGGTGGAATGTGGAATGTGGGCCAAATGTGCATTGAACAGACGGTATCCAGATCCCCCCCCCCTCAAATACTACACAACTCATTGATAACGCTGATAAGGAATGCACACGAAAATGCGGGAATTATTAGGTGGAGGGGGGGGGGGTTGCAGGGGAATCGCCTGTTGCACTTTCATGCTGCATTCAATCCGAGTCAGTTTTCGTTCAACTTTATACAGATCGCATGTGTGTAGACATGTGTAGTAGGTAAATGCAGCAGAACTTCAAGTTCTGCGGAAATTGAATCAATCAAAAATCAAACTACAAATATATAAACAACATGCGAACAAACAAACAAACAAACAAACAAACAAACAAACAAACAAACAAACCACTCAAAACAAGCTCAACACCAACAACAAAGTTGAACAAACTTTTCAAAGTGTGTGCGGTAATTTTTCTCAAGCCTTTCGCTTTTGTTCTTGTTGTTCTTTTGTTGTTGTTGTTCGTTTGTTGTTGTTGTTCGTTTGTTGTTGTTGTTGTTCGTTTGTTGTTGTTGTTGTTCGTTTGTTGTCATTTTGTTTGGCTGCTTTTATGGTTGATGCCTTTGAGCGTTGTCTGCGCTGCGTCTGCGACATTGTCTGGCCCCCAAAAAAGTGAGGAGACCAAGCGGTAAGTACGTGTTGTGCTTATGCCATGTCTCTGCCATATATCGATAACAGTTAGTCTATTGGGATGAGGCAGGCCACCATGGAGGGGGGACGGAGCGAATAGGCTTACTTACAAAACTGCATAGTCACGTGCAGCGTGTTTGAACTTTAAGTTTTTGGCCTGTCTGCGCCCTTATGTGGAGGGTACTTTCATTTCGTTATGAAATGTGTAACCCACGAGGTATATATAAACATATATATAAACATATACATATATATATGTATATATATATATATGTATATATACATATATATATATATGTCCGTCCTTGCGTCCTGTTCGAATTTGTTGCGCAGTTCTCTCAGTTTTCAAGCTGTCTTGCTGCATAAATATATATCCACCATTATGCTTCGATTCCACAGTTACTCAGATTTGGCAGATGAAAAAAGTATCCACATCGGATCACTATATTATATAGCTGCCATAGCAGCAGTCGCTCGAAAATTGCATTTTCAGCAAACCGGAATTGATTTCAGAATCGTTAACGAACAAATTTTGGAATCGATATCAAAAACGGGATATGAAGTCAACATATTTTAGTGGCCCGAAACCGCAACCGATATATTTGATCCGAAAAGATCGAATCGTAGCATTCTTATGGTCGATCCCGTTAATTAGGTGTATGTGCATGTGAATGTGTCTCTGACAGACGGACATGGCTAGATCGAACTGACTGTGGATTCTGATCAACACTGTACCGTTAAAATCAAGTTACCAATAGTTAAACGAATGCCGAAAAAAAATGTTGAAAAAATTCCGGAATCCGTAACTGCATTTTTCTACTTTCTACGTACCAGAATCGAAATGGAAAGCCAAATTCATATCTGTCTGATAATTATACAAATGAGGAAATGTTCAGTATAAAGTCAGTCGTGAGACATATAATATATATGCATATATAATTTTCTTAAAGCGAAACATATTTGGAAGAACTTAGATATCAGTAGCGTATGCAAAATTCGGTGTGCCTTTAATGTTTTCACATTTCTTCTGTGGTAGTTGTTGTTCTGAGTGTATGTATGTGTGTATATACATATATATATATACGTGTGTGCGTGTGGCAAATGGTGACTTCAAGAATGGGCAAAATTGTCTAGATAAAAAGCAAAGAATATATTTTAAAGGCATTTAGTTTGAGTAAGAGCACATTTTGACTATCGATGGCTTGAAGTGTTGTCGGGCCTTTAAACGGTTAAGCAGATGGGCAGATAAATCAGTTGAGTTGTGCCACAAAAGTAAACGGTAAACTAAACAGTGGGCAATTGAGTGTGCGAATATTAAATTGGCATAATTGGCACAGAATGTGTTTGCCTTGTTTATTATTTAGCCAACGGGCGAGCAGCAGGTTGCTCACGCAGTGCCCGTCAAACTGTGCGGGCGGCACGCACCGCCCACGCTGACCGAGTCTGTTGCATTTAATATATTGTTACGCATACGCAGCAAGTAACTAGATCGAGCAAGATGCGTGTGTGCACTGGCAAAATATTTGTGCAATTAGGCGGACATCACGCAGATGTCTGCCAGCGAGATGAATGAGTGCAAATGTCCTTGAACCAATTGTCAGCATTATGAATTCTTAAGTGGCAGCAAAGGGGCGGCATAAGGTGGCGGTGCTCGTCACTTGTTGCTGACACAAATAACTAAGTGGCACACACACACACACAGTCGTCAAGGTCAATGCAGGTGTTTGTCATGCAAATATTGCACTCCACCTGCCCCTCAGCAGCCCCGCCACCCATCGGCAGGAATTTGGCAAAATGACGCGTGCATTGAACCCGAACCCAAATGCGAGCCCCAAAATAGACAGCGCACAGAAACCAAAGCAGATCTAACAAAATCAGAGCCCAAAATGAAAAGCCAAAAAGCCAAAAAGCCAAAAACCACAAAAATATTAATGCAATGAGACTTGGCTGGCAAATTGGGCCGAACCGACCGACATAGACAATGATTTTCGCTCATTTCCTGCGAATACATACTGCACAAATTCCCACCCAAAAAATCAAAAAAAAAAAAAAAAATCAAATAAAACTAAAAAACTAAAAATACAAAGAATCAAAACCCGATTGGAGTGTGCTCAACTGGCAGTTATCCTGTAATCCTAAATATACATGTACAGCTAAAGTAAGTCGCAGATTAACAAATTCGAAATTTCTCAGTATCAATCAGTATCAGTCGCAAAACTAAAAAATTTTGATTGATTGATTATAGAAATTATTTTCAGATATACGAAAAATATGTCGCAGAATCAGGAAGAAAATATAATGAAAGGAAATATTAATAAAATTTGCATTTTCTGCTGCCATATCAATTTATAAACTATTTAAAGTTTTTTCTGAAAATATTAATATTCCAAGCTATAATTTCACATACAAAATACACCCTTGAAATTAGACAAATTTTTTCTTAATTTAAGAGAAATTTAGTCTGCATTTGAGAAAAGGATATTAAAGGTTTTTCGAAAGACAAAACCAATCCGTTTGGAGATATAGTTGCGTTGCGAAACTAGTCCTGGCTACAGGGTATATACAAATTGCAGAGCCCGCAAATTCTTGCACCTCCATCACACACTCCCCCCGCCCCCCCCACACACCCTACTTTGGCGGCTCATAAATTGTGCGGCACATGTGTGTGCTGGCAATTTATTTTCATCTAGTCTCGCATGTAGTCAAAATGTGAAAATCGCTTTTCGCCAGACAATTGCCGACAACACAATCGATTGCTCAAAATACACATACATATATATATATATATATATATATATATAGAGAGAGAGAGAGAGAGGAAAAGTAAAGCGCCGACTAACTGACTGGCTCAGAAAGATATCCGCCAACAATTGCACACCTAAAGCAATGTTTGATTTGTTTTCCTTGCGGCATGCCACAATTATAAGTAACGGGGCAAAAACATGGAAAAATTTGATTAAAAACTAACGTCAAGCTAATTGCCAAATGGCAAATGGAAAATGGAAAATGTTAAATGGAAAATGGCAAATGTTAAATGTTAAATGGTAAATGGTAAATGGCTAACAGGCAGTTGTTGTTGCTGTTTCCACTGCTCCTGTGTGTGGCATACGACGAGTTAGTTAGTGGACGAGCTGGATGGGGGCAGATCAGATCAAGTGCACTTATTGCAAGTATTTGGGTATTTGGAGCAAGTGCAAAGCAATTGACGCCTCGCAAAAAGATTACGCGATTTAAGTGCGGAGCGTCAATCTTCATCAGCAGCGCCGCGAATAAAGATAAAAAGATAGCCACAAAGGCTAAAATAAAAGCGAAATAAATACGAAGAAAAAAACGGTATATGAGTATATATCTGAGTGGCTGAAATTTGAGACTACAACTTGGAGAAGAGGAGCGGATTGGGGTGGACACACACACACACACACACACAGTGCAAATTGCATTTGGACGTTGAGCCGGAATGCGATGCAATCCAAAGCGATGCGATGGGATGCGATTAGCTGTTGCCAGGTCTCGTCGCAGCAGGAAGTATTTAGACTAAAAGATGCTTCAACTCAATTTGTGTGCACACATACCCACACACCCACACACAAACACACACACATGTACACACACCTACACACATGTACACACACCTACACACACACACGTACACACACAGATATAGATAGATATTTGCAAATTTGCTGTGGCTTTAATTAAACGGTGGATTTATGCAATTGCTTTGATTTAATTAGTTTTTATTTGCCCCTTTTTTTTGTTGTTGTTTTGTTTGAGCTTGTGGCAAGCTGGAATTGTGCCTTATCGGCGCTAGATGCGATCGAAGTCGCATTCAGTGGCATGCCATTTAAATTAATTGATTCGATTGCCCTGCCAAGCAAATATATTTATCTATGCATCAGGAATTCAACAGATCAGCAATATATAATGGTGTTATAGAAGTTGTTCTCACAAAGTACAGCCCAAATCGTATTCTAGACGCGACTTAAGATTAACGCAATGAAGTGCTGCTTCCCAAAAAGTCAAGGAATTTCTTGATTTATGAAGTGGCACTTAATGTCAAGGATGTAGTACATACATACATACATACATGTATATATATATATATATATATATATATTTATAAGTTGAGGAAAAAATGGTCTACTTTAAGCACTTGAGAAATATGCCAAGCACTTTAATTGAGCACGTCATTGAGATAAGTAAGCTGTAAAATTATAGCACTCCAACAACTCTTAAAACATTATTATGTTGATTACAGCAAGCCGATTTAAAGATATATCCAATATATGCCCAAACTCAGTCTCATTTAGTTTCTTTTTTTTTTTTTTTTACTTTAATTGTTGGCATTGGAAACGTTCTTCAACCTGGCCACAATTTGTTATGGAATCCATCCATCGTCCGTTTCAGGTAATTTGTGATCTATGCACCTGACCCTGTGGCCTACCGGCCAGCTGTCCCCAACCCAATCCAACCCAATCCAACCTAACCCGACCCCCAAACGCGAGGCAGGAAATTAAATTCAATGTTACAATAAGCAAAGAGCAAACAATGCGCTGACTGCAATGTTGTCTACTATAAAGAGAGACAGAGAGAGAGAGAGAGAGAGAGAGAGAGAGAGAGAGAGAGAGAGGGAGAGTGACAGCCTGACAAGTGACACCTGCTTGCGAATTAGCCAGAGAATGTGGTTGGCTATCATGTGGTCTCCAAATGTGGCATGAGAAAAATGACAAAGCCAAAGTTCAAACTGAACTGAAACTGTCGCAATCGCAGCCGCATTCGCTGACGTTGTCATTGTTAGGGTATATCATTGTTCTGAGCACTTGATAAATCTGTGCTGTTACTTAGTTATACACCCTCACACACACACACGCACACACACACACACACACACATATTGTGTACACACACAATGTACAATATGCAACTCATTTAAATGTTGTGCCCCCGAAGCACGTCTCCTTTTCACTGTAAAGCAGATTTGTTTTCTTTCTTTTCTTTTGTGAAGCAAAACACGACTATGAGATATCCTGTAAAATAATTCAAGTAGTGCTCACTCACATATTGACATATTAACCGATCATTATGCAATTTGAGCATATTTAATTGAAGACCTTCACAGCTAAGGCGGAATTTGGATTGAATTCTGATATAGATATAGATATGGATATAGATATGGATATAGATATAGATATAGATATAGATATAGATATGGATATAGATATAGATATAGATATAGATATAGATACAGATATAGATATAGATATAGATATAGATATAGATATAGATATAGATATAGATATAGATATAGATATAGATATAGATATAGATATAGATATAGATATGGATATAGATATAGATATAGATATAGATATAGATATAGATATAGATATAGATATAGATATAGATATAGATATAGATATAGATATAGATATAGATATATATATAGATACAGATATAGATATAGATATAGATATAGATATAGATATAGATATAGATATAGATATAGATATAGATATAGATGTAGATATAGATATATATATATAGTCACATATATCCCAAATATCTGAAATTCAGCTAGGGCTTGAGACTGATTGTAATTCGCACATAATTCCCATTTCTGGGGAAAACACAGATGATACAAATATTGAAGCGCTGTCCTGCTTCGAATATCGCGGAAAGGATAAACCTTTCTGAATGCCCCTCTTAACCCATTTAATGGGTACAGGGTATGCACAACTATGAGTGGAGTGAGCAGAAGAGAGAAGAAAAATGATGGCCAGAAATGCCAACACGCCCGTTGACTGTTGATCCTGGCGCTTTGATGTTTTACAAAGTCGTCGTCGCCAGCGGAGGCAGCAGATTTTGTTTTCTGCAGCTTGCCACCGAAACTGAGAGACGTTGACGAGGTTGGCGGCCTGTGGCAAGTGTGGCAAGTATGGCAAGTGTGGCACATCACATCACTTGGGCATGCGGCGCACGTTTTGGCAATTTCTCATAAAACAAACGACCATTAACGCCTTTAAGTTGTCGGCAGACTTTTGACGTGGCTCTACGTTTTGGTGGTTGGGTGGCTATGGGTTGAGCTCCGAGTGGTTGGTTGGTTGGTTGGGTGGTTATTTCGACAGTGGCGCGTGTGCGGCTCGAGCAGCGTGGGTGTCACTTTGTTCGTGCCACATATTAAGTTGTCAGCCAGCGGCAAACCACAAAACACATTGTCAAGCTGGGACAGAGAGAAAGAGAGAGAAAGAAACACGGGTACAGAGAAAGAGAGAGTGAGAGAGAGAGAGAGAGAGAGAGAGTGGGTGGGTGGTTGGGCTGGGCTGTGTTGGGTTGGCAAGTGTAGACACTTTTGATCAACTAAGCCACGTTTAATGGGCAAATTTAGGCCGGCGCCTGGCTGCTGACCAGTTACGTTGCAACTGCCATCGTGTGGCAACTATTGACTGATATGCATATGGTGGCAGACTCGCACAGTCTCTCAGTCAGGTGGCAAGTTGGCAGCACCAGCAGCACCAGCAGCAGCAGCAGCCATAACAAAGCCAATTTGCGTGCGTAATTTGTGGCACTTATACGCTACGTGCCGCACGGCGATGCCACTGTTAAAGAGATGCGGCTGCCAGGTGGCAACGTCTTATGCCTTGTCATTTGTCTGCATTAAATGGTTTTCCCCCACCCCCCCCCCCCACCCCCGCTCCAGCGAACTTGTAATTGAACATTAGCTACTTGACCTGGCCAAGAACCACCTCCGCCTGCTGGCCAATTGTACGTAATTAATGTGGCCAATTAGCCTCCAATTTGCCAACAAATTTTGGAAAGAATTTGCTTTGCATTCGCACCAGAAATATGTGCAGCACTAATGCATACCCTGCATGCCACATGCCACAAATGGGTAGCTTGACTTGGCAGTCCACAATATCAAGTTAAGCCCGATCAAGATGTGATTTGTGTAGAATTTGTATTCGCTGCCCTTTAAATTGTGCATGTGCGTGTGTAGGGTATGTGCTAGTCGAGCACACTCCACTTCAAGTTGGTTGCTATGCATGGGTTGACTTTATGAGCTGCGTACTGAACTCAAACTGCTCAAATGAATTTCCAGCTAATTTTAGGTATATTAAAAAATAAAATCAAAACGTTAGTTAACAGCAATTTTCGCTTTAGGCCATTTACGCTGACCTTATGTGCTCTATATATATATATATATATATATATATATATATAGTGTGTGTGTGTGTGTGTGTGTGTTTAGGCAATTTGATACTTGAGCGAACTCTTCACACGTTTTTAGCTTTATGATTATTATGATCTTTATGTTTTATATTGCCGCTCGTCGCTTCTTCTTCTTCTTCTTCTTCTTCGTCTTCTTCTTCTTCTTATTCATCAGTTTGTATTTCTGTATTTCTGTTTTTGTTTTTGTTTTTCGCGGTATTTGGTGTACTTTATTGTTACAAAGTTTTATGTGCACTTTTAATGTAGCGTATTTTTCATTCCTGCTTTTCTTTTCTTTTTTTTTTTTTTGTTTTTTTTTGCGTGTGTTTTTTGTATTTTGTAATAATCGTATTGTTGTTGTAGTTGTTGTTGTTGTTGTTGTTGTTGTTGTTGCTCAGTCGTTTCGTTTTGGGATTTTTATGTCTCTGCGTTTGAGTCATCTTTTTATGGCAGCTGCTCAGCCAATTCGCCACGTTTATATTGTGTGTGTGTGTGTGTGTGTGTGTGTGTGTGTGTGCGGCATTGCTATAAATGTTGCATTTGTATGCTTTGAGTTGTTGCATACATATTTATAGACATGACTTCAGGCCGGCTGCATCCATGCAAATAACAATTTGCAACACAACACAAACCCAACGAACTGGAATCAGAACAACAACCAGTTGAAAGTATGCAACAGTTGTGGTTGCAAGTCCACAGAGACTGAAGACGCTGCTTGACTGGCCATATAAGTTTATAATTGTGGCTAGATTGTGTTCGGTTTTGGCGTGGCCTGGCCTGGCCAAACTTTGAAACTAAGCTGCCTGCTCTGACCCATGCCGCAAATGGCTGACTTTGGCGTTTAGGGCTGCACTGAAATCTGAGCTCAATTAGTCGTAAGTTCCGCAAAAATAATCCAAAAACAAAATAATATCCAAAAGCACAGGCCAAAGCACAGGTCAGAGTCTCAACCTGAGTTATGGTAGCAGCAACCACTTTTTTGGCTCCCGTTTGGCGCTGACTTAATTACTTCAACAGCGGAGCTTGTTTCGGTTTTAATTTGTCAAACTTTGGCAACTTGGCCAGAAGCCTCGATGCCAAACAAAAAAAAAAAAAAACACCAACAACAACTAGACCGAGTTTGGCTATCAGAGTTAAAGTTACCTGCTGCTGTTGCTGCTGCTGCTGCTGCTGCTGCTGCTGCTGTTGCTGCTGTTGCTGAGCCTCAAGTCTGCGGCGCAATTAGCAATCTGACCTTTTAACCCTTTTGCGGACGCCCCTCCCCGTAATGGCAGCCAGACGACCTTGTAACCACAGCGACTACAAGTCACAAGAAGGGAAAGGGAGGTGCAGGACTGAGCAGAGCTAGAGTAGTAAATGCAGATGAGCCATGCCAATTGAGCTGCATGCAGCGTTCCTCAGCTGTCATGTGGTAACATCAACATCAACAGCAACATCAACATCAACAACAACAAAGAGCTGACAATCATCATGGCAATTGTGGCATTTGAATGCCGATGAATGATGTTAACTGAACCTGGCTTTTATGTATCATAACACACAAGTCTTTAGCACGTTTTCCAGCTCTTTAAATTACCCGTTACCAGAAGTGCCACACTGGCAGCTGTGACAGTGGCACCAGTGCCGTAAAGCGTCCAAATTGAAATATTTTCAATTCGAAATTTTGCTGTATTTTACATACAATATCTTATTTTTTCTTTGGCTTTAAACTTTTCGATTATTTATCCCGTTTAATTTGATATGTTAGACTTGATTTAAAATTTAGTTCAAACTAAATAAACAAAAAAAAAATAAATAATTAAAAATATGGGAAAAAAAAAACATTTGTCTTAATTCGAAAAGATGTTTTGCATTTTTCCGCTGCATATAGTAATAATAAATTGTATTATAATTTATATTCCATATATAAATTATGTGCGCTGTATAGACTGTGCAGTGTTGTAAAATACCGTGCTGTGACAGCGGCGAAATTACCCTTGCCAAAGTTAGACACATTGATTTACAAACGAGAGTCAACAGTCAAGACACAGTCAAGTCACAGCCACAAATCAAACAGTTTGCTGATAACTGTTTGGCCAGAATCACATACATGTGTACATACATACATATATGTACGATATATATAGATGTAGCTTGCCGTTTGACTGCGCATTATTCAGATAAAAGATACTTGATGGAAAACTAAATAGAAATGCAAATTTTAATTAACGCTTTCACTTTTCGCTAAAACATATTTAAGGGCGAGTCAGCAGCTTGATTTAAGTGTTTTGCACTTAACTTAAATTTCAGCAATTAGCACAAAGAGCTACAAAATTTGAAAATGATAAATAAGAAATTGAAAAAATCAAATTCAAATGTAAATTGCGTCACAGTTGCCGGCGTAGACAGCAAACATCGATGATGTCATGGTGTATAGCCGATATGCATATGATATCATAGCCGACAACGTTGCTCTCTTTGTTGTTGTTGTTGTTGTTGTTGTTGTTGTTGTTGTATCAGAATTGCTGTCGCTGTTGCAATTGCAAGGCATAAATCATGAAGCCCGCCCCTGGCGCTAAGCTGCATGCAACTTGTGTTTATGTGCAATTAGCTGCGGCTATTGAATACCATTTCTTGACTTGTCGACTTTAACTTGGCCGACAGCCACGCTGATCACCAATCGCCAATCACCGATCACCAATCACCGGTCACCGATCACCGATCATCATCATCAGCATTCGTATGATGATCATGATGAACATGAGCTGCAAGCTGGCTTTGTGATTTTTCGGGCATCCATTAATCAAACACAGCCGCAAATCGCAAATCGGCCATCAAGATGCTAACAGCTAAATTATATGTATGGCCAAATAGACAAAGCTGCAGCGCTGCCAGCGCTGCTAACGTTCGCTCAAACGCCGGTTACAGTTAGACAGCGTGCAGCGAGCCAGCTGTTTGCCGCTTTTGCCGGTGGCCCGATGCATATCGCAAAATGCTGCTCGCCGAATGCCGAATGACGAATGCCGTTCGCCGAATGTCGCTTGCCGAATGCCGGTTCAGACGACGATGACGACGGCGACGGCGACGACGTTGACGCTGACGTTGACGCTGACGCTGACGGCGCCGACGTCTTTGAGGATGACGACGTCGCCGCGTGGAGCGTGTTTAATTGCGTGCAATTTGATTTAGGCCCGTCCAAAGCTACCAATTTACAAGCACACACACACATAAGGACAGACAGACACTCACACACTCGCATAAGTGTACAGGATGACTTCGCTACAAGCTAATTTCGAACCAACTCTCTTAACCATTTATCATTTGAATTTTGATCCCGGTTTCTCCTTTAGTTGCAATATTTGTTTATGCAACTCAAGTAATAAAAATGCTATAAGCAAAATC
>JAWNMG010001157.1:0-48604 GCA_035044245.1 Drosophila nr. fundita | reverse complement strand
CTATGTACACAACCCTAGTGGCAATGAGACTAGCTGAAAGCTAACATTTGTTTAATCATACATTTGAATCACATCTAGTGAGGTGTAAATTCGAAATTCGTCAGTTCCACCACATAAGGCATATACATATATATTCTTGATCTGCATCAGCCATCGAGTAGATTTAGCTATATCCCATCACAGAGACTATAAGGACTAGAGACTTTCGCACATGCAAATCAAGAATAGTGAACTTTTTTGATAACATTACCGTTTCCCGTGTATCGATTACAATCGATTTTCGATAGCAATAGAACAGGCACAGCTTTTACTTTCTTTTAAAGCCCTTTTACAATGCTTAACCCCTATTTATCTGCGGGGGTATTCGTGCGACCGAATAAGGATGCCCATCGGTTAATGCGATCATTACAAAGTTCAAGTCGAATTGGAATAAGGACACTTTTTACAGCTGGGGAAAAATCATCCTGCCAAAATATTTAATCTGGATCTTTCTTTTCTTCGGTTTTTATTGCCGTTCATTACATTTATCCACTCGCTGCTGATACTCGTTGGCCATTACTTTCCCGATTTAGTGTTTGATAATTTTGTAATTTTTAATTTGCTGTCGATAAGTTGCACTTCACTAACAATTTATGAATATATGATTATATCTCAACATTTGTGCACTTTTCAAGTTGTAATTGTTTTACTTGTTTTATTGTTATCCCATAATTCTGGTCTGTTACTCGTTGCTTATGCATTTATACATTTCGTATGTCTGTGATATATGTAGCTTATGAACAATGTTTGACACACTGTCCACACCACCGGAGGTAACATTTTACTGTCGCTTTGTTCCCAAAAAAAAACCTGCTGTAGATACCAAATTCCCAAGCTGCACCCAAGCTAAACTGCTCTGGTCCATATTCCCTGTCCGCAAGCATCGCGTGTTGTCAACAATAAGCAGCAAAAGAGCTTCTCTCCGTCCCCGCTTTGCCTTTGTGTCATTCTTTTGTCTTTTGTTGTGTGTGTGTGTGTGTGTGTATTAGTGTGTGTATACAGAATACAATGCAACAGTTTTTGGCCGTTGCAAGAGGCTGGCAGCAAAGCGGTAGCCATAATAACAAACAATAAAAATCCACCCCAAACCCACCCCTTCGCATCAAGTCTTGGTCATAATTTTGCAGTCGACGTCGCTGTCGCTGTCGCAGTCGCCGTCGCCGTCGCTGCCTCTTAACATTGTCTGATATGTGCACGGCTTTCACAGCGCCTTTGTCTTTCATGCAAAGTGCAGGCGCAGCAGAAAGTTGTCAGCCTCAAATAATTAAGCGCATTGCCACGCCCCTCCACCACCCACCCCCCACCCACCAACTGGGCAAACAATCGCCATTTGTTTTTTGGCCGCACGAAAAACGTGCGCCGCAATTTCACTGATTAGCCAAGAAGCCAACTTCAACTTCAAGCCTGCACACTTACAGGTCAAGACAAGGCTCTTCGCCGAACCACTTATATATATATATATGTATATATATATATATATATACATATATATGTAGATAATGGAGTAGTCTATGTCTGCGCTTATGAATTGCCTCTATGGTTACCTTTAAGGGTGGCACAGTACTGTTTCTGCCTCATAGTTAAGCTCTGGTTAAATTGTCTCAGTTAAATGCTGTGCGTCGCTATTTTGTCAGCAGACCTGGTCACATTGGATTAAGTATTCATAACTTAACATTTGACGGGGCTCTGAACTATAAAGCTGCATAAATTCAAATAACAGCAAACTAAAACTTTGCCTTTTGCAAACATTTTCTCTTAATAAAAACATTAATTATTTTGCAGTTTACAACCTTCATTTCTTGGTCTTTGCTAGAAGACTTTGTTTTTTTTTTTTTTTGTAAATTTTTTAAAATTTTATTTAAACAAAAAGAATTGAAAATCTTAAATTCGAAAGTCAATTTTTAAAGCGCTGAACTGTAAAGAGTGATATTTTTCTTGCCGTCACTGTATATGGGTATATGTATTTGAAAATCAAATTTAATGGGTAGAAATTATGCAAATAATATGGGCAGACAAAAAAATACCAAAGTCAACATCAGATAAAGAGAGAGAGAGAGAGAGAGAGAGAGAGAGAGAGAGGAGAGAGAGAGAGAGGAGAGAGGAGAGAGAGAGAGAGAGAGCTAAAATTGAATATATCAAATAATTTAATGCGTTTATTCGAGTTTATCCGCTTCCACATCGCGTGGCGCCACTTTGGTGCGTTTGCGGGGCACTTCGATTGGAATCGAGATCCTTGAAGGCACTACTACGAATAGTTGGTAACTTTTCAAAAGTGGTTAACTGCAACTCGGCAACTATCTGGGCGGAAATGCTGAAGTGGCCATTTTTTTTTTTTTTTTGTAGTATCTTGCGCTCTATTTGCGCAGCGCGTTCGATTGTAAACTTTTTAATTATTATTTTTTATGTGGACGATGCGAACTGTGTGTGTGTGTGTGTGTGTGTGTGTGGGCTGCAAGGACTCGGCCCTTGAACTAAGCTCTTTGGCCCATAGGCCCATAAAAATGGACGATTTAGTGGGGTGTCCATGTATCCGCAATGTTGGCCAGTTTTGGTGCGCGTTTCGCTTTCATTCCCATTCAGGCCACTAAATCCTAATCCCGCTAGCCCCATTGGGCCGCCTCAAACTAACCATTGAACCACCCACCACACCATCCAATTATCCAGCCATCCATCCACTCAGCTCACCCACGTCACCCACCCCGCAACCAGTCATCCAAATTGGCGGCTGACCTTGCTCGTTCTTTTTATTAAAAATTGAGAATATGCACAAACGGAAGGATTCGTTGTTCAGATGCCAGCATCAGCGGCAACTTTAAAGAATAAAATGCAGCTTTCAAGCAAGCCGAATATGAAATGCTCTTATATCTTTTTAGACTTCATTTAGAACCTTTTCAATTTGCCCTAGTTCCGATCGACTTTCCCGCTGAAGAATCTGAATCTCAGTTAGCAAAACGGGATAGATTCTGAACACGTTAGCACAAGGGGCTAGTTGTGGCCAAAGACTGTCGGCCTTATTGGCCAACACCCGCTTAAGCTAACCTAACCGAACCTCGTGGCCTGCTCTTGATCATTTTTTTTGTGAATATTCTGAGCAACAGCAGCTTATAAATTGTTGGCCAAATGTTTTTGAATTGCTGTGGATGTTTTCGAAAATTATGTTTTTTATTTGAATACGGCACGAAGTGCGCAGAACGAGAGAGAGAGAGAGAGAGAGAGGAAGTGTGTGAGAGAGAGCTTCTTCCGGCTGCTTCTTCTATTGTAGCACAAATACTAATATTTAAATAGATCCAATGTTAAGAGAGATTTTCCATAAAAGTTCAAGTTTCCTTAAATTTTCATTGGACTCCGGACACAAAACGAGTTCGAAAGAAGAGAAGGAAACCGAAAAGTGAACTAAAAAGTATTTTCCTGTTGCTTAATTGAGTGCAAAGTAAAAGGAAAGCGAAAAAATGAAATGGCGATTGTGGTGTCAATTATTTCATTGGAATTTTACATGGCTTGTTGGTGCTGATGTCCAGTTATGTATATCATTAGCTTCTGTATATATGTATGTATACGCATGTGTATGTGTGTGAATGTGTCCATATGTGAATGCACTTGATAAGAATCGGTGCATCATTGCTTGAACCTTT
The DNA here is from genome assembly GCA_035044245.1 of Drosophila nr. fundita. Taxonomy (NCBI): domain Eukaryota; kingdom Metazoa; phylum Arthropoda; class Insecta; order Diptera; family Drosophilidae; genus Drosophila; species Drosophila nr. fundita. The sequence goes on along the minus strand of JAWNMG010001157.1, from coordinate 44,933 downwards.
GCCCAACAGTTGGATATGGATAATTCCGATAACGATTATGAAATGTCCACCAGTTCGATATTTGTATTTTTGTTATAAATACTTAATATTATTATATTATGTTATACTTTTTGTTGTTATTTACATTAAATATACATGAAAAAAAAAATTCGTTTTTATTTTTTATTGTTAAAGTCGGTTTTCTGCTTTTATGGTTAGTTAGTTTGCCAAAGGGACCGATGACTGCTCTGACGGAGGCGAACCTTGGGCAGCAGCAACCTAGAAATCGAGAACAGGTAAAGGTACCTCATATGAAGAGTGGCAGGTGTCCAACTTGCAACTTGCAACTTCCAACAGGCATATGCGCATTTATGCCCAGCTAATTAAATTCGAAGGCTTGATGGCATTGCCCCCAACCAGAGCTGCCACAAATTTCACTTAAAATCTGATTTAGTAGCAGCCGCAAAAGCATAACATTAACACTAACACACACACACACACACACACACACACACACACACCCGATTTTTTACTTCGATTTGAAGTCATTTGCAATTTGTAAGCAAAGTTTTGCGGTTAGAACAAAAATCATCCAGCATTTTGGTTCATCTTATTATTATTATGTTTATTTTCTTTTCTTAAGATTCCTAATATTTAGAGCAAATATGCCCGATTTACAGTGCGTCTTATATTCCACATAGTTTGTCATTTAATTTGGCGAAACTCAAGATTTTTTAAGGACTACAACTAAACCCTAGGATAAAAGTCGAGAGCGCAAATTGCATTACTAATTTCTGAATTTTCGAAAGTACTTTTTGTAGAAATATGGGCTTATAAGATGTAATTTTATGGCTCAATTATTATTATTATTATTTAGCACAATTTACTGCTTATTTTGGCACTTGTGAAGCACTGTGCGCAGCCCAAATAAATTCAGTTTTGGTTGAGGCTTAAGTTCATTCTCAGCCCGATAATCATTATGGAATCCAAATTGAAGTTGAAGTTGCCAGTTATCAAAAAATACTTGAATTAAATGACATTGATATTCATTGTTATTTTTTTTTTGATTGTTTTAATTGGAAGAAGACAATTGATTAAATTTCACGCAAATTAATGAGATGCTTGTTATTCTCAGTTGGCTTAAAGCATGCTTTAATGACTTTGCGTTGTTCTGCAGAAGGTTGAATGTGATTGTCGAATCGATTCAAATTTCAAATTTCAAATTTCCAATTTTTCTGTGGCAAATGATTAAAATTTGATATGGACGTGATGGAACTGCTTAAAAAGCTGATTCCTCTCAGCCTTGATGCTGCTGCTTGCTGCTTGCTGCTTAACTTGAACCTTGGCATTTCTCACCTAGCAACACTTTTTGCTATTTAACTTTTATGCAGAAGCACAATAATTGTCATCCTTATTAGCTGCGCGTATTCCACTCAAGGACATTCGCAGTGTGTGTGTGTGTGTGTGTGTGGGTGTCATCATTGCACCAGAATTGCTGTAATTGTCAATTAATCTTTTGCGCATTAGTTTCATTGTATCGTATGATGCTGCCACTGCATTTATTATGGACAACAGTTAAATGCTTGCCATGAGCAGAAGGAGCGGTAGGGGGAAAGTGGGGGGGGAGTAGCTGTGTGTGTGTGTGCAGAACTTAAAGTTTGACATTGTGTCTGGAAGTCAATTGCATTGGTGTCGATTCAATTAGAAGTGCAAGGATGATTGACATGGCAACCAAATGAAATTGCAGCCAATTGGCTTTCGCTAATTAGTAAGTGCAACAACGGCAACAGCTGCAACAACGACAGCAATATTAACAAGTATCGCTGACTCTCTCACACACACATACACATATCTACATCCACAGAGATGTCGCAATGTCTTATCTGATGGATGGACAGCAGCGCGCTTAATTAGCACTTCGGATGCAACTGAATGTGGCAGACTGACACAAATCCAGTGGGATGGGGTAAGGGGGCGGAGATCGAGCCTCGATTGCTTTGCATTGCTTTGCTTTGTTTATGCGAGCGTGTCAAATGCACCTTCCACTAATTACCTGCCTCAAACAAATAATAAAGTTGTCCAAAGTCTAAATCACAGATTGTTGATATATTTTTGACATTTGAAAGTGTATGTGAAAGAGGCCATTGATATTTTAAAGTGTATTTTATTTGTTGAAATCAGCTTAAAATTGATTGTGAACTGAGTTTGCCCACTATTAACACAATGGCTCTTGGTTACATGAGACTTAAAATGCCACGAAAAATGTGTATGTGTGTGTTTGTGTGTTGTGGCTAGGGGCATACACATACAGCTGTGAAATGCAATGTTTAATTGCAACCACAAAAACACAAGCGCATTCTGTGCTCATTCTTTGGCCTCGAGCCACATCTGCCCAAAAAAGTATGCTACATTAATGTTATGGGCGCACATTGTGTGCATGTATGCGTGCGTGTGTGGGTGTGCGTGTGTGTTTGTATGGAATATAGGAAAATCAATCAAACCATGCATCATTATCAACGAGTTCACTTGCATAAGTGCATTCCATTGTCAACACAGAATCAGTTAAAACGCTTTTATTTCATTTTCATTTCTTGTGTGCAGAAACATTAATAAAAATATACATCAATATACATCAATATACATCATTATACATCAATATACATCAATATACATCAATATACATCAATATACATCAATATTCATTTACATCAATGTTTGGAATAGTTTTTATTTGTTATGCTAAAGCCTCTGCTAAAGAATGTGTCATAGGCAGCGCTCATATTTGCATAATCCATGTTCGAATGCAAATTTCCATCAAATTTGCATATTGAAGCCCTTTTATTCATCACACACGCCCATCACAGATCAGATCAGATGGTTCTTCCAACTCCTTATGATTACACACGTTTAACAGTTGCTTTATACAATCACAATCAATTTGAGGAGGTGTTTTAAGCAGCCTTTTGATTATCCAAGTAGCTGTTGAATTTGAGCGGAATGATATTCGAAATACTCGTATATCAGAGTATGGAGAAAATATAAATAAAAAGGGAAAAACATATTTAAATATAAATGAATATTCTGTGATTTTTTCATGCGTATTTCAACGCATATTTTCAACGTTTCAAGTTTATTCGAAATTGTTAATTTAGCTATTTATTCGCAGAGCCCAAATCATTGATGACAACAATCAAAGAGTTGCACAAAAGAGATACAAGATATATATATATATATATATATATATATATATGCGTAATGCCAAGCTCTTTTGCTCAGTGTATAATATTATGACACACACACACACACATACAAGTTCGCACCCATTGAAAAGTGTCTTTGAGTGAAAATCGCTGGCGACAAATTTTCAATTTGTAACACACAAATGTGCAAATAATATAAGCAGCGCCCATAGCCACGCCCACGACAGGACTAGTCGGCCTTGAGGTCGCGCCATTTGCATTTCACATGTGGACCAGTAAGTGTCTGTGTGTGTGTGTGTGTGTGTGTGTGTGTCTGCTGGCACTAAGCCGTTTTGGTCTACGAGTTGGCAAACACAAAACAACAACAAGTGAAAACATTTTGAACTAATTGCCGAAAAACTGAAGCCGTATTTGAAAGTAGTCAAAACACAAAATGAAAAGGAGAAGAGTTTAAAGTAATTTCGATTGAAAAATGGCATTTTTTAATAATTAATCGATTAGTAATTGGATTTATAAATGTCGTCCATGAATTTCGACCAAATTCCTTATTGATTGTCTTCCCGTAGATCGAGACAGAGAGAGAGAAAGAGAGAGAAACAAATTATGGCCAACTAAACAGAGTAAGCAATACTACTGCAACTACAGTCCACATAGGGTATTCACAAGTCCATCACTCGTGTCATTTTGCTTATCTTTGTTTATTGCAATTTCCATTTCGCTGTTCTATATTCATTCAGATTCATTGCCTTGCAGAAATTTCTTGCTGAATGTAATAAAACTATCCAAATTTGTGGATAATGACAATTAACAACATCATTATGAACATCATATCATGATTATCATCATTCAACAGTGGGAAAAGCAGCCATCAAATATTTTGACTGACGCAAGCAAGTTTCTCTCCGATTTGTTTATTTTCACTCATTGGCGATTGTTAATAAACAATTTTCGCAACAAAAGACAAGAAACGGAAAAACGACTAAATTATGATTCCAAACATGTGGGAAAGTCGCCCCTGACAAATTATATATATACATATATAATTGACGTTTGGGATATAGATTTTTTTTCGAGAAACTATAAAAGAACATTTCGCAGCTTCTATGGATGTCAAACCGGAAAGGGAACAGCAACTTTACCGATGGAAATCCAGAACCGATTTAATGGAACTGAATACCGCAAAAAATTTGAAACCGGTCCCAATACCGAAATACGATTCGGTTTGAGACACTGAATACGGATACAATGGAACAAATATTTGTTTTACTGGGTATCTGGCAGTCGTGCCATATTTAACTGCGTCACTTAAAGAGCTTGGGGTCTTGCGTAACGCTACCTGATGCCATGTATGATGCCTGCATGATATTTACATATATTTATTTTTTTTGCATTTAAATGAAACGGGTTGTGGAGGGAAACATAATATTTTCATTCACATGTGAGAGGATACATGCTTAAACTTTTTCTTATTTATTTATCGAAAAATATACATTTTATCTCTGCGATGTAATGAAATGACATTTAAAGCATACATGTATATATGTAAACAGTTACAGATATATACTTATTTAAATCCACATTGAATTGAGTTGAAATCAACTCGATTTAAAGATTGGAGGACTTTGGCTGTGCTGTTGACAAAACCTTTGGTGGAATCAGGTAAAGTTAAAGATGAATCATTCAAGTTAATAAAATGACGTAAACAACATCCCAATCATATTTAATACGTTTCCAGCGAAAACTTAATAATTTAAAGGTAACTTAAGTTGTCAATGTGCTGTTTGCTGTTTTCTTCAATTATGCACAAATTTTTCCGTTGACCGGAAAAATGAAAAGCGGAAAATAACAAACAATAAGTGGAACATCAAATCGTAATGTGAAACAACAACGTTAGCTGATTAACCTTGGCAAAATGTTGTACTCTATTGTCACTGAATGAAAAGCATATACATATATATATATTATATATATATATATATATATATATATATAGTTATACGTTCATTTATTTACAAAACAGCCAGGACGAGCAGCATAATTAGATTTGTAATTGGTTATTTTTTCAGGTTTTTCATTTGTTCAATTGTGGTTGCCATAACATTAATTGTGCTCTGTTTGCATTCATCCGTTGTACTCATTAGCCACACACACACACACACACACACACACACACACACATTGAGGCCCGTATTCATATTTGCGTCTATACAATTTTTAAATTGGGGAAGTACATAAATATTACTTTTGTCTATCATCACATTGAAAATTGAATATGTATATTTTAAGCAAAAATATTTGCTTTTTCTTGACTCTTTTTATAGAAATTTTTAATATTATTATTATTATTAAACGTTAACAGATCACCAACAATATACACACCCAATGTGGCAACTGCAATCTAATTATATATGTATGTGGATATCTGTCGATATATTATCGATTTTATCGACCTAATTGTAACACCTTGTCGGACAAGGGCATGGTCAAGTATATGTTCAAAATTCAATGTCTCCAATTTTATACCTTCTAGATCAGTGTTTAAAAATAGTAACTCTCGTAATTCTCCAAAAAAAAAGCTAGTGAATAATCGATGAATTTGTATCCTTTCACAGCGAGATTTGCATTTGCATTTTGACACTCATTAAGTGTGAAGTTTTGCTATAATTTTGACATGGATACTGACACGACTCGCTTAAATTGAATTTGCCACACATTTGATATGTACATATATATATTTGAATATATTTCTTTCCCTTATGTTTTTTTAGTACACAATTGGATGGGATTATTGGGTTTATTGACTGCAACTAAATCGAAATTCGCCACATGAATCGTATTTTTAACTTGCCGCAAAACGGCAAGCGGCAAGCGGCAACTCAAGTTCATATGCTAATGTCAATGCGCTGCGAGAGGGTATCACACATTTTCCATGAACCTTGCAACGCACTGATGTTGACACTTGCACATTAGCCGCAGACATTCCCACCTTGCAGTTTCTTAACCATTTCAAATATTTTTGTTGTATATATCAAAGAATCAAGAAATCAATCGCAGACTGATTGCTAAGTAACTGCTTGCCTTTGCATCCAATTTTGGTAGTTTTATATTTGGTAAGAATGGAGTTGTTATGCGAAACCAAAAAGCTAACCTTAAAAATGAAGTCTTAAGATTAATTTCGCGAGGATGATTGCTCCATTTTATAATTTGTTGCTTTCAGTTGTATTTTATCTGTTGTGTTTGCAGCAAGCTTAAGCCTAATGCTAAGGCACACACGCACACACACACAGAAGCACACACACACACACGCACACACACACACACACAGAGACATACAAACGCTTAGCTGGCGAAACGGATTGAGGCAACAACAAATTCACGAATGATAACCACAGCGGTGGCATCCTCTTAATGGGGCGAGCACTTAAAAATGTCGAGCGCCTTTTTGTGTGTATGTGTGTGTGTGTGTGGGTGTGCGTAAAAAGTGAGAGATTGTGAGAAACACGTGTTGAAGGATTTTCATCAGCGCAAAGGACTTAACTGTCGCACCCGCATCAGCTTTGGAATCCATTTCCTGCTCATTCGGTGTGCTAAGGAAATGGCCAAATTAATAGAGCACAATTCGTTTATTTCTCTCTATCTGCGGTGTGTGTGTGTGTGTGTGAATGTGTGTATAAACGTGTGTGTGTGTGTGTGTGTGTGTGCTAACCCAAAAAGCCAACCGCACAGTTCATTAGGGCGTGAGCGATGCGGTGGCAGGTCTTTCTGGAGTTGATCTTGAAACTAACAGTTTGGCACAAGCTCGTCTTAAGCTGCACAAAAACACTTCATGGTCACCACTTGCAGCACTTTTGCCGCAACGCTAACGAGCAACATACACACACACTCACACACTCACTCACACACTCACACACTCACACACTCACACACACACACACACACACACACCTGCACACAATACAGTAAATGGAAGCTTGCGCTTTAAGTTTTAGCACATGTTACAACTTTTGTCCACACGAAGTTTGTCTTTCGGCCAGTCCATTGCACGCCAGCATCCTTGTGAACTGGCCATAATCCACAGCTGCCCCTGCACCTGCCCCAGCCCCACCCCCAGTCTCACCAACGCCTACTTGTAGTGGCGGCCTAAAAGTGTATCAACTTTTTTTTTTTTGTGTTGCTGCACATTGTACAAATTTTTTTGGTGGGAGAAGAAAATTCAGCAAGAGTAGCCACAAAAATTTCATTGTTGATCAAATGTTTACAAACACACACACACACACACACTCACAAACACTCACACACACACACACACACACACACACACTGACATTAAGTTGGGGCCGTGTAGAGAGCATATGAAGCATATGAAATTATTGGCAAACTTACGACATGTAAATATTTGGATATCGCATAGAAATACGGTCGAAGCGGAGGCTAATGCCAAATTAAAAATGTAATTAATAAACAAAATTAAGTACAAATGTAATTAAGAAACAAAATTAAGTACAAATGTAATTAAGAAACAAAATTAAGTACAAATGTAATTAAGAAACAAAAGTTAGTAAAAATGTAATTAAGCAACAATATATGTAAGTAAGCCGCTGGCAGCAGTTGCAACAGTGTCCAGTTGCAGACAGAAATAAGTCGAAAGCCGTTTGCGCAGCAAGTTTATATAATAATAGTTAATATAACAAGTTAATAAAACAAGTCAATTGCCAGGCTCTAAGCCCTTTGAAGTGCAATTATTAATTAATCAGCTTGAGCACATCAGAAATACCTAATTGGGGACAAGGGGTCAAAAGGTTGATGTTTAATCAAAACTTTCATTTGAAACTTGCCTTAATTACTTTGCTGCGAATAATTGGCAAATATAGCCCAATTCTAGGCCAACGCCCACCAACATTTGCAACCAATCCCCAACTTATCTTGGCTTGAAATTCAATTAGCGCAAATGTTGTAATGAAATCGAACAAGTGCATATCACAAATGTCTCAAATGTCTCAAATGTACAGATAAACCTTTCAATTATTGAGTGCCAATGCAAATGAAATTTCATTTGAAAAATGTATAGGCCACGTTGAGCTGGCCTAGAGCCAAGCGGCCAAAAGGAAGAAGAATCCATATAAATTCTTTACATTCGTATAAATAAGTAAATGAAATAATTGACTTTTGACTAGGATTTTTTTTTTTTTTTTTTTATTTTTTGATTTCCAAAATGTTGCTTTAAGTGTTTCGCACTTACCTGCAGCTTCAGTTTTTTTTTTGTATTTCAAATTTTGTTGAATTTGAATGTTTGTAGTTGCTTTTTGGCGGCTGCTGCCGTTTTCGAGTGAGCCGCAAATACTTTGACGTATTTCACTGCTGAGCTATGTCGTTCTACCGATTTGTATTTGACATATAGTAGCCATAACATTGTTTCAGATTTGGGCGCATCTTACTTGGCTGGCGACATCACATCCGAGTGCGTTCCGTTCGAAAACGTTCCGTTGGACAAAGCAAACAACTGGCAACTGGCAACTGGCAACTGGCAACGTGCAACGTGCAACAACAACAACAAAAACACAAAACAAATCAGCAGGCACAGCAAAAAAAAAAAGAAAAGATACAAATCTTAAGGTCGACGCGAACGCGCAAATCACTCGAAAATTTTTGTTTTTAGCCGTTTTTATTCAAAAGTTTTCTTTTTTTATGTTTCTGTTTTTTTTTTTTTTTTTGTTTTGTTTCTTGCTTTTTGTTTCTACTTTTGGTGCCGCGTGCGAGACGCGCGCCACGAATGCCGAAGCCGTTATGACAGAATCTTGCAAGCATCCGGGCAACTTATCCTTTTTAGCGGCCGCCACAAGCGACGCCGACTGCGACGGCGACAGCGACCGCGACGACGAGACACGAATCACGAACGACCGGCAAACGATTGGGCGAAAGGCGTCCGTTTCGCTCGGCTCAACGTTGGCGCTTATGGTGGGTGGTTGGGTGGTTGGGTGGTGGGTGGTTGGGTGCCTGGGTGTACCGAGTGCAATTGCAGCCAAAGCGCTAGCGTTGCGTGCCTCTGTGTGTCTATGTGTGTGTGTGTGTGTAATTTTGGCACTTTTCCAACATTTTTGGCGATCTTTTTTCTGAGTGTATTCATAAATGCTCCAACGGCCCACACCATACAATACTGACCCCAATTAACGTTGTATAATTAACCAAACATTCTCCTGTCAATGTGCAACTATGTTTGGCTCAATAAATTCTGTATACCCTTCCTTATGCCCGTTGCAATACATTTAGTACAACGAGTGCAGAGTATTGAAACATAAACTTTCGTGGAGTGAATTTCACTGTCATGTGGAATGATCAATGATCGACATGTGTGTTTATGGGGCTATATTTTATTTATTGGCTTTTTGTATACACATCCGAGAGAAAAACGAAGGAAAAGGCCATAAATGTTTTGTAGCTGTGCAACAAGTGTACGGACCATGAAAATAGCTTATAATAAATTTCAAATAACTTCAGCTAAAACAACAATTCTTAAAATAATTTCTCAAAGGGAACAAATGTCTTCCATAAACGATTTCCGAGTAAATAATTCTATTATAAGCTGCTTGAGAAGCAACTAAATATATATAAATATAAATCAATATATGTATATATTATATATATATATATATATAATCAATATATCGTATAAACTAAGCAATAACAATTAAAAGTTTCTTCTATTTCAATTTAGTGTTGATCAATTTAACTTTTGCTTATCGTGCAATTAGCCTCAAGCGAGCTTAGTATCGGTCATTAATCGATATTTCAGCTTTAATCGAGTTTTGAATAGATTTAGATTTACACTTAGTTATGTCTGCAGGTGCTCAACATGAATTTGTAGCTGATGTTGTTCAAGTGAAATCCGGTTAGTCTACTTCTCGGTATTCCTTCATTTCTCTCTCCCCCTCTCTCTCTCTCTCTCTCTCTCTCTCTCTCTCTCTCTCTCTGTTTCTCTCACTTGCTATCTTGTTTATTCCAATTTGCATATATATATATATTCAAGCTAATATTGCTTATGGTATTTACGGAGCAAAAAGTTGTAAGCGAAAATAAAAAACGAGCACAAAACACAAAATAGTCGTTTTGCTGCTGCATCTCCGACATGCCTGCCACATGGTGCATGCCGCAACTGTTGTTCCATATTTGATGCGATTTTTACTTTCGCTTTCTAGACAGTCCAGCAGACCGCACTCGTGACATTTCCAAATGGACAATGCGATGATGTAACCAAAATATTTTATTGCTGCATACTTGCAGGCGTTGGGGCAAACACTGATACACACACACACACACAGAAAGAGAGAGAGAGTGGTGGGAGAGAGGTGGGAGAGAGATGAATGAAAGAGCTAAAGCAGAGAAGCACTGCATCCAGCAACTGGGTAAGCAGCGCAAATTCTCTCAGTGTGTGTAAATTCGCTTTGTGTGTGTGTTGTTGTTCGTGAAACGTGACTGATTGCACTGTCAAAGGCAGCGTAACGAGGTATTAAGTTGTTGTTGTTGTTGTTGTTGTTGTTGTTGGGCGTAGCCGTAGCTTTAAATTGGCCGACATCGCTATAGGCATGTTACTATTAAAAGCAAACAAAAACATGTATATATGTACATGTAAATGTACTTTTTCATCGATAATATTGGAATATTGCCGGTTGACCGGATGCATCCGTGAAGACGAATCGCAAAGGGTTTCGAAATATATCGGTGTATGGGAAAAATAAAAATGAACTTGATACTGGAGCCAGCGGAAAACATATTTCAATTATAAAAATACAAAAAGCTGAGCAAAACTTAGAATCAGGCGACTTAAATACCAAATTAGATTCCCTAGCTTTCATGGTCTCTCAGATGTAATATATATATATATACATGACATATGGACGTAGCCAAGAAATACCGTTCTAAACTATAATCGAATTATGGAGAAGGCTCTTAGGAATCTACTTTCCAAGTTTAATAAGTTTATTTCTTGAATTGCGATTTTCGTGTTATCGTTTTTGGGCGCAATAGTAATATGAGAGTACACAAATAAATAATTGAATATAATTCTGGGAGTTTCGATCAACAATTTCGATTCCGGTTCCGGGATAACTCAATGACAGACATATGAAAAATGCATGAGAGGTTCTCTGACGACGATAAAGATCATAAGATGATAGGGCTAATGGTGAAGACGACGAGGATGTCAGCATCGTAAGTATTGATCTAGCCACCTTTAAGTTGCTGCTTCCAGCACAATTGCTTTTACCGTTACAGCTTCCGTTGCTTCATAAATTTCAAAACATTTTCATTTGCCTAACATAAATTGTAAAATTACCTTTTCAGAAACCAGAAACTTGTGTGTGCAGTCATCCGATGGTCGATGTTGTGGTTTGGAGTTTTCCGAGCAGCAAAAAGTCAGATATGTATATTCCAAAATTCATTAGTTTAAATACACTTCAAAAAGATTTAGAAAATCGACATTAATGAATATCGTACTGAAAACTAAAAAGTTTTTCATATTTTTAGAGACAACTTGTAATTGCTGGAAATTTTACACAAATAAAAATCATTTTAAAGGGAAAAAAGTGGAATTCCAAATACTTCTGAAATTCCGAAAATAATAATGAAATTTGCTCTATCGACTGGCATGTTAGGGGTAAAATAATATATATGTATAACTATCCATCGAATCTGTATTTTAATGATTCCTTTTGAATAATTGCAACAGAAAACGCTCACATTTTGTGTTCTGTGCACAGGATTTCATTTGGACGTTGGAGTACTAATGAGCAGCACATTCCAGTGGTCCAACGAAACCAAACACGGGCATGTTAACACACGGACCCGGCCAACAATGAAACCCACCTCACACCCAACCGACCGAGGGATGCGCCGCATGACGCGTGGTTACGAAGAATGCGAATTAATTGATAGATGAGTTTAGAACAACAGTTGTAATAGCTGAAACAGGGGAAGCACAACTTATTAACGGGAAAAGCACATTATAATTGGTAAATGGGTTTTGGATAGCTTAATTCGAATTACAAGTTTGAAAAGGAAAAGGCAGAAAATTCCTCAAATTTCTGATTGAAACTGCAAAATTCAGATGAATCAATTTATCTATATTTATTCTACGATCAGAAAGAGAACCAAGATTAATTAATAGAAGTCGACTAGGGTGAGATGGTAAGCTAAGATTAGTATTCCAATTAAAACCCTTAAGGGTAAATAATGGAAATTGTGACCAAATACAAGACCCATATTCAAAAATGGGATCGTGAAATTCTTTTGAATAGCGCTTGATGAAATCCAGGACACCAAAGGCTCGATTTGCAGCGGACGCAAATATGCTTGTCAAACTTAAGCTTGGGATCTAAAAGGATATCCAAATTTGGCTTCAAAACTATCAAAGTCAGCTTGAAGCCTCGCCATATTCATATATATTCCTTATGGGGAAAAGGATTCGTCCTGCTGGCTATTACATAGCCTACCACACATTCATTGTTACATCTGCATTCAGATTTGGAATTTCAGGTCAAATTTTCGTGTAGGTTGCTTGAACACTTGCCACACTGTGCAGCGTAATGGAAATCATATCATATCATATTTCGAATGTGTGCTAAATAAATAAATAAATACTATAAATAAAATAAATCATAATTTAAAATCGACTAGGCAAATCGAAATTTGTATTTTTTTTATGTATGTAATGGATGCCAAGCGCAAAATTGAGCATTTGATTTTGATTTTTTGATTTGCATTGAAACCTTAAAAAACAATTCTTACCTAAAAAACAAGAGCACATTCTTCTTCTGTGCATGTTTGATTTGCTGGTCATACAATTTTAAATGAAGCACCTCGTTGGCTATTGTTGTTGTTGTTGTTGTTGTTGTTGTAATTGTTTATTCAGAGTTTTCAATTAGAAGGGGACAAATAAGAAACTGTCTCGGCGTCGCCTCTATAGCTATAGCTTAATTATGTCCATTGACCAGGTTGTGCGACCCTTTCGGTCAACTATGGCATCTGCTTTCTTTGCATCCCCTTTCCCTACCCCCCTCCACTCACAGTTCAAATGTGAGCAGCAGTCATGTTTCTCATGGTCATGCAACTCACAGTTCACGGTCTTCGGTCACGTTGACAGTCCACAGAATTGCGAGGGGAGAACAAATGAACTTGAACTCATAACATCGGTAGGGGTCACGCACATACATACATACATACATACATACATACATACATGTATACATACATCCCGAAATAGGCACATGTGTTTGAGCTATGCATTTGAGTGTTTACCTTTCGTCTTTGCATTGAGTTAAGGGTCAACAAGATCTATGTATGTATGTGCATACACTCAGAAAAAATCGCTCGGATTTTTAGAAAATCGCCGTGGTTTTTTCGCCTTATTATACAGAAAGTATATTCGTAGAACCCAAAGATTTTGTCTTTCTAAAAATCAGTTATTTTCTTCTCTAACATTTCCCACATTTTTCTAAAATTTGGAAAAAAATATGTTGAATTTCCAGGGTATATTTTTGAATATGTGTAAACAGCGTCTAAACTTTAAGATAGCAGTCGAGGTAGCAAATTTCATATTCTGATTTTCAGAATGGATTTTTTTCTTCGAAAAAGAAGTGTTAAATGTTGGTGGAATGTTGAATATTTTTGAAATATTTTCAGTTATAAAGAATTAAATTATTGAAAAGTATTTTTTTTTCGCATATTTTGAAAATATATATACATATATATATATAATATATAACTGCATTTATATGGATCTGCACTCACATGAAAGTCTTTCTACAGCTAAACTTTGAATAGATTTGTGAAACACGTATTTATTTTTTTATGCTTTACCGATTCTTGCGATAACGATAACAATGGGGATTACTGTAAGCTTAAGCGGCATTGACGGACTGTCAGCGCCAAAGATTAGCTCGGCTATGAAATTAAAATTTGAATTGGACTTGGAACTGCAGCTGGGCAGCTTGGAGATTTGAAAAAGCTTAGTGCAAAAAAAGGAAGGCAAAAATTAAACGAAAATAATAACAAAATGCGAAATGTGATAATGACAAGGGCAGCGACAGTGGGAGGCAATAAAATAGACAAGCTCGACTACGATATACCCTGCACCCAGTTGTTAAATATATTCTAGTTTTTTTTGGCAAATTGCCCTTTAAAGAGTCTTGCACCCAAATGTGGGCAGGTCTGCAAATGCAATATTTTCTTGTGGCAAGGACTGGCAAGGAGGAATATAAACTAAGGCAGCCAGAACTGACCCGAACTGTATATATATATATGTATATGTATATGTATATACAATATATACACGCAATTGTAGGTAACGGTGCTCTGCAGAATGCGTATACATATATATTGAAGCTCGCGTCGATTATCATGCCATCTCTTTCTCACACATGCGCTCGCATATTTATTTGCATACAGAAAATGCTTGCATTAATCACTAATCGAAATTTATCGATATTCCTTAAACGGTAGCATTTATCGATCAAATAAAGCAAACTTGATCTGCGCCGGATATACGAGAACCTTTCTTCCAAAATTGAAGTCGCTTGCTCTTATAGTCTCTGAGATCCGCGTGTTCACACAGACTACATCGACTCGGCTGCTGATCCTTAACAAGGATATATACGCTTTATGGAGTCGGAGATGCTTCCTTCTGCCTGTCACATACATTTGCACAAAACCAATATACCCTTTTTCTCCTTTTTTAATGACGACTTTGCAATTTGCAACGTTGACAAACCCAAAGAGATTTCTCTCCAGCCTGCCATACACACTCTCTAGCTCACTCGCTCTCTCTCTCTCTCTCTCTCTCTCTCCCGCTGTCTGTAATTGAAAAAAATGCGAAATGCGAATAGGCGACAATTAAATAAATACACAGCGAACAAGAGCAACAGCAGGCTGCTAAGACAGCAGGCAGAGATGAGCAAAGAATTGCAGCAACACGCAGCATCGAAGTTGACATCGACGTCAACATCAACGTCAACATCAACGTCAACATCAACATCAACGTCAACAGCAGCGTCGACTTTGGCTTTGCTGTCGCGCTCTCGACTTGAAATCTGAGGAAATCTTTTGATTTTCGCTTTGCTGTTGCTGTTGTAGTTGTTGCTGGTTTGATTGCAGCGGCTGTTAGAGATGAGCGCGTGTCAAGGCCGCCTGAGTCATGGCTAGAACAGGCCAACAGAGATGTGGCCAAATATTCTACATATAATATACACATAGAGAGCGGCAGCAGCTAGATGCAAACATCTGCCAGCTATTGCTCACATGTTTACAGTCTCAGGAAGAACTTATATGCGTGCCTAATAAAATATTAGGTAAGGTTGCCCTTATATATATATATATATATATATATATATATATATATAAAAACATGCAAAATATGCAAAATACAGAGAATACAGAGAAGCCATGCAAATATGCAAAGTTGAGTAGACAGATTAAATGTTGAGAAATGAAAAAAATTGTTGATTATATCACGCGCTCATCGCCACTTTCCATTTGCCACTTGCCAATTTACACTTGCCACTTGGTACTTGGCACTTGGCACTTGCCACTTGCCATTTACCAATTGCCACTTGCCGCATACAACGGTTGCTTGGAATCGGTTTTCGCTGCAGCTGTTGCTATCGACTTGGCACAAGGGGCAGCGGGGCTTACCTACACAGGACATACTTTGACGGCTAATTCCGACACCCTTTGGCCTTTCCATAGCCATAGGCCATGCTCCACTTTATATGAAGCTGGCTAAAGAAAATACTTATACAACATTTTGGAGCTATAATTAATGTGTGGGTTTTGCTTTGTACCAGCACATTTTGAGGAAGGACTTTGTGTTTATTTACCCTTTGCAGGTTGTTTTGTTGTTTCGATGTTGTTTTGTTTTGTTTTGTTTTGTGAAGAAGGACTCAGATGTAAAGCTTTCGATTTCCATGGCGTTTAACATTTGTGCAAATATGAAGATATCCTTAGATAAATGCAGGTATTTACAGAGAAGCACTTTGTGTTTATTTACCCTTTTCAAGTCGACAAGACGACAAACTGAGTTGGTTTCTCTTTGTGAAGAAAAGTTCAGATATGAAAATGTTAATATATCCTCTCGGATAAATGCAAGTATTTACAGCGAATCATGGGCATCTTTTGCAGCAGCATTATAATGAAGCACTTTGTGTTTATTTACACTTTGCTAGATGACATTCCAACTGCCCCCAATTTGGAAATGGTTGGAGTTTCAGCAGCGCGTGGCAGCCAGCTGTTGCAACTCAATTACCAGTACGGCTGGGCGGACTTGTTGACTGGCAATCGGAGAATTCAAAATAAGTTGGCTCTTTCCAACTTCAAGTGTGCTTGAGACTGCGATGCAAATACGTAATGGGAGCGATAGGCGAAAGAAAAGTGAGAAAAGTGTGCAAGAATGAAAATGATATCATCTCAGCCGAAGTAATCCGATGTCAAGTAAATATAATATTATCAAGTTTCACGTGGTTCACTGTTAAGCCAACACCATTTCAGACCAGGTGAATAAGTATACAATATTTTCGACCTTATATATAGTTGGGATAAATATAATTTTCTCAAACTTAAAATCAAATTTTTAATCATTATTCTAATTCGAGTCTTTAGCAACTGGGTGAAAATATTTGGACTTGCCGGCGTTTTCTTCACCCAAACGGAAATCTGAAAAATAGCTGCTTGAATTAGTTAGTTAGTCTAAAATACAATATGCAAATAGAGCTAAATATTTTGACTAGTATTAATTAATTGCGGCCCCAAAAAATATAGTTTTTTGATTTCTTAATAATATTAATTAACATAGAATGCCGAGACAAGTCTCATCTCAAAGGGTGGAAAATATATTCAACTACAAGTTGTGAGGTCAATGCTCTTCACTTCCAGTAAGAGTATTTCGGTGACGGTGCGGCCAAATCAGCAGTCGATTTAATTAGCTAAAAAGTTGCTTTTAATTTTTCTTCTGCTTTTCTATCATATTAATTCTCGTGTGCCAGTTGCTCTCAGGTTTTACGACTTTCCGTTTGGCAACATCGGATTCTTGTTTAGATTTAAAAATGAATAAAAAGAAAAAAACAACAACAAACAAAATAGATGAATGAGTGGAAGCAGAAGATGATGATGATGATGATGAAGAGGAGAAGGTGAAGAGCACGCAGCGGGCTGCAAAACAACACAAATGTTATTTCTTCTGATTGAACTTTGTTTACACTTGCATTTATTATGCAGGCGCCAAAGAAATGCGCCCAAAAGCAACAAAAAAAAAAAAAAACCAAAATAAGAAAAGAAAAGAAAAGAAAGCCGACAGGTGACAAAGAAAGTAGAGAAGCTTCTGCTGGAACCCAACTAAAAACACATCATTTTGAGCCGTAGCAAATGGCATTTTAATTACCTTGCAGATAATAGACATAAAAGAGAGAGAGAGCGAGAGAGAGAGAGAGAGAGAGAGAGATACAGCGAGGCAGCTGCTAGAGTGCCCCTACTCCCCGTTAGTACCCCTAAGGTATTTGCTTATCGGTAGCCATTTAATTACTTTGCAGCAAATAAACATAAACAACATTTATTTCGATGGCAAAAGAGTTGAGTAAGATTTTCAAATTGTTTTAGTTGGCTGTTTGCTTGTTGCTGTTTTCTTGTTGCTGTTGTTGTTGTTGTTGTTGTTGTTTCTGCAAAAGATTTTGTGTATATTTATAAATATATATATATATAAATCCATGATTCATACATGCACCCAATCTGACAATCCTTAACCTTTGTTTTTGCTCGTATTCAAGATCTATGACCCACAATTTATCAAAGAGTCTGGATGGAGCTCAGATCTGGCGACTGTTCAGAGTATTATATAAGGACAAACTGAGCGTTCTTCGCTCCACTTCAAAGCTTGCTTTAGATCGTTTCCTTGTCGGGATATCCATAATAAATGTATTTCATAAGCCCATTTTCCTGATTCAACCTAAATCTGGTAGCAGCTAAAATCAATTCCCATACATTTTTCAAGCGCGTCCGATCGGGTTCCAACAATCAATCATTTATCAAATTTCTCAAAAATCTATATAAAAATAAGTAAAAATATATAAATTAATTAAATTGAATCAAAAATAATGTGTAAAGCTAAAATTTAAATTTAAAGATAATTTACAAATACAAAATAAATAAAATAAAATAAATTAAATATTTAGCAATACTCTGACCTGGTACTCTGGCTGAAAGATGCCTCCGATGTCCCCTTCAGAGTTGACATAAAAGCGTTTTAATGAAGAGTTGGGATTTGAGTATTAGATATCATTTGATTGGATGTGATTTCTTGAGTTACTAGAGCAGACCAGGATGCCGAGCTGTATTTCTGGTTTTCGAACGTTTTCAGGTTTCACGAAATCTCCCACAAACGAAAATTTTAGGTTTTGGTTGCATGGAAAAACTGGAAAGCATATTCTTTCAAATACTTTGGAGATAATGAAGAAATAGAATATCGCTAAGCAGATGAATTGTGTTCAGGTTCAACCGTTGCTAAAATAATAGAAAAAAAGAGATCCTTAGCAAGGGTTTTGTGTTCCTTTGTAAAAATAGGAACGAAAGGGATTTTCACCAGATAAGGAAATGAGATAGAAGTTATTTTGTAGAGAAATACGGCTGTTATACACTCTGCGAGTGGTCAACAAGATCACCGGACCTGCGTCCCATAGAGAACATGTGGGAACACCTGTTCCGTCGAGTTTAAGTGGGTAATCGAGAGTTTGAGACAGTTTGAGAGTTAGGAAACTATCTGAGTTCTAAAAAGTTGTTGAACCGATGTCCAATCGAATTTTTTTTAGTTACAAAACAAATCTAGAGGCTAAACATATTATTAATTTGTTATTTTCATGTCATTTCTAGGCATTATATTAGTTTTAGTGGCACAGCAATCGTGTGCCTTTAATCGAATTTCGCCAAGTGTATGTTTTGTAAAATACAAAAATAAATCGAAGCCGAGCAGATAATCACAGTGGCAAAAAGGCATTCAAAGACATCTCATTTGATGGTCAGTCTGTTGGTTGCAGTTAACAATTGTGATTGTTGCCGGCTACCTTTTGGACCAACTGATTGCCGCACGTGTCTGGCCAAATGGAAGACTCGTCAATTAAATTGATGGCCAAAATGCCATGCTATATGCTCAATGCTATTTTAGAAATGCGGGGCTGGTGGGAAAAGGTGCTACGTTCCTTGGATTTAATTAAGCTAAAAGCAGTTGAGCCATCACATGCAGAGGCAGAGATAGAGAGAGGTGGGTTTTGGGTGGTCGGTGGTCGGGGGTTTGAGCAGAAGGAGTGGGGAAGAGGAGTGACCGATTTGCAAAAGCTGGAGCAAAGGCACGTTGCCACGGCCAACGGAGTTGGGCAAAACAAAGTTCAAAGTGAGTCGCGTTTTAAATTGAAATTGCTTCACATTTCCCTTTCAACTCAATTTGCAATTGCCCAACAATTGAAAGTCAGTTAACAAGTTGTTAAGAAAATTACAAATATAAATGGAGAACAAATCGCTTAGCCGGCTGGACAATGCCGTTTGCCATTTTTAGACCAGTCAACCAGTCAGTCGGCAGGGGGAGTGGTGGGTGCAGGGCGGGAGTGCGGGTTGCACAGAAACTTGTCAAGTGCCGCAGCCTTATGCAAGTTGCAAGCCAAATAAATACAGAAAGTGTGTCAAAGGAATTCACCAGTCTTAACCACAACAAACACCCACAGACGCCCCCAACCGGCACACTGTCACAAACTTCATTAATATTTCATAGGTCATGAAGAGGCGTGTGACATTTGATCGGGGACATTCCGTGGGACTGAGCAGATGGCTTCATAATATTTAATTACCAAACCCGTTTTCAATTCATCAGTGCTCCAGAAATGTCCTGGGTGCATATGTCATATGCAACATATGTACATATTATTAGGCCTACTCTAATTTGGCCAACACTTCTTGATTGAAATAAAACAGCTAATTGGCTTACACCAATTTGTCTTTGCCAAATGAATAATAAAATAATTCACTAAAATATTCGATAACAAATAAGAAACAAACTGATATTCCCTCAAGGAATAAGTTAATAAATGTTGATTGCGGAATCGGGGAATCGGAATATAAGAATCGGACTATATAAGACTATGCATCAGAGTCTAAGAAAAATATAGTACAAACAAAAATATTGATTCTAATATTACAAACAACATTCTACACATTCAAAAATAGAAGTCAATTTTCATCAAGTTCAGCTTACAGCTGAAGAAAAGAACTGTTAATATTCGATCACTGTTCATCTTTAAGGAATATAGTTATATATACACTCAGAACAAATATCGAGCTGCATTTTAAGGTATATTTCTTTACTTAAAATATGTATATAAATATATCCAATATTCCAATAATCATTAGTATTTTCTCAATTTCAGAATTTAAACAATTTTTTTATTATTAAGAAATAAATCTTCTGGAAAATATAAAACGCCTTCTTTTTTTTTAACCACAAAATTTCGTCTAATTTATTTATTTTTTTGAGTGTAGTCACTTCACTATTTGAACCTCGATATATATATTACCCATTACTCTCCAAAAATGAGATAATTTATGAAAACCTATATATCCATTTATCTATCCACAAATCTAGACAACTAAGTGCTTTAAAATGATACTCTTTCAATTACAAAATAAATCATAAATAAAGTTATAATATTATTATGTATATATAATAATAAATTTAATTTAATTTACTTTAATTTAATTTAAATTATATATTTAACTATTGTATTGAACATTTGTATTATCACTTTAAGTCAAGTCTTGACTTCGCTAAGGAACAAACAGAATGAATATCAAATATATAAACTATAAATTTCTTGTAATTCAACTGCGTTTTGCTAGTCATGGCACCAGTGTGCAGTGGTTGTAGTGATTGGGGCAGCTAACATCTATGGTTGCATATGCAAAACAGTTCTGTGACCCAACCGAATTGTGGAGGGGAATGAGGTGGGAACAGGTGGACTCGACAGCAGGCAACTGCATGTACATATATGTATATATACGAATGCAACAATTTTGAACTTGCAACATTACAGGAGTTCTCTCAGGAATGGGAAGCAGCAAATTGAGTTGCTGTCAAAAATAAATGCTGCGACTTTATCTGGCTTCCGAGTTGTTAACAGCGACAATTAGTTGAGAATTACGTGAATGGGAATTACACATACACATACAGACACACACAGACAAATACACACACACACACACACACACACTCAAACACACACTTATGCACAGCTATTCACAAGTAAACAAGCAAAACAGAAACTTTATGTGGCACAACAAGTTGCCGCAAGCCAAACACGTGACTTGCAATAAAATGAATGCATTATCCCCCGCCACCCTCCCCCCCACCCAACGCCAGCAGCGTGCTTCATTAAAACATGCATGAGTCCATTTTGCTGTCGCTGATGCAGTCGTGTGAGGGAGACAGCAAGAGTTGGATATTAGTATGTATGAGTGCACTCATTCGAAGTTGAGTGCTTAATAATCGTTATTAATTGCGATTCTATCGATTTCAATTTAAATAGATTAAGTGAGTGCATTTGGACGCTGCAAAACGTGTTTTAATATTCACACACAAAAGTTATTTTAAGCGAAAATTAAATGAATTAAATTCGTTAAGTGTATTCTTGTACAAAATGTGTATAAGGACTTTCCAACTGGGTTAAGTTGAACTAAGCTGTATTAATGGTCAAGAATAAATATCAAATCAATACTAAGAACCGAACTCTGAATATGAATTAACTCTGAATATTGAATTAACATCGTCGCTTAACAATGGCTGGATAACGGCGACTGTAACGGGGCCTGTCGCGAAGATCACGGCGACCGTAACGGGGTCTGTCGCGAAGGCATTCGCATCGTCGCTTAACAACGGCTGGATAACGGCGACCGTAACGGGGCCTGTCGCGAAGATCACGGCGACCGTAACGGCGCCTGTCGCGAAGGCATTCGCATCGGCGCTTAACAACGGCTGGATAACGGCGACTGTAACGGGGCCTGGCGACCGTAACGGGGCCCGTCGCGAAGATCACGGCGACCGTAACGGGCCTGTCGCGAAGGCATTCGCATCGTCGCTTAACAATGGCTGGATAACGGCGACTGTAACGGGGCTTGGCGACCGTAACGGGGCCTGGCGACCGTAACGGGGCCTGTTGCGGTTGCAGTGAGTGTGGACATGAGAGATCTGCGTGATCTGAATATGTCACTATATATATTTTAAGAACAGAATTCTGCCAAAATCCACTCATTAAATTGAAAAATTTCGTTGGAG
Organism: Drosophila nr. fundita; assembly: GCA_035044245.1. Classification (NCBI taxonomy): domain Eukaryota; kingdom Metazoa; phylum Arthropoda; class Insecta; order Diptera; family Drosophilidae; genus Drosophila; species Drosophila nr. fundita. Next base: position 22,406 of record JAWNMG010001157.1, on the reverse strand, counting down.
AGGCAAACAAGGAGCTTAACCATTATTCTGAATGCATTCACGCACTCACTCATTCATTATGTGAATTCCAGGTGTGTATTATAATTAATTCATTTAGTTTCCGATTCGATATAGCCATATAGTCTGTTCTAACTAGTCCCTAAGTTTTGTAACTCTTTGCTGTAGGCAGTACATGAAATGAACCTGGTCGGTTTGGATAACTATATCGTCCGAAAGTGAGTTCATGTATCAAAAGTTTTTTAGTATAGCAAAATATTTGAACCAAACTACCGTATGTGCGTGTAACTATATTATATAGCTGCCACAGCAACAATCGGTCAGATATGGGAATTAAAGTTCCATCAAGACAAAAAAGTGATTGGATTTTCTTTGATGAAATTCTGCATTTCAATCCAAAAACACACTTAACGGCGAAATAAGAATTCTGTTAACTTGACTTTAAGACGATTCGGCTGTTTCCCTAGCTGTTACTTGGTCCAAACTGAACCGATTTTCAAAAGCAATATAACTTTGATTATGGCTACGCTTTCACATTTGATAAAGCGAAATCGCTGGAAAATGGCAAGAAGTGTAAGCTTGAAAACTTTGGTAAAAAGCTGCAATAGCAAAAGCATGCCTTAATTGACTTGGCTGAAAAGCTTTGCGGCTGTACAGTGGCTGCCAAACTGTGGCAGCGGGTGCTCAACACGGTTAACAGGCGCCGCAGCCAGTATGGTGAATTTCGTTGGCCTTTACATTCGTGGTGTGAATTGAAGCGATTTTGCGTCAGTTCTGACGAGTTGATAACCTTTCTTTGGGGTTTCTTTAATTTTTTTTGCGGCTTTTGCAACTTCATTCACAACATGAATATGAATATGATTATGGATCTATGAATATGAATTTGTGCGCTAGAGATAAGCTGCGGCCACCTCTGACTTAAGTCGGAAGACAGAGCTCTGGAGCCGTGGACATTAATAATATGTATTTGTGTACATACATATATAGATGCTTATATATAGCCCCTGTTCTTGGTCAGGCTGACCCAAATCGAGTGGCGCCCCGCTGATAGGACAGGTCGCGCCAACAGCAGCAACATTAGCAGCAACACCAACAGCAACAGCAGCAACAGCAGCAGCAGCAATTGCCATTTGCATAATCTTTCGTCCAGCAATTAAATGCTCATCTAAAATTATTTTTAGACTCGCGCTGCTATCAAGAACGGAAGCCACACACAAACCAAATCTTTCGGGCTCAGGCTCGGGCTGCTGGGCGCAAAAAAGGCAACGCTTCGATTGGTCGTTGGCTGCCGCCATACGAAGCCACCAGCACCAGCCAGTTAGCTAGCCAACGGGGGGGGAGGGGTGGGGCTCTACCTTGCCCCTTTTTGGGGTTGGCACATGCGCTTAGCTGTCGCATGGGCATCGGGGCGCCAATGGGAAGCCCGCCTGTTGTGGGTGGCAGCTGGGCGGACAGGCGCTGCTCCTAATTCGCCAGGACAGTGCGGCTAAAATGTGTCAGCGCCTATTTTTATGATCGTGGCCAAAACACAAAATGCAATTGGCCAGTTGAGTCATTTCTTCTAGTCAGCTTCAATTTAATAGTCATCTGGCAAATTTAATTTTATTCATCTGGCAAATTTAGTTTTATTTATACAATTTTACGCGATTAGAAATTGCTACAAAATTTAATATTGTTTGGAAAACCAAAAGATTTTTTTATATTGACCTTAAGTTTTCGAATCAACTGGCAATGGAATTTAATATTATTATTTTTTTATTTATACTCGATTAGAAATCGCTATAACAAATGAATTTGTTTGGAAAACCAAAAGATGGTTTTTTATTCAGCTTCAATTTTAGATTCTTGAGCAGCTTTATTATTGTTTGTTTATAACTGAATGATATTCGTAAAGCTATACTAATTTGTTACGTAACATTTTGTTTTAACGGAAAAACAGATCAATGAATCTTACTTTCGGCCCATATTGGACTTATATACTTTAAAACTATCCAATAAAGGTATTTATATTGATAAGAATTTTGCTTTTGGAACTATTAAGTTATGCTGATGTCCGAAGATAACTCCACAAAGTTTAGCTAACATATTTATTTTTAGCCATTAGATAAGATACAATATTAAACCCGGCAAATTTTGAGCTTAATATATTAGATGGAATTTGGTAAAACTGAAATGCAATAAATGTTAGCTACTCAACAAATTAATTACCGCTTTGATGGGTATACAGTCAAATTATATAGGAATATGCATGGAAATCTTTCAAAGATCAGAGAAAGTGAAAATTTGTTTGGTAGAAGACGTAAAAGAACGAAACGAAGAAACTCCCACATTTTACGCTACTTCTTTTACTTCTCTACTGCTACCACATACTGTGGAAAACTGCGGGTATATTAGTTACTGGACAAACAAGACATAATTAAATGATAGGGTAGGGTATTCCATGACCGAGGCACGATTATGTTCATTATATTCGGTTCCTTCGTGTGAAATGCAAACAACTCCAAAGCTGTTCCCAAGAAGGTGTTCGAAGCGAGACAAAAGTACAATACGTACGAATGCTCTGGTATAGCGTGCTCGACTATCAGATACCCTGAGTCTAGTATTTATCCAGTTTAATTGTGAAAATTAAGACAAATATTAGTCTTATATATATGTATATGTTTCAGTTCGGGATTATGAATGGAAATATTAGTAAGTTACATTTATGCATGCTTCGTTTGCTGATCGTACTGAGATCAATATAGGAATACGTCTCGGACCATTTTGAGTATCCAATATTAATAAAAAGTTTACAATTAGAGAATATGTAAACAATGAAAAATTGTGGCTTCTATTGCTATCGATAACCGATATATATCGATATTCACAAAACGGGGTATTTGTCGATAAAATGAAATTAACTTAATCTGCGTATGTTACACGAGAACTAATATTACAAATTTTATAGCTCTTATAGTCTCTGAGATCAGGCAGAAGGCCAGACAGACGGACTAAATCGACTCATATTTTGATGATGAACAAGAATGAATGATGAACTTTATGGGGCAGAGATGATTCCTTCCATCTGTTACATACTTTTGGACAACAATTTCAATATTCCAGGGTGCAAGAAAGCGTTCCACTAATAACAAATGCAAGCATGGACAAAGCGCCATCTGGCGACCGTAACACAAATAACAAATCTAGACTCAGACACAAGCGCACACACACACACACATGTTTTTGTTTGTGCACTATCAGTGGGTGCTGCATTTGGGTTGCCTTTTCGGTTGGTGTTGGCCTCTTCACGCCAATATATCAGTTGACCTACAGAGCTGCAGCAGCAGCAGCAGCATAACATCAACGTCGGCAGCAGCAGCGGCAGCGTTGCATTTGTTGCTGTCGTCGTCGTTCCAGTTAAATGTGCGACCGCTCCCTACAGCTGACAGCGATAAAAAATACGTACTGGGGCTTTGTCTGGTTCAGGCCCAGGCCCTGGAGTAGACTTACACACTCACACTTACAGACACACATTTCTCTCATTTCGCCATGAGGCGAATTTAGTGCAGAGCATTAACTTTGCATCCTGTTTACCGACAAATGTGAGAAGAGCCAGTTGCACAAGCGCTCTGCGATAAACGACGCGATGCGACGCGACGCGACACGAAGCGACGCAGCAATGAAAGCCACCCACGGCACGTACAGTGTCGCAGTTTAGGTGACAACAATTTACATTTGCACATAAATATTTATATATTTACTTATCGCATTTATTTATTTTAAGTCTCTATATACATATATTTTGTGCATTAACAATATTCCTGATTGCGCACAGAAGTTCAAAGTTTGCTCAAAAACTACAAATGAATTTTTTGAATATAAACGCATCTTGTGTACAAATATTTAGCAGCATTGCACCACGGTAGACTCTCACGTTCAAGTTTTGCCTGTTGGTTGCAGCACTTAAGCAAGTGAGCATATCTGTGTGCGTATGCTGTGGTGTGTCTGTGTATCTGGTTGGGTGTGTGTCTGTGTGTGTGCGCACATGCTAACGCTTCGGGCTTCTTCGGCCGTTTGCGGTCGTGTTCGTAAGCTGCTCGTGACGCTATTTCTTCCACGGTGCAGCGGCTTTCGTGTTGAAGTTCTTCCACTTCTACATTCGGTTGCGCGCCGTTGTACGAGACGGTCGCACAATTTTCGGTGCGTTAGTTACACTATTTCCTGCGAAAGCGAATTCGATTGTGGCTCGCCTGGGCCGCCAGGCTGTCTCTCTTGATTTTTGTTCTCGTTGTTGTTGTTCTTCATCTTCTTCTTCTTCCTCTTCTTTGTGTTCTTTATGTGCAATTTGGACAATGTATTTTTTTTTTAAGTGTTCTCTAAAAGTGCTAAATAATACTATATATATATATTTTTTTACTGTTCTGGTGCCACCAAGGATATAAAAAAAAAAACAAACAAGGAAAACGCGAGCGTTCTCTCGCAGGATCGCAAGAAAATAGTTCTTGGCTTTCGCTACTTTGTTGGCTTTTATTGATACGGTTTCTTATTTTCATTTCGCTTAAGAACCGGAAAACAAGAACTGAAAACAACTAAATAACCAACAAAGTGCAAAGCCAAAAAGTCCGAATTTATGAACGAACCAAATAAATTGCATAAAATAAAAACAAATAAATAAATGAGAAGGAAGCGAAAGCCGAACCCAATCCAAATAAAGTGGCCGACAAAAAAATGCTACAATTTTGAATGTCGCGCGCGAAATGCAAAACGCAACTCAAATGCAAACAAATAAATACCAAATTCGCGCAGATCTAGCAAAGAAAAGCAAAAAAATCCTAGGAAACAATAAGCTAAAAAAAAAACAAATAATAATAATAACAAAATAAATAGAAATAAAATGAAATTAAAGAATGAATTGTAGGAATTTCGGGCAGCTTCTGCTTAAACCAGAGCTTGTCCACAGCTTATCCCATTCTCGTCTTCTGCTCTGCTTGCGTCTTCTTTATCTGTTTTCTCAGCTAGCGGTTTCTGACGAATTCGCGTTTTGACTTGTCTTTCTTTTGTTTTGTTTTTGTTTTCTGCGCTGGCAGCTTTTGGTTTCATACATGAAATATGTTTTATATTATTTTTATTATTATTACTTGTTTTTTTTTTTTTGGGTTTTCTGCTGATGCAGCTCATGCGTTTATTATTTCGCCAGTTCCTAAACGGCTCTGTCGGCCCGTTGACAATAGCTGAAATTTGTTTTCCTCATTTCTTGCAGTGCCATAAACATCGTAACCTTTTTTCTTTTTTTTCTTACGTCAAAACGCATCGATCGCATCAGAGGAAAACACCTCGAATACGAATAACCCCAAAACACTGCCCCATACAATTAAAATCAATAAATCAAAATAGCCAAATCGCTGCCAAATCCACAAACCCCGCACTTAAAACACACACAAACCATGGGATCAACGGGATCCCAAGCGACGGCTGCGACGTTCCGTCAGCGACAGACGATGTCGCTGATCTGGCGCCTCTTCGCCGTTGTCCTCGTGCTGAACGCCTGCCATGCGCAGGTGTTCAATGCCAAGGTGAGTAACAGCTGACCGCTAACAGATCAACTAAATTCCACAAACATGGGCTAACATCAAGTTAATATGTTTAACAGAGCGATGTTACTCTCTTAATAATGTCAAATACATTTTTTTTCTCTTATTTTTTTACTATGTAAACTATGAAACAGCGTTTTAACAATATAAAATCCTAAATCACTATTTGAGTTTTCCATTGTCATATTTAGAATTCGTGGGTAAACATTTCGACAATATTTAAATGAGCAAAACAATCAACAGAGAAATTGATGAATAAGACTTATGGAGCAACAGATAATCAACTGTTAATTGATTAATAATTCTGAGTTTGGCAATTTATCAAAAATAAAATTTCCATTTATTTTATCATTTTTAATTTTATACTTATACTTTTAAATTGTAGATCACTTTTTGATCAAACTTTGCTTAGAGAAATGAACACATTTGCCAAAAATATCCTTCTCAAGCGTAGGCACTTGAAAATGTTGCATGGGTCCGCTACTCTGCTCCATACTTGATCAATATGGCTAAATTGCAGCGTTAAGCGCTAATCGCACATCTATCAGATAATGAACTGAATGCTGATCAAAATTTGTGGTTGTTACAACGATTTGTAAAGGCAATTAAATATTCATTTTTACTGTTGGGAATGCAGAAAAACATAATTATTAACAGATCTCTTGGATATATCTGGCGTTTTTTTTTTTTTTTTTTTGCTATTTGTGACAACATCTGGCGAAGCAATGAATTTGATTTTTAGAGAAGACATGTATACATATATATTTGTGCGTGTATTAGATACTTTTAGTCTGGCTAGAAGCATCAAGAATCTTCCCCATAGCATCCTCACACACTCACACACACACACACACACACAGGCATGATGATCTAGTTTTTGTCTTATGTAGATGACACAACACACGAGACGAACAGCAACAGCAACAACGAACTTGATCTATTTTACATGACAGATACATAAATATTAAACAAAAACAAAAAACAACAAAAAACAACTAAAACAACAAAAGCAACAACAGCAAAACTCTGTCGGAATTCAAACTATATGTATATATTTACATATACATACGTATATTCAAAGCGTATTTTGTTGTTGGTAGAGTTTTTCCACCTTTTGATGTTGACCTTTGCGCGTTTGTAACAAATTAATAAAAAACTAATGAAAATGAGATCCATTAAACTGAACGAGTAGAAGAAGAAGCGGAGTAGAAGAAAAGAACACTTGTGTGTAAGCACTACTTATCAGCACCTTGTGCGACAGAGAGAGAGAGCATCTGAGAGCAACAGAGTCAGCGATAGTCAGAGTCAGAATTTCATAATGGTACCAAAATAAGCATACCCTATAAAATGGACACACATCCATACACACACACACATACACACACACATACATACATTGGACTGACACCGGATTTGATTGCGACAATTTTTCGTTACTGTTTTTTTTTATTTTTATTTCTTTTTCATTCTTGACTTCAATTAAATTAAGAAAAACAATTATTTTGTCTGTCAGGCCAAACGTCTTTGAGCTCCATTATGGGTCAATGGGGTTATCAAAGTCCAAATTCAAAAAAACAAGGACGGAATGTATATTTTTAATAGGTTCATTCAATTATTTTTTGGTTGCCAATTTCATGTATTCCAGAAATACATAAATATAAAAATGTTTTTTTTTTGTTTGTTTCATATTTCATATATTTTTTTTTTTTTTGCCAATTATGAATGGCCTGATTGTCCATCACGCGTGTATATATACATACACATATATATATACATATGTGTGTGTGTATGTATGTGTTTGTGCCCATCATAATGAGCTGATAGCTGATGGCTGATAGCCTCTTATCAGCGTGTTAATGACATGTAGTCGAAGAAGTCAACGTCGCCGTCGTCTTGCCATGAAATAATTTCTTAAATTAACATTTCAATAAAAATATAAAAAAAAAAAACCAAATAAATCAAGGCAATTATAAGCTAGTAGTCGCTGTAACCAGCGCCTTATCAGACCGGCTCAGGCAATTACAATGTATTCTGCAAGAAAACTGAACGAAAACGAGAACGAACTGAATTAAGAGCAGGCCATCGAATGGGGTCAGTCAGCAGCATAGAGTTCCACAAGCCAGCGATATGCGTGCATATTGTTGCATCCGGCGAATGCGCAATATGCGCATTGCGTTTACAGAACACGCATACGCACAGGTTAACAGCTCAACTAACAGGCGAAGGAATGCAGAGCATGTTTACGAGAGCTTAACAGCGCGTAAGGATAACATTTCGCATAACATATCATAACTGATACAGATCATAACTGATAACAGAGTCGTGGTGGGATACCAGCAAGGTTAAGGGTTAACAGTTTATCATTTAACAGCGAGTGCGGTGGGATAACAGCAGAGTGAACGGATAAGCTGATCACGTCTTAAGGGTTAACATTTCATCATTTACACGCTGCGAGTTGGCAGCGATAACAGGTAATGAGGATATGTGCAATGTCAACTATAACAGCTGAGAGTATATCTGATCACACGCATATACATATATTATATATGCATGTAGGTGTGTGGCCTTATTAACAGTCGTGCCGACTGCAAATAGTAAAAGTTTTATGTGGAGCCGCTGTATTTAGCTAATATACGCTAATCACAGCCAGCAGATACAAATGTATCTGCACATGTGCGCCTGCATATGTATCTACATAAGTTCGAGTGTATCTATAGCTATATCTATAGCTATATCTATATCTATAGTGGACTGACATATGTGGCCTGCATGTCATCAAGTTTCGTCTCTCTTACTCCCCCCCTCCACTTCTGTCTGTCTTTCTGTCAAAATATTTGCAAAGACAGCAAACAGTTGCCACAAAACAACAACAAGAAGTGCCACAGCGTTGTCTTTGTCTGCTCTTCCTTTTCATTTTCATTTTCTTTTGCACTTTTGTTTTTTCTTTTTCCTAGCAAATCAATTCTTGCGATGAATCTCATTTCGCTTGCTTTCTTTAGTGCGTTCATTTCTGTTGCTTTCTGCACAATTGTTTGTTTGTACAACATATGGACACAAGATGTTGCCACACATGTGTTGCTGCTGCTGATGCCTATATGTATATATATATATATATATACATATATTTTGGTTTGACATGTGCGATCTCTTGCAATTTTAACTGGAATCCACCAGAAGAGACAGTAACAATAACAGCAGCAGCAACAATTGCAGCGATCGACGCACAACGGCAATAGTTGCCGCCGTTTCACACTTGAACTCAAGTTCAGTTCGCATTAAAAGCTCCCCTACCTTATCAGCCTCCCCCGCCACCTGCCTCAAGTTGCAAGTGTAAAGTGTTTGGCTTTGGCAATTGGCAACATGCGACGCTTCCGCTATGTTTCTTTCTTTCGTTTTTTGCTGGTTGCTGAAGGGGTTAGGGTTGCGGGGGGTTCTGCTGTTTTAGCATTAGCAATTAGTCATAGAGTTGCCCTTTTTTTTTTGTTGCCTTTTAATACCAAAACTGGCCACAAATACAACAAGAACAACAACAAACAGAGCAGCAGCCAACAGCTGGCCAACGTCCAACAACTGACAACAAGAAGAAGAAGAATAAGAAGAGGAAGAAGAAGAAGAGAGATATGCATTTTGTAATAGCCAAGTCTGAAGCAAACATCTATAAATAGTTGGCCAACGATGCCGCAGCAACAAGATACAAGATACAACAAACAGATACAGATACAGATACAAGGAATCACATCAAATCGTAAATCGTAAATGGATAAGAAGAGCAACAATCTGGCATTAGAACACTGACAGCTGAATACTCTAATTATCTAAGAAGCATCCACTTCAAGTTCGAGTTGCCAATTATCGACTGAAGGTCAAATTGATAGCAAGTCAAGTGAACAAAGAAGAGAAAAATAAACACTTTAAAAGTTATTTCCCGGTTTCTTTTTTGATGATTTCCTGTTTCTACTTGCTAGCCATATTTGAACAGGCAGTCAAAGCTGAAACTGTGCTTAAGTCTTAACTGAATGTTTAGAGGAGAATCTAGAGGAGAACTAATTTCGATTCGATGACGTGCTAATTGAATGCTCATCAGCATTATTCCATTCATTGCGTCATCACGTGACCTAACATTCGGTTTTATCAGTTGCGTAATTGTTGATTTATTAGCCCATTTTTATTGAGCTTATCGGTTTAACTCGGAATGTTCCAAATGCACCGGCGAAATGGTTAATTTTGTGGCACGAATCAGTCAGCAGTCAGCAGACAGACGCAAGCTGCCTGCTCTGGCACTCGAGTAGTGTCGAATCGAATCGAGTCGAATCGAGTCGAATCAAGTCGCGTTCTCCATTATTTAAACACAGACATGGGCCAAACAAATGCAAAAGATCGAAAAAAAAAAAACAAAAAAACTGAATACGAAAATCGGATAAGTGTTTCACATCTGAGAAACTATCCGATTCGTAGTTCTACGTAATCTCCGCCATAGACTAAACAGAAACTCCGAGCGTACCGGGCGCCGGCGTTGATTGCACAGTGGTTCCGATTGGTGTATACCAAATTCCGTTGATGCTATTGTTTATCATACTTGCTGCTGTTATTTTTGTAATTCAATATTTATCTGGCACGTCTGCCACAATGAATGTGCCACACTGGCACTCAAAGCACTCACACACTCACATTCGCTTACTCACACATTCGCTTCAACTTATGAATAATAATTGTTTGGCTTTTGCATTGCGTAAATCTTGAAAATAGAAAAATACAACAAAACGAGGCTCCCCCCCCCCCCCCACCACGCGCAGTCCATCTCCACCCCCCAGCGAAACTGTCACAAATTGCCTTTTAGTTATTACAAAATGCAGAAATGGCCGAGTCTCAAATGCGTCGAGTGGGTGTCTATTTATCTATCCATCTATTTATCTATCCCTCTATTTATCTATGTATCTATCTATCTGTATGTAGCCGTATCTATTGTGTCATCCCAGTGGCAGCTGCCATTGTAATTACCTACTAGCTGACCAGCCTCGACTCGACTCGACTCGCCTCGCCTCGCCTCTGCTCGACCTACAGCTACCCTGTTGCAGAGAACTCTCATCTCCACTTGACTAATAATTTGCACTTGTATTTAAAGCTCTGCAATATCTGTATTAAGTAGCTGATTTACATTAAAGATATATCTTCATTCATTTCGATCGTTATTTATGCCTTGCTGCTCGATTGGTCAGTTACAGGGTATTCCCAAAGCAAAACATAAAAACAGTAATAAAAAAAAAGACATTTAGACAAACTATTTTGCACATTTGAAATGGCATTAGCTATAAACTCAGTTGGCATAATGCAATCATGATCATGCTATGATATAGTACTGAGAATACTAACATATTCGCCAAAATCTGTTTGCTTATTGGGGGTGTTACGACCTAATATATCTGATGATTTTGCCTACTCCTAGAGGCTTCAGCTTTGGAGCGTACTCCATTTTATCGATATCGAATATCGATCCATTTCAATTTCCAAAAGCAACAAAATATATGCTATATTTATTGATCAACTGGACAAATTTCATTTTGACTCCAATATGAGATGAAATTCTACGCAAAATTCCGAAAGGGACAATGGGGCGGCAATAAGACTAAAATAAATCGATTATATTTATTTGTTTATGATTTGAAATTGTATCGATTTGCTAACAGAATTCTGAAGGACACAAAATCGTTTCCTGACTGCGCATTTTTAGGTTAGTTTTTTCTAGATGAGTATTGAAAGTCTCGTAAAATAACTTGAGTACCATTTGTGCGGGTTGCTTTTTATGGTAACGCAATGAAAATTTGTTGTTCGCTTGTTTTTCCTCCGTTGCGAAAACCAATTTTTCACAATCAATTAAAATCAAATTAACAAGATATGAAAATTGGGCTACGATATTCAAAGACTCTCGGCATAAATCACAATTGCTGCAGCTGTCTGTCTTCTTTTTGTTGTTGTTGTTGTTGTTGTTTTTGGGCATAATATTCTGATCTGATCTGAAAATTGTTATGGGTTGGGACTTGGGAATGAGTGATTGTTTTTTTGGGTGTGGCCTTGCCACCAGATGCGGTTGTGGTGACATCAACAGCTGCAACTCGTCAATATGCGCCAATTTATAATCGCTAAATAAATCTTTCATTTCGGCTTTCGGTTCGTGGAAATTGAAACAAATTCGAATGCAGCCTTCAGTCAAAATGCTATCGTGGGGATCTCTGTACTGTTGCCCGTCCCCGTTCCCAACCCCAACACCATTCCTTGTTCTCGTTCCCGTTCCCGTGCCCGTTCCCGTGCCCGTGCCCGTTCCCGTCCCACTTCCCGTCTCTGTCTGGAGTTGCATCATCTTGCAGCTGGAGCTGAAGCTCGAACTGAAACTGAAACTGAAACGGAGGCATGACGTTGTGTCACCGCTGGGCATTACGGGTTCCATCAAGAAAGCATTTAAAAATATTTAAATGGGTCTTCATGGGAAATTGCTGCTCAATTTGAATTAATTGAAGCTCGCGCGCGTTAATTGCCAAAACTGTTTACATCAATTTCTTAATATCAAGAAAGTCAAAAAAAAAAAAAAAAAATACAAAATTAAAACAAATCGAAATTAATAAAAAAAAAAAAAACATAAGGGAAAACTTAATTTGCTTTTATTGGTATTTGGCAGTCAATTAATTGGTAAACAAAACATAAAAGCCAAAAGCGAAGCAAAACTCAAACGAGGCAGAAACAAATGCATAATTATGCTAATTCATTAACTTGCCATTGCATTAATTTATGCAACAAAAAAAAAAAAAATAGATAAAAATAATAACAAAAAAAAAAAAAAATAAATAAATAAAACCAGAAAATAGAGCTACAAATCTCAGCTGACCGACCACTAAATGCCCTCCCAGTCAAAAACTTACGCACATCGAACATTCTTTGTGATTAATTCTTATTTCTGTTTTAAGCGATCATTTATTCTTGATTTGCCATCCCCAGAATTCGCTTCAGTTAAGAAAAGGGAATGGCAAATTACTAGACGAAAAATCGTTTCTCTTATAAATATTTTTCGGACAGCTTTCGTTTGATACGGTTTTGATCCCAATTGTTGAGGATATCCAGTTGAGACAGATCATAAGTATATATCTATGTAATATCCTCGTAGAATTATAAAATTGTTGTAATTATAGTTCCTGATTAAAAATATATATTATATATTTCCAAATGGCTTCAAAACTGTGTCAAGTCACGCGACACCCGTTTGATGTTACAGTTCAGATAAATATTTAATATTCTCGCAGAACAATGAACTTTTTATCAGTTATCTTTGAAAATGCCTTAGTATTAGTTCCGTATTGTTTAGTTATTTATTTTCCAAATGTTGACTCGTCCATGTTCTGGAAACTGAACCGATTTGTCAAAGTTGCCTTATTATTAGCCTGGCTTAAATACTAAATATATAATTTATGATTTGGGTGTATGTTTTGAGTGGCCTCTCCAAACATCGACTAACTAACAGTAAGGTATATATTTCAACTTGACAGCTGGCTGGCTGTCTGTCTGTCTGGCTGTCTGTCTGTCTGGCTGTCTGTCTGTCTGTCTGTCTGTCTGTCTGTCTGGCTGTCTGTCTGTCTGTCTGTCTGTCTGTCTGACAATAGGGAATATGCTTTCTGTTTGAATAAGGTAAAAAGCGGCAAATTTTGATTTTCGATTTCTTGAATAATTTGAAAGGCGTTTTGCCGAAATGTTTAGCTAATTATGCGCTATGTTTTAGCCATGTTTCAGTTGGCTTAGTCAGCTAGTTATTGTTATTGTTGTTGTTGTTGTTGTTGTTGCTAAAGTTAGTTTTGTTCTTCTTATTTTTGTTCATGTTGTTGGTGTGTTTTCGTTTCAATTAAGTGAAAAATGTAAAGCACTCAACATACATTGTAGCAAAGAAAACCCAGTCAATTGCAGATAAGATATAACTAACTAATAGAGCACACACACACACACACACACACACGCACACACGCACACACACACACACACGCAGGCACGCACACACGCATTTTATATAGCTGGCATAGTTTGGTGCTGCTTCTTTCCCATGTTTGTTGTTGCTGTTCTCAGGTTATATTTTTTTTTTTTTGTTGCCAAGCTAATGATAAGCGCGGCAACATGACGTGTTGCAGCGGCATTGATAGCCGTCGATAGCCTTCGTGCGTTATGTGCTCTGCTCTGCTGTGCTGTGCTGCTCAAACTGTCAATGCATACACTCAAACAAATAGTCAGCTGTTTCCTAGACACAATTTGTGAAGTAATTTCTCTGCTTTTCACATTTTTGGAATTTTCATATTTGGTGCAGGAGGTGTGTAGAGGGGCCAGGGTGGGGCAGGGGGCAGGGTTAGCTGAATGCATAATTGTGACATTTGCATGCATTAAGACTGCCCCCCCCCCTCTGCTGCCCCACCGTTTGCCACCAAGTCTATTCGGCCAGAAACGTTTGAATGCTTTATTTTATTTTTAAATGTATTTTTATTTTAATTTTTATTTGTTTTTATTTTTGTGTCGGTTTTTTTTTGGTTCGGACAACCGGTTTGGCTTATTAGGCGCTTAACGACGCCACCGCTACGCTTGCCACAATTTATGATTACTTGCGGCTCTTCGGAACTAGTCGCCTTATCACAACTTCGGCATTTATAAGCCGCTTTTTGGTTTTTTTTTTATTTTTTTTTTATTCGTTTTCATTTTGGCCACAGGTGGCGATAACCATTTAGTTGCTTGAACCCAAGCAGCCCAACGCAACCCGACAACAAATCGACCAAGTTTGCCTCAACTCGAGCACGCTGACTCAGCGCTCAAATATGTGCCCCTTGAAGTCCGATCCGATACTCAGTTAGACACTCATGGGTGCACTCATCGGTGGTGTCATGCTGTCATTTGCAATTCGAACTGCAGTCAGCAATAATAGCCAATTTTGGCAAGTTCATTAGCTTCTGGCTCGACAGACTTGCTTGGTTGACTGCCATTGAAATGACTCAACGCCAATGTCTAAAAATAAAACAAAAGCTGACATCAGTTTGCTATGATACAGTCGAACTTCCCTAGAACGAACTTGGCTCCAGATAATTCTTATCTATCACATTATACCAAACGACTTAGTCCATTCAAAAAGGGGCAAAAGTGCTATGATGAGTAAGATATATGTATTCCCATAAGAAATATGTATTCTTGATGAGCATCCACAACCGGGTTCATATAGCCCTGTCCGTCTGTCTGTCTGAACAAGCAAATCCCAGCTGAAGCTGGACATGTGAATTTCAAAGATAATTCTTGTTTTTTTTTTAGATATCTTGACTTAATATTGATCAGCTGACAAAAGTATTTAGAACATTAACATTTGGAATATATAGAGCTAAGGACTTGGGCTCAGAGTCGAGCTCTCTCGACTAGAGTTTTCTTAACATTTTAATCTTAATCTTACTTTTTGAAGTTAAATTAAAGTTAAGTTAAATTAAAGTTAAGTTAAATTAAAGTTAAGTTAAATGATAAGTTAAATTCCTAGTTATAAAGACCTTCTACGTTAGCTCCGACTAAATGTTAATTAAACGCGACTTCGCTTGAGTAAAAGAGTCAAAGACAAATAAATTCGTTGATCAGCTAAGAGGTCTCCATTGAAAGTGTATTGTATGAAGACAATAGGGCTAAAACTAAAGCTCATAGTAGCCAAAAGTGTCAGCATAACTCGAGAAACAGCAGAAGCTGCCAAGACATTGCTCAGCAGCTAAGAGGTCTTTTCATTGTTCCAATTGGATTGATTGATGGCTTTTTAATTGTACTTCCTATGCGTGGACAATATACAACTAGATATGTAAATATATATATACATATATATATATGAACTGAATAGCTGAAAAAAAAAACAAAAACAAAAACGTTTTCGAACTCAAGAGCTGTTGGGCGCAACATAATAAATAAATGATAAAGATAAAACAAGTTTATAATCATTATGAAGCTATATGTAATTATCAAGCTGATTTATGCATTGGTAATTCAATTAGCAACAACTTTGGAATTTCTAAATCTGAATCTGAATCCGAATCTGAATCCGAATCTGTATCTGAATCTGAATCATTTGCAATTCTTTTTCACGTCTCTTGTTGGTTTCTGTCTATTTTCAGGTATGTCTCGATTAAATATGCACTGAAAAACACTTTGCTTTAGATGGGTAAGTCTCTCTGGCTGTGTGTGTGTGTGTGTGTGTGTGCGTGTGTGTGTGTGTGTGTGTGTGTGTGTGCGTGTGTGTGTGTGTGGACTCTTGGAGCCAGTTTAAACAGACAGCTTGACGCTTTAGCTTGTCTCCGGGCTAAGCCGACCACGCCCCATGTGGCCAGCCTCCCCCGCCATCTCTGGATTTTGGGCCAAGGGTCGGTCACTAACTGTGCCCATTAGCTGTTAAGAGGCAAATATTTGTTGTTGTCACTAGACTTGGCAACAAGCACGGCCAACACTCGTCGCTTGGCCAAAAGCCGAACTTGATTTATTTCCTGTGTGCCCGTGTGCGTGTGTGTGTGTGTGTGTTGTTGTTGTTGTTGTTGTTGTTGTTGTTGGCCACAATAAAACGTGCCGCAAAACAAACTGAAAATTTCAAAGAGCAACCACAAACAATTTGACCTTGACGCATTTTGTTGTCCACTCCATTAGGCAAACTTTTTTTTTTGGGCATTCAGACGAGTTTCAAATACACCACAAAATAAATATGAAATAAACTGTTTAATTCAAATATACACAATTTGATGAACTATTTGAAGCATTTATAAAAAAAAAATGCGTACACTTTCAAAATACTCTTTCTTCAGGCATATTTGCATATGCGGTCGGCGTTGCCAGAGAACTAGTTGAACTAGCTTTAAGACTGATTTTTTTTTGGCTCTCAACTAAAATACAATCTAAATTAAAGTTAAGCTTGGCCAAAAGACGCGTAGTTCCATCATCTGACTGGCATGTATTATATGTATATATATGTTTTACATCAATATAAAATTAAGCAAAAAAAAAAAAAAACACGTTTTATTTATTTTGGATTTATGTTTTCAAGATTATATTATTAGATGATCATTATAGCAGTTAGTAGTTAGTTGACTTTTGCAAACATATTAGTAAAAAATTGCTCATTTCAGTCTTATAATGTTTAGTGCAAATCATTTATGGCCGTAATGAAATAATCAAATACATAAATGTATGTATGTATGTATGTATGTATGTATGTATGTATGTATGTAGCTTGTTAACTTGGAAAAACATATTAGAAAAACACGCGCTAATGAACAAAAGTCAAGTTTTTTGCGCGTGTGTGTGTGTGTGTGTGTGTGTGTGTGTGTGTTTTTTTTTTGTATTTTTATGATGCCATCAAACAAATGTCGAAATTGTTTTGCAACTTTGGACTGAGAACAGTTTCTGGCCGGCATTGTTAGCAGTTCAAACTTGCTAGCACATCAGAGGGGGGGCAGCTTGAGAGGAAAGGGGCGTGTGCTGAGTGTCACTCATAAGTCTCAGTTGCAGTCTCAGTCGCAGTCTCAGTTGCAGTCTCAGTTGCAGTCTCAGTTGCAGTTGCAGTTGCAGTTGCAGTCAGAGTCGCAGCTTACGCTAATGCAGTTCAAGTGTTAGAAACATAGAAGAAATAACTCATTTTGCGCCTGCTCCTTGCGCCACTTGCCCCCAGCCAAGCACCTCTTTAGAGTTTCTGGGTAAATGTGCAGCAATGCGCTAAAGAAATCAACAAGCCGCTCAAGAGGCACACACACATACCCCACTCCCACTCCCGCCCCCTGCCCGCCCTGCCCACCTCGCCAGTATGAGCAGCACTCGTGTTACTGAGATGCTGTGACAATGACAAGGAGGTCTACAAAGATTCGAGACGACAACTGCGACTAAAGCAGATGCAGATGCTGAGGCAGTGGCAGTGGCAGTGGCAGGGGCAGGGGCAGTGGCAGTGCCAGCTATTGAGGTTGCAGTTAGAGATGCGCACGTGTTGCATTTACTTTGATATTTCCTAAACACGAACTTCAAATTGAACAATTTCGAATTCCCTTTTTGATTGCTTCAATTCAAAAGTAACTTTTGCAGATCAACGTTTTGCACTCGTTCACTTCAAAATTAATAATGCATAATTTTCAACATTTTGCCAACAATTTTGAGCTCAAATTAATTCAAATCAGTTTCTTGGCCATAAACAATCCAATTCTTATTTATCCAGTCTTTAGATTTGAACTTATTAACGTTTGCCTTGGACATACTTGGCCTAAGTAAAAGTAAGATTCAAATATTATAACGCTCTTTTATTCAGTTATATTTGTATTTGAATTGTCAATGTTTTTGGCTTGTTTTGATTATTTTCACATAGCTTGAATCTCTCTTCACGTGCGCATCTCTAATTGGGACTCGAGCGCAGAAACTCAGGCTGAGGCTGAGGCTGAGGCTGAGGCTGAGTCTGGGTCTCCTCTAGTAATTACGTTTACTTGTTGTCTGTTGTTGTTCTTGTTGTTGTTGTTGTTGTTGTCTGTTGTTGTTGTTGCTGTTTGTTGTTGTTGCTGTTTATTGTCTGTTGTGTGTTGTGTGTTGTGTAGGTGTAATACCTTTAATAAGCAGGATGACGTTGCACTTGGCGACGACGACAACTGCAGTTTAACACAGCAGAGCTGAGCAGAGCAGAGCAGAGCTGAGCAGAGGGGAATACCTTTGTTCAACGTTGACTGCTGCACTCGAGGCGGCAGGCGGCAGGCGGCAGTCGGCAGGCGGCACCCCGTTTTGCCCTCGGGCACCTGCAATCTGTGGTGTCCACACCCCGATCCCTACTGCCTGCCACATAATGAAGCCCATTCGCAGCAGCCACATTTTGAGGCTGGTTCTGTTTTCGAGCAAACAACAATAATGACAACAACAACAACAACAATAAATTTGCAACTTTTGACTGGGTTAGCATTCAACCAGTTCCACTATTTGTCTTTAGCACTCACATTTCCAGCTGCCAGTTTCATTCTGCTCGTTCCAAATCTTCACATTTCCTTTTTTTTTTTATCACATATTTATTTTTTATTTGGATGTATTTTTGAAATTATTCAGCCACGTTTAAGCATGCTTTCATTTTCGACGCATAAAATGGCCAAAACAAAAATGATGTTATACGCATGTAAATGGCCAGAACCTACGCGCTAAGACCATGGGGTGTATACCTTAGGAGTTGTCAACAGGGAGAGTGAAAGTGAACATAAGTAATAAGAGGCAGATGCAACAAAATGCATAATAGTCATGCTCAAGAGTCACTTTACGTATTCCAATTGAGAGGGTATCTGCTAGTCTGTCATTTCTGCTGGCCTGTTGCTTGTTTTCGTTGACTTGTTTGCCTGGGCAATGGCAACGTGCTTTGCATGTTTGCTCTGTCAGCGAAACTGAAATCAAAACCTGCGCCCACTTAATGCCCCAAACACGTTGCTAAAAATAAACAGTTGGGTGAGGGGGTTGAGCGGACAAGGGAGTGGAGGGAGAGAGGGGAACGGAGGGGTTGGGTAAACTATCACTAATCGCGACTTCAGCCTACAGTCTGGCTGGAAGTGAGGCTTCTTCTTTATGGCCATTAATTTATGCAGCTTCTATGCGTTCATTCCCCTCAACCCACTCCCCTCTTCCCTTCTCTCCGAACATATTAGCAATTGTGAATGCGTTTTGCATACGCTTTCAGTTTTTATGGCTCAAAACAATTTGGCAGGCCGCAAGTGTTTTTTTCCCCTCGAATTTTGTTTCTCCTCGAATTTTGTTTCTTTCGAATTTTGCTTCTTTCGAATTTGGTTCTTTCGAATTTGATTGATGCCGCTGATGAATTTTCATATCGGTTTGTTTTTTTTTTTTATTTTTTATTCGTATGCGATTAGTTGTGATGAGGTAATATCGGGGCAAGCGATAAGCGGGAACTGCGTATAAATCGAGCCCCATGAGTCTGTGCTGGCTTTGCTGGGCGCGGGTTCCGTTTCCATCTGTTTTGCGGGGCTGGAGAATTGGGCCTTGGCGTGGCTCAGTGTTTCTAGATAACTTAATCGCCGGCTGCGTTTGCTGCGTCAATATTTAATTTATTGATATGGCCGGAGCGCAGCGCACACCCCGCAAATCAGCAAGCACACTGGCCTCAAAAAGCAAAAACCAAAAAAAATAACGAGGCAAAAACTATGAAAACTATGAAAACTATGAAAACTATGAAAACTATGAAAACTATGAAACAAAAAATAGAGGGTGGAAAAACGCCTGTCAGACAGACAGACAGACAGTCGGCCAAGTGCGACATGACAAGGAAGAACTGTCAGCATCCAGCGGCAATAAGTGTGATCGATGGCTGAGCTGTTGTTCTACTAGCTTTACGGCTGCCCCTGTGCGTAAATCATCGGCGAGTCAATTTTAAGTAGCACGTTCAACATCGTATTATTCTCAGTTGTCTACCTCCTGAGACTGCAATGAAATACACAGTTAAATACGTCGTTCAAGTCCAGCTCGATCTTGACTTGTTCTCGTCATATTTCCAGCAATTTACTGAAATATTAGGAAATATTTCACTCAATATTCAGCTGTTGCCTGTTGTCTGTCCATTTTCACAGAAGTTGCAACATTCTGTACACTTAACATTCGTAAAGTATGTTGCAATGCCACAAAGAGTTGACATTTTTATTCAGGAACAATTAGAACAAAGTTTGATTTGAATCAAGCAAATTATGTAAAGTTGGAATCAGGCTATTAATTACTATATATGCATAGCAATTTCCTTAGGCTTCATTCCTTATCTCACTCATAAACGGATTATATTATATATATATATTATATATGATTGTTCGACTATATATGCTACACGCTAATGTTGGCATTTGCATAGTGCGGCATCTTGATGGATTGAATGCCACACGATTTACATACATACATACATATATATATGTGGATAGATAATGTCATGTGCAATTACATATGCCAGCCATGTTATAATGCCAATAATACTTTTACAATTGAATAACATTATTCGAATGCTATGCGATCTACATACAAATGTTGGCATTAGCATATCTGAACACTCCGATGAGATCAGATAATGAATGTTTTTTTTTGCCAATTAAAGCAGACCATGAATGTTGGCGCTAATTGAGCGAGTGTAATTGAAGATGGACAAAATGTTATCCATATTGATGGCATATTAAGTTTCCACATTAGAAATTGTTTGATTAACTTATAGTATATGCAAATATATACATATACGATATATATATGTATGTGTATCGTATGTATGTATGTTTGTTCATATGTAGTCTGTTCATTTACTAGTCAGAGTACGTTGACACTTGAACGTGAAGTTCAGTAAACTTTATTTTTGGTCTTACTTTGCACAGAGATCGTATTACGAAATACACCACACACACACTCACACACACAAACACACACACTCACACACACACACACACTCATACACACTCATACACATTTGAGGGTGTAGAATTCATATTCAAAGCCATACTCCGATGTCCAAAGCACCTCTCACAATTCACAATTCGCATGCTTGTAGTGCAGTGTTTCGTCTTGGCAAATGCCCATGAGGAAGTTAACAGCCACAACAACAACAACAACACACACACACACCTACACAGAGAATATAAAAAATAAACAGAAAATGAAATTACAAATAGGAATTAAATCAAAACTTTTGCTGTGGCTTTTAAACAATCACTCAACTATGCCAACTTGCTGACCATATATACACATATCCACTTGTGTGTGTGTGTGTGAGTGTGTGTGTTTGTGTGTGTGTACACAAGTGTGTACTTAGAGACTCGGTAATTAAGTTTAAAGTTTAGACACAGGCATAACAAGTGGCAAGTGGACTGTGAAGCAACGTCGAAGTGTTGACGCCTTCAGCGTTGACAGCTCCGTCGTCACCCAAAATACCACAAAGTCACCCAAAAGTCACAGTTAGCATTCAGCAGTTAGCATTCAGCATTCAGCAGTCAGCAGTCAGCAGTTAGCAGTTAGCAGTTAGCAGTTAGCAGTTAGCAGTTAGCAGTCACAGTTACAACGCCAACAGCCAACAGTCGCCAGACTGACCTACAACGGAGCCACTGACTTGCATCGCAGTCGCCATCGCAGTCGCCATCGCAGTCGCCATCGCAGTCGCAGTCGCAGTCGCAGTCGTCTGTCGTCTGTCGTCTGTGCGTGCCTAATGAGTTGCTGTAATGCTAAACCGAATAAAAATTGCATATCATATGCACATATGTGTGTACATATGTATTTGCATATATGTACATTTATATTGTGGCCCCCACCGAAAGCCGCAGATATTATTTTGTTCTTTAGATACCAAAAGGCAAGTACAGTGTTGACTGCCTAAACTGTATACTGGCAGCAATCCTTACAAATCCTTGTCGACCTTGTGGAAGTTAACCCAATGGCCAATAAATTATTGCTCGGAATTTGAAATATTCTTATAGTTTTGTACGTTTTGAAGACGTCCTACTGTAAAGTTATAATTCCAGTTTGAGATCTGTGTTTGAAGTAACTGAATATTCCACATTATATTGTGTCAGAGTGTGTGTCATGTTTGCCTATGCCTGTATTTAGTTGCCAGCCGATTAACTCCGATCGACAAGCGTATATAATCGTCGGGTTTTATCAAAGATATATGGGGATATACATTAGGGAAGAAGTCCTATCAACTGTATAAGCCAATATTTTACTATTACAAATCGCTTAAGCTCAGGCCTAAGAAACTTGTTTTTCTCCTTGATGTTACCCCTAATGTAACCGATATTAATAAAGTACAAATGTTGTATATATATATATATACAT
>JAWNMG010001121.1:0-11310 GCA_035044245.1 Drosophila nr. fundita | reverse complement strand
GTTGCATTCGCCGTGGAGTATCGATAGCGCCGATCGAATACCGCCACAAAATTACCTTATGATTCCCAAGTGGTTTAAGCACTATGGCCCTATGGCGGAATTTGGCTAATAATTCGCAAGTGGTTTAAGCGAAAACGTATAGGCATGCGAGATGCTGCAGCCGCAAAGGGAGGGAGGCTCGAGAGAAAAAAAGGTGGAATTTTTTTTTTCTGTTGATTTCTTTTTTGTTGTTTTTTTTTTTGGTTGTATTTTTTTTTCTGATATATGTTTTTTTTTGTCTTCTCATATTTTTTTTCTTTTTTTTTTTTGTTTGATTTTTTTTTTGGTTTAGAGTTAAGAGACACATTCGAAGTCCATAATGGATATATATCTATATATATATACGAATTTTTTCTGTTGGAATTAAGCAATAGATATTAAGTTGTAATGAATATAAAATCTATATAGAAAAATTATGAAGCGAGAGTAGATTCGTTTCGAGGGGAGAATCTCCGGAAGTATGGAGTAGATTAATCGCCAATTCCATATTAGGGCGATGGACCAACAAAACCCCATGGGTTCATCGCAGGAAGGGCGGGTACGTTGTGGCAATATACACCAGGCCGGCCAACTGTTCCATTTATTTTGTGTGTGCACGTGCAGTTCTAAGAATTTAAGCGCCGAAATAGTCGCCTTACCAGCAGTTGCAGTTCTAAGAATTTAAGCGCCGAAGCAGTCGCCTTGCAGCAGCTGCGTAATATTATATATGTATTAGGTCTAAGCATTTTAGTATAAATAAAGAGCCTGCTCGACAGAGCAGTCAGTCTGAATTTACAACGCAACTCGCAAGTGTATAATAATTATACAAAGTATTTGTGAATATTGTATAGTTTTGTTATTTATTACTAGTAGTTAGTTAGATATAAAATTTAAGAATGAAGGGAAGAGCGAAGAAGGGGACGGACGCGAGTCATTCGTATCAGTTGCGGTCAGGAGGGGATAGCTTCGAGCAAGACGAATCCTGAGTAAGTGAGGGAGCAGGAGCGATGAGGGGAATAGGCTTGGCAAGATCTCCAGTAGCTCCAGCCACTAACTTTAATTTGCAACGGGGGGACAGAGATGTTGGTGAACGGCCTCAGGCAGGAGACGATTCGGAGATCGCTTCCGCGATAAACGTCGCTATTCTTCAGGCTCAAGAGACCTATAGAAAGTCGATGGATTCGGGGATAGCGCAAGTCTTTCAGGAGGAACTGCACCTAGTGTTCCAAGAAATGATGAAGGCCATCAATGACATCGTTAGACCGACGCCGACTCCCATGATGCGAAGCCAGACGCCGACAGAAGCAGCTAGTCCTGAGTCCGAACAGCCGAAGTCGAGTCAGGGAGCGGTCCCCAAACAACGCTCAACGGTCAAACCAGCTCCGAGGCCACCGTCTAAGTCGGAGAGGTCAAATACCTCGAGTGGACTGAACGGCGGGCGTGAGTGGAATCGGCGCAATCCACTCCCGGATGATACACAACGACTGAACAGGCGGAGCGGCGGCTATAGGCAGGCGCCAAGGACAAACGAGAATCCAGGGAATGAGTACCGACGTCGCCCGAATTTTGATAGGCATCTGGGTCGACCATTTGCGGAAATGGATAAGTGGGGAGTGTCCTTCGACGGCTCGAACGACAGAGGGTCCGTGGAAGACTTCGTGTTCAAGGTCGAATACCTTAAGACACAATTTCAGTGCCCGTGGGAAGAAGTCCTCAGGAACTTCCACGTTTTGGTTACAGGGCGAGCCCGAGAGTGGTACTGGCTCCACGTTAGGCAGCGACCGATCCGATCCTGGGAGGAACTGCGTAAGGCTCTCCTCACAAGGTTTCGTGGCAGTTTGGACGACGTAGACCGCATACAGGAATTGAGGCAGCGCCAACAACTCCCTGGAGAGTCAGTCAATGACTTTATCCAGGCCATGATGAGTACGGCATCTCGTTTGGAAACTCCGCTTCCAGAGCCGAAACTCATTAAGTTGATTAAAAAGGGCCTGAGAGAGGCGATAGGACGTTACATCAATGCCATGGATGTATACTCTGTCGACCTCCTCCGGGAAGATTGTAACGAGATAGAGTCGTAGTTCTACATATAGCAGGCAGATAAAGCATTCGTGTCCAAATAAGAACGTCAGTGCCATGCGCGACGATCCCGGTGTCGAAGTCGAGGTCGAACCGGATATCGAGGAGATCCGCGAGAGACCGGCAAACGTGAAAACGGGGTGCTGGAACTGCAGCCAGCAAGGACATAACTGGAGGGATCGCCTGAGCGAGCAGCGAAAGGTCTTTTGCTACCGCTGTGGGCGGCCAAATACCTTTGCTCCCAAATGCCCAGAATGTGTGGAGAACGGCAGAGTGAGCGTGACCAGACCGGGGGAGGTGCGCTCACGAATCGGTCCCTCGTAACAATCGAGAACATTCCGGTAGATAGGACTATTAAGATAAATTGCATGTCGAATAGGAACATAAGGCACCTACCCTATGAAGAAAGGATAAGGGCATATAGGATAGCTAGGAACACGATTTTTGAGAAACGGATGCTTGAAGGCATGCGTCTCGTAACCCGCACAGTGAAGAAAGCGCGCGAACGATTCTCGAAGCGGTAAGAAAACAAGTGGCGTAGTCGGTAAAGAGAGGCGAGTGTCGAGATTCGAGGGTGTTTGCCGAAATCAGCATTGAAGGGAAGACAATTGCTGCACATTTGGATACCGGTGCTTCCGTTAGCATTTTAGGGCGTGGCTCTCGTGAGTTTTTGGATGGGATCAGCGTTCCAGTGGAACGCTATGTGTCCAGTATAAGGACAGCATCGGGTGAAGATCGATCCATCATAGGCCGAGTGCGCACTAAAGTCATGTACGGGGAAAAGGAGGCAAACATGACTTTCTACATCTGTCCGTACCTCGAACAGCATACTTCGGTATCGATTTCTGGCGAGTTTTCGGGTTGGCTCCTGATGTATTAGCATCAGTAGAAGCGCACTCCTCGGGGGAGTCGATGAGTAAGAAGCCTGAAATAGTTGGAGAAATCGAGCACTATGTGGATGAGAGATCCGAAGAATTGGAGGTAGATGCTTGGGAATTGAATACGGAACAGCAGCATCAATTAGAAACGGTAAAAGCGGAGTTCTTGGCTTTTTAAAATGTCGGTTTGGGGAAGACAACAGTTCTAACCCACAAGATAGAACTGGTTGAAGGCGCTATTCCGGTGAAAGACCGACATTATCCGTTGTCTCCGGCGATGGAGGAAGTTGTACGGAGTGAGGTGGACAAGATGTTGGCCTTGGGAGTAATCGAAGAAAGAGATAGCCCGTGGAGTAACCGCACTACAATTGTGCGAAGGATGCTCGCAAGCTTAACACTGTCACCGTAAAGGACGCTTATCCACTTCCATCTATCGAAGGGATTCTATCGCGTATCGACCAGACGTACTATATTTCCAGCGTAGATCTTAAATTCGCATTCTGGCAAATAGAGTTGGATGAAGGCAGCAAAGCATACACGGCTTTTACTGTGCCTGGTCGTCCGCTCTACCAGTTTGTAGTAATGCCCTTTGGACTGTGCAATGCCGCTCAAAGACTGCCGTCTTATGGACAAAGTTATACCGTCGCAGCTCAGGTCCAACGTATTTGTGTACTTGGACGATCTATTGATTACAGTTCCGGACTTTGAGACGCATATGAAGTATTTGAAAATCGTGGCACAGAAACTAAAAGAGGCAAATCTAACGATAGGACTAAAAAATCAAAGTTCTGTTTTAAGAGCCTGAAGTACCTTGGATTTATAGTAGGGGGAGGAACTTTGCGGACCGATCCAGGACGCGTTTCCGCTATTCAAGGAATTCCAAATCGCAAATCCGCAAAGGAAGTGCGCAGTTTTTTAGGGACAGCAGGATGGTACCGTCGATTCATACAAAACTTTGCAGAAATGGGAACTCCGTTGACCGATGCCTTGAAATGAAGCAAAAAGGGGAATTTTAAATTGAGCAAAGAGGCGTCCAAAGCGGTACGAAGTCTGAAAGAGGCGCTTACATCTGCTCCTGTATTATCCTGTATATATCATGCGGACTTTTCGCGTAGGTTCTATGTCCAGTGCGATGCTTCGGATTATGGTGTTAGGGCCAAGTTCCAAGTTGATTCCGAGGGTAACGAAAGACCGATAGCGTTCTTTTCCGCCAAGATATATAAACACCAGAAAAATTATTCTGTAACGGAGAAGGAATGCCTCGCAGCGGGCTGTCGAACGGTTCAGACCGTACATCGAGATGATGCCATTCACGGTGATAACAGACCACGCGAGTCTCAAATGACTTGAATGGACGTTTATCGAGGTGGTCGTTACGTCTGCAGCATTTCGATTTTCAAATTGAGCATCGTAAAGGGAAAAACAACGTTGTCGCTGAGACATTATCTCGATGCGTTGCTGACCTATCGCTTGACTTGAGCCAGCTGCTAGGCATACAAACGGTGGAATGTGAGTCGGCTGATTACAAGGAGTTAGTGGCCGAAGTTGAAAAGAATCAAGACCAACTATCGGATTTGCGCGTCGAGGACGTACTAGTTTACAAACGAACCGGGTAGGATGGAAGATAAAGTCGAAGGGACTCTGTGGAAGTTGTGGGTCCCGGAATCTCTGGCGTCCACCCTCATAGAACAGGCTCACGTGGACGCGAAGGCTTCTCACGGAGGCGTAGCGAAAATGCTGCACTTGTTGCGGAGACAGTTTTACTGGCCTAAAATGGCGATTCAAGTGAGAGATTACGTGAGGGAATGCGTGGTGTGTAAAGAAACGAAGGCCCCGAACCACAGGATGCAAGTATCCATAGGACAGGAGGTAAAGTCGGAAAGGCCCTTCCAAAAGTTATATATTGACTTTTTGGGAAAGTACCCGCGATCCAAGAGAGGTCACGCATGGGTCTTCGTAGTCGTCGATCACTTTTCGAAATTCACCTTTCTGAAGGCCATGAAGAACGCTACGGCAGACAATGTTGTCGAGTTTCTGGTACACGAAGTTTTCTTCAAATTTGGCGTCACCGAAACCATCCATTCGGACAATGGTCGACAGTTCGTTTCCAAAAATTTTGAAAGTATGGTCGAAGCTTTCGGAATCACCCACATGAGAACGGCCATATATTCACCGCAAAGCAATGCAGCCGAGTGGGTGAATCGAACAGTGCTTGCAGCAATCCGCGCGTATTTAGAGCAAGACCATAGGGAATGGGATCACTTTTTGCCCGAAATTGAGGTGTCGATACGCAATGCTGTTCAGTCGGCAACCGGGCTGACACCATTTTTTGCGGTGTTTCGACAGCACATGTTTTTGAATGGGGCTGCGAAAGCTGCGATCTATGGGCGAACACGCAATCTCCGACTTGGGTACGCAGGACAAGATCCGCGTCGTCCAAGAACAGGTAAAGCTGCATCTGCACAAGGCGTTTGAACGCAGCCAACAGCAGTACAACAAGCGGGCTCGAAATTTTCACGCTGTAGCCGGACAAGAGGTTTACAGAAGGAATTTCGTGCTTAGTGACTTCATGAAAGCCTTTAAAGCGAAATTAGCGAGGAAGTTCCGAAAGTGCCGAATTGTCAGAGCCGTAGGGAACAACGCATACGAAGTTGAGGACAAAAACGGAAGATCTCTGGGCGTCGTCCACGCTAAAGATCTCCGGTTTTAAGTAGGGTGTAGCGTGGGTGTGGCCTACGTTGGGCGAGGTTCGCAGAGGGCAACCGGCTAATCAGCACAGGAATGCGACGACAATTTTTAAAGTTCAGGCCGGCGCATAACTTTAAATTGCCGTGTGTTGTTGCATTCGCCGTGGAGTATCGATAGCGCGAGTCGAATACCGCCACAAAATTGCCTTATGATTCCCAAGTGGTTTGAGCACTATGGCACCTATGGCATGTTTGGACGGAATTTGGCATATAATTCGCAAGTGGTTTAAGCGAAAACGTATGGGCATGCGAGATGCAGCAGCCGCAAAAAGGAGGAAGGCTCGAGAGAAAAAAGGGGTGGAATTTTTTTTCGTTGATTTCTTTTTTTTGTTGTTTTGTTTTGGTTGTTTTTTTTCTGATATATATATTTTTTTTCTTTTCTCATATTTTTTTTTTTGTTTTTTTTTGTATGTTTTTTTTTTTATTTGAGTTAAGCAGTAGATATTAAGCTAATAATGAATCTAAATAAAATATAGTAAAATTATGAAGTGAGAGTAGGTTCGTTTGGAGGGGAGAATCGCCGGGAGTATGGAGTAGATCAATCGCCAATTCCATATTAGGTCGGTGAACCAACGAAACGAAACATAGGTTCATTGCAGGAAGGGTGGGTACGTCGTGGCCATCTACACCAGGCCAGCCAACTGTTCCATTTATTTTGTGTGTGCATGTAGGGTGATATGTAGTGTTGTGAAGGTATTGTTTGTTTCGGAATCTGTACCGTCTATAGGCAGGGTTGGAGTTACCCCACCCTGAGAAATCTGAGCTAGCCGAGGTTGCCCAATGGAAAACAATATGAAACAATGCTATTTCTCTTTACGTCTTTCCGACGATTAGCGAATATTGCGTTTTGTTCTTCGCGATCCTCTTCAGTTTTACGCGCTTCTGATTCTTCTAGAATTTTGACGCGAAGCACATCGGGGTGGGGCAAGTTATAAAATTATCATCGCACATCTGAACAATTTATAAGAGTCAGGCAAACTGTATAGCAATAAAATTGCTAACAAATCATTTTCAATCGCTATACCAATTTCTTTAAATTTTTTCACTGCGTCGAAAAAATTATTCACATGTTGGCGCGTACAAGCGCCTTCTTTCATTTGCGATATTGGCACTAGTTTTAGCAGGCTTGCTTTTCGCACTGGCCCCTTTGATTGAAAGGTCTCCTGCAATTTCAACCAGTATTCATTCAACGAATTACAATCTTCGATTATAGCCAACTCCGTTTCGCTAATCGACAACAATATGTCCGCGCGCGCCTTCTCATCATATGTTTTCCATACAGCTCAATCTGTCGCATTTTCTGAGCAAATCTTGGTTCCATCGACATACTGCCATAGTTCGTTTCACTAATGTGGCACGCATCTGCAGTTTCCACGTGTCGTAGTTCTCCGCACACAATGGCTCAATCTTAATAAATGCGCCTGCCATTTTTCACAGCTGCGCAATTTATTATCCACGTCTTCTTATTAACTTATCACTGGGCAGATAACCCGTTTTAATTTCCTTACTGATCAGTTCTTCAGCGTTAATAAATAAGAAGACGATACTCTGCAGTTTATGTTGGATATTTATTAGAACAACGACGTGACTAATTTGGCGGTCTAAAATGAAGTACTTTTACATGCTATGATGAAATTCATTTTGACTTACGATCAGAGTTGCCAGATCGTTATATTACATTCGCAGAGTTGCCAGATTGTTACATTGTATTATGGTTACATTTATCAACCGCCATTTTTAGTTAATTACCAACCGGAATTTTTGTTAATTATCAACATACATTTTTTTTTAGTTACCAACCGGCATTTTGGTTAATTAGCAACCGGACTGGTAAGAAACCAATGATAGGTCATCTAAAAGTTTTTGGTTCCATTGCAGTGACACTGGACAAAGGTCGCCATAAAGGCACAAGGGGAAAGAATACCACATGATTGGTAACTCAATGCAGGCTAAAGGCTATCGGCTCTACGATGCAGAATCCAAGACAGTGCTTGACAAACGAATTGTTCTTTTTGACGGGGCCAGCTGTTTGGAGCAAGCAAAGGGCGAAGCAGTAATATTTTATATGTCGAATGTGGGGCATCGTGTTGAGCAAGTTGAAGATGATGATGAGATTGACTCCAGCGGCAAAGGCATCACATCTTGCTCAGGTGCAACTGATCAAAGTAGTGCTGATGAATATTTGGAAAGTGACAAAGATGACTAAAAGCTGGAGGAAGAGCAGATCCCTCGTATTGTACCTGGAAGACCGAAATTGCTAAGGACGCGCAGACCTGTTCGCCTGAGGAAGCAATGTAATATAATCTGCGCAACGGTGACAAATGATGTACCCATTCCAGCGTCCTTCGAGGAGTCAATGCGCAGTTCGCATGCTTCATTTTGGCAAGAAGCTATGCAAAAGGAGTATGAGGTATTGATTACGAATCAAACCTGGAAGCTGGCAGATTTACAGAAAGGTCATCATGCAATTGGCTGCAAGTGGGTCCACACCCTGAAGCGGGATGCTCACGGCCAAATACAACGGTGTAAACTACGCCGAAATGTTTTCACCGGTTTGCAGAATGGAGAGAGCATGCTATTTATATTGGCGTTAGCGGCAGAGTTGCAGTTGAACCTACATCAGCTGGACAGCGATATAGGAGATACTGTTTATATGAATCAGCCGGAAGGATATGCTGAAGGCAATCATGCGGGCAACGTGTTGCTGCTAAGAGAGATCACTCTGGGTCATACGCAATACATCAAGGATCTTTTGAGTAACCACGGCATGGAAAGTTGAAGACCAGCATCTACGCCATTGGATGCTGGGTACCAGGCGGTTTGCAACTGCAGCCAATATCAAAAGGTGGATAAGACATCGTACCAAGCACAAGTGAGAAAGCTAATGTGGTTGGCTCTGACAACGAGACAGGATATTTTGCACTCGGTTGCAAAATTTGCTCAACGGAACATGGATCCTCATAGCGATCACCTTGCAGGCGTGAAACATTTCCTTCGGTATTTAGCGCCTACAGTGGAGCTAAAGATGCACTATAGAAAGTGTGGAAGGACGTTCGAGGGCTTTGATGATGCCGATTGGGCTGGCGATCAGCTTGATCGTAAATCGTATAATGGCTATGTATACTTTCTTACTGGCGGACCGATTTCGTGGAAATTGGAGAATTTACGCAGCATACCACTCAGCAGCACAGAAGCTGAGTACATGGCTTTGTCGACAGCGTGCAAGGAAGCTATCGTCACGCGCAGGCTGGCTATAGAAGTCGGTTGTGGCACTGAAATTATCCAGACGGTAATTGCCAACAATTGGCAAAGAATCCTGTAAATCATGGTAGCACTAAGCACATACAGTGAGTCACAGCGAAAAGCGGGCAGTGTCAAGTAAATAATGTAATTGCCTGCCATAAGTTAATTATTTAATATTTTTCAAAAATTCCAAAGACCGATGGTAGATAAATGTATTAACCACCTAAATTTGTATATGACCCCAATACACTGGGGTTTCCCCACCTGCAAGGGAGGATTATGTAAAAAACTACCCTATTCTTAAGGAAAATTTTATTTGAACAAGGTGCATTGTGGACACCTGGGTGCCATAAAACCCGGATTTTTTACCAAAAGTTGAGTAATTTCGGTGTTAATAGACCAATCCTTCGTAGTCAGTTTAGCTTAATCCTGCATCTCGGGTGCAATAAGCCAAAAAGGGCTATGAACAAACAGACTACCATTAAACTACGGAAACTCATCCTGGAACACCACAAAAACGGTTATTCACATCGCCAAGTGGCTGAAATGGACAATCTGAGCAACTCAACTGTGAATGTCATCATTTGGCGCTTCGTCGATGCAAATCGGATTAAGGGCAAGGCCAGAATGGCACCAAACAAGATTTTCACCGAAGAGGAGGAGCAAAGGATCACCGGGATAATAAGAGGATCTCCCAAGCTATCGGCTCCACAGGTGCAGGATGAATTGGAGAAAAAGTGCTGTGTGGAAACTGTGCTCAGGTTTCTGTGGACACATGACTTTAATGACCAAGTTCCACGGAAAAAGCAATTTATAAACATGAAAAATAAAGAGACTTGGATTACGTTCGACAAAACCACTTGGACAAGGATCTTGAGTTCTGGAACACTGTTACATTTGCAGATGAGTCCGAATTCACCATATTTGACTCGGACGGACGGAGTTATGAGTGGCGACAGGCCAATACTGAGCTGAATCCCAAGCACGTAAAGACAACAGTCAAGCATGGTGGAGGAAGTGACATTGGATGGGTATGTATCTCGTCAGCCGGATTCGGGAATTTTGTGATTTTTGGAACATCAATGGACAATAATGTGTACATCAACATACTAAAGGAAAATGTACTCCAAAGTGCCGAGAAGCTAGGAATCCGACGTACTTTTCGGTTCGACCAGGACAACCATCCCAAGCATAAGGCCAAGATAGTACAGTCCTGGCTCATCAGGAACTGCCCCCACATGATAATTCCGCCGGTCCAGTCTCCAGATTTAAATGTCATTGAGAATTTGTGGGCTCTGCTGGAAAATAACATCCGCCAGCACAGAATATCCAGCAAAGATGATCTAAAAAATGCTCAGCGGGATGAGTGGAGCAGGATCAGCCCAGAAGCTACCAGGAAGTTGGTATCTTCCGTGAATAGTAGTTTAAGGGAAGAGTTATTAAGGCTGAAGGATATAATACTAAGTATTTACATCCTTATTTAAGTTTTTATACTCAAAATATATCATTTTATTTAGACGGGTACAAATAAAATTTTCCCTCAAAGTAGGCTACTTTTTTACATGATCCTACCTAGCAGGTGGGGAAACCTCAGTGTATTAGGGCCATATATTAATTTTGGTGGTTAATATATTTACCTACCATAGGTCTTTGGAATTTTTGAAAAATAATAAATAATTAGTTTATGGCAGGCAACTACATTATTTACTTGACACTGCTCGATTTCATCTGTGAGCCACTGTATATTTAAAGATGAATCCCGCAAAATGAATCCCAAAAGTTGTGTAGAATTTAAAGATGGTAATGTTGGTCCGGAGATGAATATCCGCAACAGTTGTCCATGCTCACAAGCCCATGATTGTCATTAGTTATAAGAATGCATTCGATGCCCTTTACTTATCCAACTGCAAACGAAGTATATGGTTAAGTATGAGTGGATGTAAAAATGTGCTAGCCGTGAGAGTTTTAAGAGAAGCTCTCTCTTATTAATTGCATATTAATGCTGTTTCGAGGACCGCGCCATTTTCGCGCTCACTTTTTTTCTAATTGAAGGTTTTTTATGTTCGTGATTTAGATATTTTAATTCTTCCATGTGCTGCTTTATTGCAACTTCTTGTTTTACATTTTTGTTGGTTTGTTGAATATAGGTTAACAATTTATTTTGGTTTTTATGTTGCGCGTGTTTGCTTTGTTGAACGCGCTCGACGGCAGACGTAGCGAGAGTCTTTTATAGATAAACTTGCATGTGCAAGGCAAGACAAAAGAATGCAGAGACAAAGGAAGGCAAAGACAAAGCCCAGGGATGGGCATGCAAATTACGTTACAAAGTTACGTTACTATTTGAG